>OU343223.1:69353933-69808160 GCA_910596185.1 Chrysanthemum makinoi | reverse complement strand
TTGTCGGTAGTGGTCTGAGACCTCGGTTTGTAAAAGGAGGGTTGTCCCGCTCAGTAAAGTCGATGTTTGCTTCGGTTGAGCCATCCATGTTATTAGACATAGCTCGGCAATGTTATCAAGGTGATATTCGACCGATGGCACTTTCTCGAGCTATATTTTAACAGTTGAAATGCTTCATTCTTGATTTCGCTTCAACTCGGATTTCATTTCTTCACTTTGAACTTTTCTGCGTAATTTTAGCATGCTCCAAAGTAGTACCGCTCACTTATCTTGACCTTCTTCAATGGTAGGAGTTGAATTGACAAGTGTAGAAAACCATTCAAATTCCTCTATGTTATCTTCATCTAGCCAGGATAGGACGTCAGCCTTGGGTGCTTTTTTCTTTTCTTAGGCCTAGATGAGGACCCCTTCTCGTACTTTGTGGTTGGGAGTGCTGTTGTCAGGGGCTCATAGTATTCTTTCATTGTCACCCACCCGTATACCAAAGTGGTCACCGTTTTTGAGTCTGGGGGTAACTCAGTAATCCTGAGGTTTATCGCAGAAGAGCGGGGAGGAGATCTTTGTTGAGTGGAGTCCTTTGGGGTGGAAGTGCATTGAGTACTAAATCGAAGATGATTCACCACCTGACTTTGTGCTGCTTAGGCTCCTTATCCTTATCTTGATCTTTGTCTTCATCATCTCTTGAACGCTTAGGCCTTATAGCCTCTTCTCTGAATGATGACTTGAGTTGGTATTCCAGTAATGCTTCAAACAACTTTTAGTTTCATGGAGGCAACGTTGAGCGCAGTGTTGACATTTGCGCTACCAGTCGGTTTACTAATTCATCATCTGAGAAGATTGTATTTTCAACTGATTGACTCAAATCGGAGTTGATTTCATGGCTTGCTTGGCTAAGTGTAAGAGATTCGGATAAAGTTGTCTGATATACATCTCCTTTGTCAGTTTTGGAATGACCTCCATTAAGAACTTGTGAGTGTATCCTTTTATCATCTCGCCCATGCTCCCTTGAAGATCATCCTTCATGAGCTTCGGACATACTCCTTTCAACTTTCATCTCGTCTTGTCATCATGAAGATACTGATCTGGTCACAAGAAAATCTAACTTCTTCTTAGTAATATTTTTCTCTCTCGACTCGTTTGACACAGCTTTAACGATTCGATTCTTAGATGAGAGATCCAAGATGGAGTTGGCTTCTTTACTGATCTGGATGATGATTTGGTTGATTTTTTGATGGTGGTGGTGAAGAGTGAGAAGAAGAATCTGATGATGATGAGATGTGAGGAGACTCTGGTTCCTTTGGAGGTTTAGAGGTTTTCCTCAAGCGAGCAGGACTGTCTAGCGAAACTTATCATAATCGTCATCTCCACTTATCTTTCTCTCTCGCCTTTCTCGTCTCTTTTCTTTGTCACCCTCATCTTTCTGACTTTTCTTTAAAGGTTCCTCAAATTTATACTCAGAGTTTCTTCCACGGCTTTTGTTGTTGCCGAAAGGGTGGCACAGATCCCTTATCGGGTTGATTAACCGCATCGGATCTGGTGAAGGTTGAGTGCACACTTGACTCGACCGGGCCACCCATTTGTTCTTTTGCAAATTCTTTTGCCGGTGTTGAGTCTAGGAATTTGAACTTCTTCCGTATGAAGTATCCAGTTGCTCTTCTTCTTCATCTCTTTTCTTCATAAGCACAAGTACAGGAGTTCCCCTTTCCTTTGTCACCTGGTGGACTTGAGGTTTAGCTGCCAAGGAGGTGTTTCGGTTGCAGATTCAGAGTAGAAAGTCTCTTCATCTGATTCAGTAGCCTCCGAGTCCTGGTCCATTAGCTTTCTCTGCGGTTCAGGCTTAGATACGGGAATAGGAACAGCTTCCTTGGCGGGAACTGCCCCTTTTGTGGAGGATTCCTCCTTGAAACATCCTTCGACTCTCAGCTTTGCAAAAGACTTCCAGACTTCCTTCTGGTTCTCCTAGTAGGTGTTCCGAAGGCTTTTCATCGATGACCAACTTTGCCTTCTCGTATCTGCTACTAGATACCTTTTGTATGTTTCAAGCTTTTGATTTCATTTGTCAAGGTGATCAGCAGACAAGACCCCGTTTCTTTGTTGACGATTCCTTGATTCTGACCATAGGTAGGCTCACCAACATATCGTGATTATCTGGGTCATTGAGCCTGCGGGAATGTCGGGATGAAGTCCAAGTGCTCTCTCGATCAACAATTTCGTGTATCCATATAGGGAATCTGAAAGTGTTCTTGTGAAATGACATCATGTCTTCCCATAGCAGTGCTTCAATTTCGATGTCCTTGTTGTTGATTTGACCGAAGATTTGTAGTTCCATGAGCTTGGGATGCTCATAACCACTATCACGCCCAGAGACCGATTTGGTAATGATGATGTAGAGGGTTCTCCACGGTGGAGGAATGTTCTTAAGTTCCACATGAGAGTGCTTAGTGATTATTCCTGAAGCTTCATCGTAGCCAATATCAATCGGAATTTCAGAACTCTTCGCAGTGGCATGTGGGTTGGTTGGCGATTTAACGCCATCACACCGCACTTTGACTTGTTTGTGATTTAACGTCACCGTCACCGCACTTTGACCTTGATCCTTTGCATTGAATCCGAATTGTTGTATGTAGACTCCGACTCGTAGCAGAGTGTGAAAGCATGTTCTGGTACGGATGATTCTAGAATATCCACAGCGATCGCAAGAAGATTCTGAGCATGAGGGTTTCAAAGTCAACTCGAGATTTTCTTTACAATCTTTCGGATAGCCATTAGGGAAGATATCAGCAATTGTGAGAACTCTGGTGCATCCACATTCATTAAAGCGACCATGTCGTGATTTGAAATAACATTAGCCAAAAGAACCAACATATCGAAAGACATAATGTTAGTCAACAGAAGGTTTTTATTGTCTTATAATTGAATGTACAGTGTTAATGATTGTTACGAGTCTTAAGTCACTTGTTTGTCCAATATTCCAATGACGTCGTGAAACGTTTCGTGAGTTAGTTAACTTTAATTTTTAAAGTTTATGTTATCACTTATAGTTCAAAACATATCAAACGTTTAAGTTTATTAGTGACATTATTGGATTCGTGACGTTATGATTCATTTATTTGCAAGTTTGCACGCGTAACAATTCAAAACGAAGGTTTGATCAAGGCTTATGCGTAGGAATAGTAGCTTATGCATAAACAAGATAAGTATATGCGTAGATGTAAGCTTACGCGTAGGGATCCCACTTACGCGTAAGAAATATTATGCGTAGGAACAGGAGAACCTTATGAGTAAAACTTAAGCGTAGGCGTATATAAAACTTACGCGTAAGGATTACCGTAGAGTAAACCTTATGCGTAGAGTAACCGTTACGCATATCCTTCACAAGATACGAGTAGTCCCATTGTAGACCCTTACGCGTAACAGTTACGCGTAAAATTTCTCTTACGCATAACTTTCTACGCGTAGGTTGATCCTTATGCGTAGAGTAACAGGACCTTGATTCTGAGTTTTATGCGTAGCAAGCCCTGAAATAAAATCATCATATCATCAATAATTACAACATTCATTATTAAAACGATCATGGCATGAAGCTTGTTAAACAGTTACAGAGTCATACGCCGAAGTCAAAACCTAGAGTTTAAGAATTACGCATATGATTTCTAGCCATAGGAATTGCACCAAACGTTTTTCTGGTAGGTCTTGTGTGTGAGAGTCTAATAACCAAGTTTTAACATCCAAAACGCAAGTGAATCAAAATACTCAAACCTAAGAACATTAAACCCTAAATACCAATTTTTAATGAATTAGTGTTTCTGGGTTGTTATAAAGCCTGGAAATCATTAATTCAACATGATATTAACATCACACAACAATCTTTTTGACCAAATACAATCACATTTGAAAATACCCAAAACCACGCATAAACCCTAAATTTGAAATTCACTTAATTCGTGTATCCGTTCGTTTAAGTGATGAAAATGAGTTTATTGATGTAATAAGAACATTTTAACACTCTCCTTTTAATCACAACACCCATTCTGATTAGGTGTCATACGCTTATGCGTAGAACACCAAATCAATCATATGCAAAAATTTGACCGTTGATCTGCGTAAAAATCAAAACCAATGTTTGTAAACACGTTAAGATCATAAAACAACTTACAAATTGATGATTCAAAACAGATTTGAAGAACGAATTTTGTGCGTAGGATTTGTTGAGTTAGGAGTAATAAATGTGAAGTGAAATGTTAGGTAGGGTGTTTTTAATAAAATGACTTTAACCTTTTGCAGTTTTGGTCCCTCCACCTTTTCCATTTTCATTTAAAGCCTTTTAACTTCTATTTTGTTACCAAACAATAGATTTTAAGAAAGAAACTTGACGACAATCCCCCTCGACTTAAAAATAATGAAAGGTTATAAATTTTAGTCCGAGGAGTGTCGCTTAACTGTAAAAATTCACCACCATTGATACAAGAAACAAACTGAATAGAGTAACATGCAAGTACACCGGATGTTTTTGAAACAAGTTATATTTATTTTCTCCCCCTCAACACTTGATCGAAAAATATGAATTTGAAAGATTATAGTGTTGACGGAAGAAATGTACTTGCAATGTTGAAAGAAAATAGATAGAAGAATTTTTTGTTGTTTTATCGATTTTATACTTTTTGTATTTTGTTTTTGAAAAATTATTTACAAAAGAGATTTTGGTGTTTGGAGGTGTTTTAATATGTTTTAGAGGTCATCCAATTCCTCTTGAGTCAAACACCTCATACCAATCCGCTGGACCAACTCATTAAACCTAGCGGGAGGCAAGGCTTTGGTGAGAAGATCTGCCAATTGGTATTCTGTACCCACAAAATATATTCAACAAAGACTGCTCCACATGATCCTTGATGAAATGATATCAAGATCGATGCTTTGATTTCGAGTGCTGAATCGAGTTGCACGAGATCGCAATGGCACTTCATTGTCGCAAGCACATCGGATTGCCAAATACGTAACCATAGTCTTTGTTGTGTTCTCATCCAAAATGACTTGAGCACAACACCATTATTTGGCTACATATATTCGCTTCTCGTTGAGGATGATGTACAATCCTCGCTTCTTCGATTGCCATGACACTTCTATCACCAAGCAAAATTGTAAAGCTCCAAGTACTTTCCCGTGAGTTCATGATATATTTCTGGTTGTTACTCTATTCTGTTTCACCGAGGAGTGTCTGCTAATCGTTCCAAGACCATTAGTTCATGATATTTCCAAGACCATTAGCTCAATGAATATACCAAGACCGTTATATTATTACGACGTGTTTCTTAAAATTATACGATAATTATTTTATCACCCAAATTTCACAAGGAATGTATTTTAACAATTTTTATTATCTCATTACATTCTATTTTGACCTATTAAAAACTTACTTGTACCAAAAATTTCTATTTACCTTTACTTGTACATTTTCTACATAATTACTTACACTTTCTTACCAATTTATTCAAGTAAACATTTATATAACATCTTAGTAAAAAAGATATTTTGGAGACAAAAGCTCCCAAAAATCCGGCCCTATAGGGTGGTATTTATTTGATTGGTATGGTTCATGATTTCTTTGATATATACATGTACCTAAAGTCTTATTTACACAATTTACTCATACACTTCATTATTATCAAGTCAAAAAGGTTTCTTCTCTTTGTTCTCTCCATCTTAACCGGCCATATAGGGGGTTCTCAAGGAATCATCATTTTTTTTTCTCAAGCACAAGCATAACAATCTAGTTTATACTCTTTATTAGGTTTTGAAATAAAAACCAAGAGTATTTAGGCTTAACCTTGTTACTTGCACCTCACCATAATACTTGTAAGCATGTTTCTTTCATTTTTCATGTTTCTTTATCATCTCATATTCATCTTTTCATTTTTGGTACAAACATGCAAGACATATGTTGTTTATACCATTTTATATGATTTTAGAGTTTATATATATATTTGGTCATCCTATAAATATTCCCTTGGTATTCTTTGGTCTTGATGATGATTAGGAACCCATGACACCCTAAGAAGGTGTATGGTAGGATTAGATTAGTTTTGGAGTTGATTTGAAGGGATTAGAATAGGTTTTGTCCGAGAAAAACTATTTTTGATAACTATAAAATAGGTTCTGTCTTTGTTTTGATTTTCTGGAAAACCTACAGTTGGTACGAAACTTTGGCCTTGATTTTAGAAAATATACTTTAAAACGAATGTGGCGCTTGAACGGATAAAAACGGAGTTATAACGAAGCCGTGGTGAATTTTTAAAGTTTGGCGACGAAATAAATAGTTTTCTGAAATTTCAGCAACATATATTTATTTTGTTCGGGTCAAAACGAGCCTTAAGCTTCACAAATTATTTCGACTTATCAAAAATATATGAGTATACTTTGATACGGCTAAGGACGATATACGTGAAAACGGATTTGAAACGACAAATATATGCACGTTTTTACAAAAGTGCCGTAACTATTATTTTCTGAAAAACTATATTATTTTTATGATACAAGTGTTACGGTAGAGTAAGCCCATGTTGAGGGCTGTTTTTTAGCGAGGTTGTGAAACTTTTGGAACGAAATGTCTTCTAGAAAATCAAGTTCACCGCCATATTTTTTCAAAACGACAAGCTGTTTGTATAGCGGAGTTGTAGTAAATTATTTACGGATGTTCAAACTTGGCCGAAACTCATTTTTAACCAACATATTAGCCAAAATCACCATCTTTAACCCTTATTATCTTTATGTTCGAGACCTTTTGGACGAAAACTCCTGAACTAAAACTTCTAGATATCGATACAAACTTTCCAAAACCGTCGAGTTCGTTCTCTAACGATCGACGTACACCGCTTTACGACTAGTTTTCCAAAGCCATTTTTGTTAATTTCATGAAAATTCCGACGACATTGTTTTACGACGAAAAGTGAAAATTTCACCATAAATCATTATAAAACCATTGTAGGATGACATTTTGACGTAAAACTTGTAAAGTCATTTTTGAAGGGTCAAGACGTCAAACGAGTATTTTCGACGACAAGTAATATTTTCAAAACTCGTAAATGGTATAAATAACATACGAAATGCATGCATAACATTACATTGCAACTCATTACATATCACATCATTCATAATAGGTCATTTTCGAGATTCACGCTATATTTCAGTGTATCCACTTTTGTCATCGTAATCATTGCAACAAGTGAGTTTCATAGCCCCTGCTTTTACTTGTTTTCATAACTGTTTTTGGGGAGATACATGCTCGACTATTTTTATTACATTCATGACTATTTGCAAATCATATGTTTAGCCGAACTGATTGCTTAGTCATGCGTAGAAAATTGCCATACATAAGAATTTCCATATTATATTCATTGGTCTAACGGTCTTGGTATATTCATTGGTCTAACGGTCTTGGTATATTCATTGGTCTAACGGTCTTGGTATATTCATTGAGCTAACGGTCTTGGTATATTCATTGAGCTAACGGTCTTGGTATATTCATTGAGCTAACGGTCTTGGTATATTCATTGAGCTAACGGTCTTGGTATATTCATTGAGCTAATGGTCTTGGAAATATCATGAACTAATGGTCTTGGAACGATTTGAACATACACTATATACATTTTGGCAATGGGTTGTGAATACACAGGTTGCAAGTTTTATATGGGCTGACTTGAACTGAGTGGATTTACAATGCCTTTGCTGCATAAACGATTTCGATACATTGAGCCATGCACTATTATGTGAATTCATTTGACATCATGCACTTGAACATTAACTCTACATATTCTGGCAGTGGGTTGTGAACACAAGGTTGCAAGTTTTGTATGGGCGGAACTTGGAACTGAGTGGATTTACAATGCCTTTGCAGCATAAACGATTTTGAAAGTCTTTACATTTCAACGATTTACAATGCCTTTGCTGCATAAACGATTTCGAAAGGCTTTACATTTCAACTCAAACTCTATGAACTCACTCAACCTTTGTGTTGACACTTTTAGCATGTTTTATCTCAGGTATCTAAGGCATTCACTTCATGGCATGCATTTGGACACATCATGGAGTCGCGGTGACGACGCGTCTCACTTGGGTTTTACTCACATTAAAACATCGTTTGAATTGTAACAAACTTATTTCCGCACAAGTTGATTTTCATTTGGGACCTACTTTGTAAACTCAGATTATTTTATTAAATCAAACGATGTATTTTCCAAACGACACTTTAGGTCGTTCAATATAATGTGATTGTGATATGATGTCCATCCAGGAATTCCATTCGCGAAAACAGTAATTTGGGGTGTGATGACATATCGAGCTTCTTATAGAGAACTAGGTTGCATCATTGACCCTAGACTATAACCACATCATCATAGCATCTCATCATATCATTATATGTGCATATTCTTTATACATGCGAACTTATGACTCAACACCAAACATCATATGAGTCCATTAGTCCAAGCATTGCATAGTTACTCCTAAATTATACATAGCCTGATCACCTATGTCTAATTCAGGAAGAATCATGCAATGAAGGGAGTAGTAGTCTAATATGTGTAAGCAATACCGTAATCGAGCCAAATTTTCAAAAGATTTTCTTCAAACCACTTGTTTCCAGTTTGATCCGCATGACAGTTCTTGTTTGATGAGTTGCAAAGATCGAGCTAGAAACAAGTTGTTATCTAAACCGATTTAGCCTAATCGTATGACAGTTCCTGTTTGATGAGTTGTGGGATTAAGCAAAAATCGGTTACCAAAAAGTCTTTTAAAAATTTTTTGCTTGAGAATGGCTTGTCTTATCGAGCCTAATCATAAGAAAGCATGTATTTAGGACGGGAATTTCTCACGATGGCACGGGAACGCATCTGTTGGGTAACTCATATGCATGAGCATTGACATAATCATATAGACCATACATGAGCATAAACTTTTCGAACCCTTGTCGCATTTTGGGCCATAGTATCATTAATCGAATCACGAGGACTTGATCTTGACGAAGAATGTCACAATTCTCAATTTCCGGTTATTTCAAACTCTATATTCATCATTTCATATCGTTCATTCATGATTTTTCATTTCACCTTAAACGATAAATTTTATATTAAATAAACGTTATCGTGAGTTATTATTTTGAACATTTAACCGCCACTTTCAAAAATGATCCCGACATATTTTTATACTTACATTTAGTTGTAAAAACTATATTTTGTGTTTACATAGTGTTTTAAATTTATTTCGTATATAAGTCGTTAAATTTATATTATTACGACGTGTTTCTTAAAAATTATACGATAATTATTTTATCACCCAAATTTCACAAGGAATGTATTTTAACAATTTTTATTATCTCCTTACATTCTATTTTGACCTATTAAAAACTTACTTGTACCAAAAATTTCTATTTACCTTTACTTGTACATTTTCTACATAATTACTTACACTTTCTTACCAATTTATTCAAGTAAACATTTATATAACATCTTAGTAAAAAAAATATATATATATTTTGGAGACAAAAGCTCCCAAAAATCCGGCCCTATAGGGTGGTATTTATTTGATTGGTATGGTTCATGATTTCTTTGATATATACATGTACCTAAAGTCTTATTTACACAATTTACTCATACACTTCATTATTATCAAGTCAAAAAGGTTTCTTCTCTTTGTTCTCTCCATCTTAACCGCCATATAGGTTCTCAAGGAATCATCATTTTTTTTTCTCAAGCACAAGCATAACAATCTAGTTTATACTCTTTATTAGGTTTTGAAATAAAAACCAAGAGTATTTAGGCTTAACCTTGTTACTTGCACCTCACCATAATACTTTGTAAGCATGTTTCTTTCATTTTTCATGTTTCTTTATCATCTCATATTCATCTTTTCATTTTTGGTACAAACATGCAAGACATATGTTGTTTATACCATTTTATATGATTTTAGAGTTTATATATACATTTGGTCATCCTATAAATATTCCCTTGGTATTCTTTTGGTCTTGATGATGATTAGGAACCCATGACACCCTAAGAAGGTGTATGGTAGGATTAGATTAGTTTTGGAGTTGATTTGAAGGGATTAGAATAGGTTTTGTCCGAGAAAAACTATTTTTGATAACTATAAAATAGGTTCTGTCTTTGTTTTGATTTTCTGGAAAAACCTACAGTTGGTACGAAACTTTGGCCTTGATTTTTAGAAAATATACTTTAAAACTAATCCGTGGCCGCTTGAACGGATTAAAACGGAGTTATAACGGGCCGTGGTGAATTTTAAAGTTTGGCGATCGAAATAAATAGTTTTCTGAAATTTCAGCAACATATATTTATTTTCTTGGTCAAAAACGAGCCTTAAGCTTCACAAATTATTTCGACTTGTCAAAAATATGTTAGTATACTTTGATACGGTTAAGGACGATATACGTAGAAAACGGATTTGAAACGACAAATATATGCACGTTTTTACAAACTTGCCGTAACTATTATTTTCCTCAAAACTATATTATTTTTACGATACAAGTGTTTGAATCAGAATAACGCCCATGTTGAGGGCTGTTTTTTTTAGCTTAGGTTGTGAAACTTTTGGAACGAAATGTCTTCTAGAAAAACTGTTCACCGCCATATTTTTTCAAAACGACAAGCTGTTTGTATAGCGGAGTTGTAGTAAATTATTTACGGATGTTCAAACTTGGCCGAAACTCATTTTTAACCAACATATTAGCCAAAATCACCATCTTTAACCCTTATTATCTTTATGTTCGAGACCTTTTGGACTAAAACTCCCGAACTAAAACTTCTAGATTTCGATACAAACTTTCCAAAACCGCCGAAGTTCGCGTTCTCTAACGATCGACGCAACCGCTTTTTACTCACTAGTTTTCCAAAGCCATTTTGTTAATTTCTATGAAAATTCGACGACATTGTTTTACTAATGCGAAAAGTGAAAATTTCACCATAAATCATTATAAAACCATTGTAGGATGACATTTTGACGTAAAAACTTGTAAAGTCATTTTGAAGGGTCAAGACGTCAAACGAGTATTTTTCGACGACAAGTAATATTTTTCAAAACTCGTAAATGGTATAAATAACATACAAAATGCATGCATAACATTACATTGCAACTCATTACATATCATATCATTCATCATAGGTCATTTTCGATTCACGCCTATTTCATGTATCCACTTTTGTCATCGTGAATCATTGCAACAGTGAGTTTCATAGCCCTCTTTTACTTGTTTTCATAACTGCTTTGGGGAGATACATGCTCGACTATTTTTTTATTTACATTCATGACTATTTGCAAATCATATGTTTAGCCGAATCAATGCTTAGTCATGTGAAAATGCTTTGCTATACTTAGAATTTCCATATTATATTCATTGGTCTAACGGTCTTGGTATATTCATTGGTCTAACTGTCTTGGTATATTCATTGGTCTAACGGTCTTGGTATATTCATTGAGCTAACGGTCTTGGTATATTCATTGAGCTAACGGTCTTGGTATATTCATTGAGCTAACGGTCTTGGTATATTCATTGAGCTAACGGTCTTGGTATATTCATTGAGCTAATGGTCTTGGAAATATCATGAACTAATGGTCTTGGAACGATTTGAACATACACTATATACATTTTGGCAATGGGTTGTGAATACACAAGTTGCAAGTTTTGTATGGGCGGACTTGGAACCGAGTGGATTTACAATGCCTTTGTGCATAAACGATTTCGATACATTGAGCCATGCACTATTATGTGAATTCATTTGACATCATGCACTTGAACATAAACTCTACATATTCTCGCAGCAAAGGTTGTGAACACACACAGCTTGCAAGTTTTGTATGGGTATGAACTTGGAACTGAGTGGATTTACAATGCCTTTGCTGCATAAACGATTTTGAAAGTCTTTACATTTCAACGATTTACAATGCCTTTGCTGCATAAACGATTTCGAAGGCTTTACATTTCAACTCAAACTCTATGAACTCACTCAACCTTTGTGTTGACACTTTTAGCATGTTTTATCTCACGTATCTAAGGCATTCACTTCATGGCATGCATTTGGACACATCATGGAGTCGCGGTGACGACGCTCTCACTTTGGTTTTACTCACATTAAAACATCGCTTGAATTGTAACAAACTTATTGCCATTGCATAAGTTGATTTTCATTTGGGACCTACTTTGTAAACTCTGATTATTTTATTAAATCAAACGATGTATTTTCCAAACGACACTTTAGGTCGCTCAATATAACTGTGATTGTGATGCTATGACACCATCCCCGTGAATTCCATTCCGCGAAAACAGTAATTTGGGGTGTGACACCAGATCTAAAAAGCGATTAGTTCAAAACCGTAATCCTTCTGATACCGATCCCCAAATTAATGGTTCCCTTGATCTATCGGAGGATTCTTTTAGCCTCAGAGTGGGTTTCATTTTGGTCGCGACCGATAATCCGAGAGCAAAGATATACGGCAGGCAATATCGGTCCTGCTAGTCGTTAGATACATGAGAGACCCAATAATACTACGGTATTTTGTAGGGTCCACCAATTTCCCATGTAAATCAACGTCTAGCTTCTTGGTATGAGCCATGGGTGTGGCATAAGTGTTCGTGTATTCATTCCAAATTTGTTTAACAATTCAAGTACATATTTGACCGACTCAAGAAAATACCACGGGGTGATTGATGAACTTGCAGTCCTAGAAAGAACGTAGTTCACCCATCATTGACATTTCAAAATGTTTCTTCATTAGTTTTGCAAAAGCGATTGAGTACTTTTATGTGTTGACCCAAAAATGATGTCATTCACGTAAATTTGAACAATTAAAATATGTTCCCCGTGATATTGTATGAAAAGAGTTGGGTCGACCAACCTTTGGTAAAATTATTGGCAATGAGGAAAGATGATAACTTATCGCATCACTCGGGGGCTTGTTTGAGACCGTAGAGAGCTTCAGTTTATAGACATGATTAGGAACTCGGATCAATGAATCCTTCTCGATGACCGACATAAACCGCTTTTCAGTTGTCTATTGAGAAAGCAGCTTCGACATCCATCCGAAAGACCGCGATGTTCATGTGAGCCGCAAATGCCAGAAAAATCCGAACAGCCTCAAGACGAGCAACCGAGCAAAACGATTCTTCAAAGTCAATACCTCTTCCCGACGATAACCCTTAGCCACCGTGACGTGACTTATTTTCGATTACGCTTCCTTCAAAGATCCAATTTGTTTTACCAAATCCATTTGAGACCAATGACGTGACCCCTCTGGTCTTTCAACCAGCTTCCCATACTTCAAGACGCTTGAATTGGTTGAGTTCTTCTTGCATGGATTCGATCCAGCTTGTCTTTGTCATTGCATCTTTGATGTTTTAGGTTCAGATTGGCGCAGCTGAGTGCATAAATACAATGTTCACCATCCGAGTGAAGACGCTTGTCTTGTAACGACCGGGTTAATTCGCTGCCAATAATGTTTTCCAGAGGATGGTCTTTGTCCATCTATGTGTGGAGGGTTGATGTTGGTATACATTGTGCAGATTCTGAGGATTCAAATTGCTTGTTGAAGATTCACGACATCAAAGCAGCCTCATTAGCAAACGGGTTAAAGAACGATTTGGATCAAAATCGCAGTGGGGGTACATTATTTAGAAACATCATCACCGGTTCATCATTGTTGGAAGCAGTTTGTTCAACTGTTGTTGTGGAGTCAACTGGTGGTGCTTCTTCAGCAGTAGTTGTTGTAGCAGTGTGTATCGTATAAGAGTATTATCGTTGAGCAGAAAAATGGATACACCGAGCACGCTCATTAATACCGCCATCAACAAATGGAGCAAATAACCTTTCCATTTGTTGATGAGTAAGTCGAGAGCTTGTTTCAAATGATGATGGGGTTTGGGGAAGTTTAAGCGGTTGTGACCGGGTTCCAAGTCGTTATACCGAAGCCATTTTCGTAAGTTCATCAAAATGAGCATGAATCGTTTCCATAACCTCCTTTGTTCGACGATTCTAGATTCGGAAACCTTTAGAATTATCACAATATCCTATAAAGACTCCAATCTCAGCTTTGGCTTTGAGCTTTCCAAAGTCATCACGATCATTATTCTGATAGCAAAGAGATCCAAATACATGAAAGTGTTTGAGATTCGGTTTTCTCTTGTGGACAAGCTCAAAAGGTGTTTTGTTGTATGCTTTGTAATCATAGAACGGTTTTGAGTATAGCATGCGATACGCTTCTGCCCATAAGTAATCTCGAAGTTTAGCATTGATTAACATTGTTCTTGCAGCTTCCACTAACGTTCGGTTTCGCCTTCAACAACCTCGCTTTGTTTTGGTGTACGCGCAATAGATGTCCGATGTCAATTCCCACTTTCTCATAAAATTCACGAAGAGTTTGGTTAACAAATTCGCCAGTTCTCGTCCTGTTTCGATTTGTCGAACGGTGTTTCAGAGTCAACTTGTATTTTCGGAGAAAGGTGATGATCATCCGTGGAGCTTGATCTTTGCTTCGAAGAAAGTAGACCCAAGTCCAACGTGAATAGTCATCAACAATTACTAAGATGTAGCGTTTGCCATTGATCGTTTGAACATGCATCGGGCCACACAAATCCATGTGAAGAAGATGAAGCACATGCCGAGAGTTGTGTTCCACCTTTGAAGGAAAATGAGCACGAGTGCTTTTGCCTTGTTCACAAGTGAACAAAGGTGGTCTTTAGAATACCAAATCGGGGAGTCCTTCAACTAGTTTGTGTCGAGCAAGGTTGGTGATGGTTTGAAAATTTTGATGTGAGAGACGACGTGCGCTATAGCCGGATTTTGTTGATGTTGCCTATGAAAGTAAGCAGATGGGAGAAGAAGCAACCATGTCTTGCATAGAGATAGTGTAAAGACTGAATTACGCTGCCGCATATAAGGTCTTTTCCTTGTAGATCATGAATGAAACAAGTTTTCTCCCTGAAAGCAACCTTTAAATCTCCATCACAGTAATCACCCCGAAAACAGATTATGACCGAGGCCTTCCACATAATAAACCCTGCTAATTTCGATGTTCCTATTGATATAGTCTCCGTGAGCCCATGATAGTCGGCGATCATTCCTCGAACCTCGACAAAGGCCAATGAACTTTGCAATAAAGTTTGATAACAGCTTAAGGTTGCTCGTCATGTGTCGGGAACATCCGCTATCAACAATCCAGAGAATGATTCAGACACCCGATTACAATACGCACACAGATGGAATAGAAGTAGATGTGGAACCCGAGATGTTAGAGGGTTCAAGCAGCTTATAGTAGATATACACACATCAATAGCTTTAGGTATCCATTTAAATCCTAGTGTATTATATATCCATTTCTGCCATCTCCAACTAGTTTTTGCTTTAGTCTTAGTGAATGCACTAGGTGGTACTATATTCCTAGGAGGTGAAACCGAGCTACAGTGGACAAGAAAGCGCTTCTTAGAATCTAAAGAAGCGGTCTACCAAGCATAGACTTAGAAAGATTAGTAGGCCTATAGGTATTCCGGTTCTTAGGATTCCTTAAACGAGATGATAGCTTTAGCAACACATTTATCATGACAATCAGAATTCATACTTTTACGCCAAATAACACAAGGTGCATCGCATCAATATCAAAAGTGCTTAAAGGTTTAGCATTCGCTACATCACTATTTCTATTACATGTGCCAGACGCAATATCTATAGTGGAAGCAACGTGAGTCTTATTCATAGTCCTAAGGTGTTCTTCTACTTTAGCATTCTTTATTGATCTTTTCTTAGGTCGCAACTTCCTATTCTTCGATGTAGTGCTCTTAGGCCGTGAAGTGGACGCTTGGAAAAGACGCAACTATTCCCTGCTTCAAGAGAATGAAGCACGCTAGCAACTTGTGATTTGGCAAGAGTGATTCTAGGTTCATGATTACTAAGTGTTACATCGGGCTATTCTCTTAATCACTGTGAGGGCGGAAGTTGTTCATACTTTCCTAACATTTCTCTTAACTTGAGGATAGTGTGAATCGATCTTGATTTTCGTGACCAATATTTCCAAAGAAAATGCATAACTTCTTGAGTGTGTGCAAGATAATGATCAAGTTCATTTGATGCTTCATCACGATTCTGTTTGAGTAAATCAAATATGACACCATATTCTTTTAACTTTTACAAGTTCTTGTTCATATTTTGAGATTTGACACTTAAAAGACACGCTTTGATCATCCAGTTGCTCAATTTTTGGATCAGAAGTTTTGTCACGCGAATCGGGCGATTTTGTGTTGAAAAGCAAGTTGTTGATCGTGAATATCTTTTTGACACCAATTAAGACGACGTATTGCATTTGAAAGTTCGCTTGACAATCAATTTATTTTCAACTTTAAGGACTCGACCAAGCACATTATCGTTGTTCTCAACATTTACCACGTAATCAACAAAGACGCCAGCTAAATATAATCAAATGCATATGACAAAGAATTCAATAGCACAACATTATGGACATCAAAGATAGATGACATCTTCCAAGAGTCGATCAACATCTTTTCTCAACAATTTCTTTTTACGTTTAGTATTTGAAATAGATGTTTCTGCTTTCTAAAACGACCTTCATCAATCCAAGTTCCTTATGAAAGTCCTTTTCCCAAGACAATGCACAACTTTTCAAATTATTAACATTTGGTAAAAAGATTTTTCTCAAAAATATCCTTTGTTCTCGCTAGAGGCGATTGAAAATGTTGAACTTTGATTTCGGAATGATATTCTATCTCATGTTGTAAAGTTTTGAGGTCAGCTATGAAAAGGTCAAAATATCTAAGAATTTTTGCGATTTTCGTGTTTTGAGTTTACTTCATCGATGGAAGGTAAAGGACCATAAGTTTGTTCATAATCCGGTTTGGGATTATCATTAGAAGACTCGACGCTTTTATGATAATCCTTGGTGTGTTGGAAGAATCCGTTGGTGTGACGAAAGTGACCGCTCTTTTATAGTTAAAAGGTTTGTTGTAAACAACTTTTTCTAATTTTGATCGACTCGCCTTCTCAGATCTAATTCCTCTTGACGATGATATTCAACAACACTCATAAATGTAATTATCAATTTTATATTCTGTTAGGAATTAGAAAATTCCATAGTGAAGAGTCGGTCACCTCAAATGTTATCTATCTTAAGTTAGCTCATAGACTTGTCGTTAGCTACGCGTTATTTAGTAGTTTATTTATTAGTTTGTAGCGTAGTATAGTGTAGTGCAACATCGTGGAGGAAGGACGGTCTTTACCTCATCTGTATGCCCTGATCCACAGCCGATAGAGGTCGTATTGTGTAACTATAAATACCCCTTCCATCCATGGAAGGGTGGTGCTTCTTCATTAATCTAACCTTTCCTTTGTGTAAACCTCTAGCAAGAACACCCTCTCTCTCTACTCTCTCTCTACAATGTTTAACATGTATTTTGATCATCCAAGACCACCCGAATCATCAAACACATAATTATAGGATCCTAACAATTGGCATCAGAGCCTAGGTTGTGTTGTTTGGTCGATTCGAATGGTTTTTTATGTGGTTTCGTTCGGATTGGTTTCATGCGGTTTGGATATTGATTGTTGTTTATGTTGTTATAAACTGTTTTTTTACATGTTTAAAAACTGTTTTAGCATCTCTTTTGGTTGGATAAGTTATTCTTCTTGATACCTTGATTACTACAGTTTTTGACTATTTAATGTATCCTTTTGGTCATAATATCTCATACCATAAGTGAAGTCTAAAGTCGGTCATATCTGCTTTGTCAAAATGGTCATTTTATGGTCAAAATGGGTCATAAAAGTGCATCTGGGTGCAGCTGGGTATGTCCGGTCGAAGGTTTTTGGTCTAATACTCACCGGAAAAAGTCCAATGGTCAAATATTCTTGTTGGCGAGTTGGTATAATCTATCTAGCTTAACTTAGTTCTCGTGGCGACTTGTCTTTACAAGTTGTCCCTGATGCATTGTATTGGGTAGCGAAAGCTGTGTTAGCAACTTGTCCCATTTTATGATGTAGCGACTTAGCTCTATGGCTACTTGACACAAATCTTGTTAGCGACTTGGGAAAAAATCTTTAACCTAGCGACTTGTTACTTAACAAATCGTAGCGACTTGCTTTGGAAAAGTAGCTAGCTTACTTACTTTGAAAAGAATGGGTAGCGACTTGGTTTTAACATATCGACTTGACACTACCGCTAGCGACTTGACTTCATGACTTTGACCTTGCAACTTCAACAGAAAGGATGAAGAAGAAACTACCACTAGACCACCTGTACCACGACATCAATAACATAAACCATAACATCAAGATTCAAGACTCAAACACTATATTAAACCATTACAAGACTCATCACAAATCGTCCTTTTGGAACTCAAAACTGTTGGTAACGCAAGATCTCATATCTCATCAAGGGTTTGTAAATATTTCTCAAGACCTTTATTGGATCCAAACAACCCTTATAATGATTTCATCAACGATCTTGACTCACTCATATTCAAATTAGAAAACTCAAAGATCTCAGTTATTCTCTCGTAATATTCATAGCAACATCAAGACACTTAAAGGTCAATCAATCGAGAGAAGCATACATCATAGATCTAGACTCAAACAAATTTATTCATCCAAGATCTCTTTTATCCTTTGTGTGTGGTTTATTCAAACACATAGACCATTAAAGATCTATATACAAAAAGATCTAGTGCCTCATTGATCAACCTCATGACATCAAGCAAAAAGTTTTTAATGATAAAATATTAATTATATAATGATCTCAGATTTGTTCATAACTCACCTCAAGTCATCAAGACTCTCCTTGGTTGAACTTACACATCATAGATCTTATATGTTTCGCTTTTTGTTACTATAACGAGGTTAAAGAAATGATGTCAACAAGCATGTTACATCATTTCTTTGATTCGTTTGTTGATACTCAAAACGAATACATTAAAGTAACGATTACCAACCTTGAGCCCTGAGTCTGATTTGGTAAGCCTATGACGATACACAAGCCATCCTTGTGGCCTTCTCGACATCATGTCATCTCTCGGACTATGTCGAAGTTGTTTACTTGGATTATTTGGATTTTGATGTGCCTCTCAAGTGTGCATTCTGATGATCAAAAGGTGAGCGTTCAAAGGGTTGATGTAAGATTGATGTGTTTGGAGAAAGGATTGTGTGTTAGAAACAGTTATGATGAGAGCTTGAGATGTGAGTTTGGTTAAAGAAGTGGCTGCGTTTTTTTTTTAGTATTATTAGGGTTGAAGTGTGTTTATGTGCTACTAAATACTACCCCATGGAATTAGGGCAAACTTATTGGACCTAGTAGTGTATATTGGCAAATGGGCTCGGTTTGGACTTATCTAGGCCTTAGGAGTTTATTGGATTTGATTAGGCCTTGCGTTATTTCATCCCCATGGTATTGGACGTATGTGATGTGAACCAAGGGACTAGTTGAGCTAATTGGAACCGTGGGAGATATTTGGTTGAAATTTATATGAGATATTTGCTCATAGTCATTTAGTGTATAAGGTTTGAAATAATTGCTTGCGCTTATTTGACTAATGGATCTGAGACCATTTGTTGATATGTTAAACATCGTAGGAGTTGAAATAATTGATGCCTCGTGACAATTTTATGAGACGGTGACTATACTATTGGCATATAACCGTAATTTACTATCTCATATAATGTGGATACATATGTGTTTATTTGTTTCGAGAATGAGTTATATGACAATGAATAAAACCAAATATGAGCTTTGATATTATGAGATTTGGACATAATGAGATTAGTTGAAAATGCTTTGGTGTTGATGAGATTTGTTGGGTTATGAGGTTTGAAATGAGTTTTCGAGGATGAGATTTGTTGTGCTATGTGATTTGATGTGTTATGCGGATTGATACTTTGGTTTATACATGTTCACGGAGAATATTGTCACCGCTTGAATTGATATTTGATCAAGGTTGACTACGGAGTTGTTTGTTCGGTATTTCTTATTTGGATTTGAAGTGACGCTGTGTGTTTACTTATTTCGCCTTCTTTCTTTCTACCCTTCCGTGAAGATGACTTGTTTTGCTTATTGAGTGTGATAAAGACTTGGCTATTTAATTACGGTTGTGATTCTTTCTTATTTAACCCACAACGAATCTATCACTTCGTGTCTCACTACTGAGAATGTCAAGAGGTTTTGTACATCAAGTACACCGCTTCTTCTTCACAAGGATTAGTACAAGATTAAGTAACAACTGGGGAATTTTACTTCATGATCAAGTTTGGCATATCGGGTTTACTTCACCATATGGTCACCATAATAGCGACAGTAATTCGGAATGGTGTGTCTACCGAAGTGTTTAATGGTTGATGATGTCGGATAACGAACCATTGATGAACCGCTGCATGTTCCCCTAAAACATAAATTCACTGAAACCAAAGTTGTCATAACACATCTAGTTGACATTGTTTACGGTTTTGTCTTGATTTTGTAAAATCCCGCGTATTAAAGAACCTATTTCTTAAATCATAGACCAGAAAATCCCTTGACAATGGAAACATCCTGGTAATAGTAAAGTGCATTTCCGGATCTATCTTACAATTACTCATGGTTTTGTAAAATCCGTGAAAGAAACTATTTCTCTTAAAACCATAGAGATGCAAAATCCCGAAATGATGGAACCATCTTGGAGAAGAGAAAGTGTAATTCTGAATCTTACTTGATGTGGTGCATAGCCGCTTCAAGAAGGGATAAAAGGGTGTATTTCATGAATTGATGTGTGTTTGATATTCGTCATGATAGTTTGGTTATTACATGGTTTTACGGGGTTATGTACTTTTAACCATGGTTAGGATGAAAAACATTATCAAAGTTCACTTAAAATGTCAAAGAAGGCTAGTTTTGAGCTTTAATCGAAGATGTGACAAACGGCGTAATTCAAGATATTTATTCGAGGTTGAAGTGAATCATCACGGGCGAGTGTACTTAGTATCTAAGGTATCGGGGATGGATGGATGAAGATTCTTCATGATCCTTGTTCGAGCTCTGTTAGGAATTAGAAAATTCCATAGTGAAGTAGCGGTCACCCCAAATATAATCTAGCATAAGTTCGCTCGTAGACATATCGTATTTCATCGCTTTATTAGTTAGTTATTTAGTTTAGAGTAACACCGGAGGAAGGACGGTCTTTACCCACTCAGATGCCTGATCCACAACCAAGGAGGACGCTTAGTTTGTAACTATAAATACCCTCTACCTCCCAAGGTAGAGGGTTGGACCTTTCATTCATCTCAATCTAACCTTCTATGTTTTCTTTCACTTTCTCTCTCTAGAAAGGCTCCACTTTTCTCTCTAAAACCTCTAAATAATTCAACCCATATTATTGTTTGTTATGTGTTTATGAAATCCAATATGTTACAATTGGTATCAAGAGCCATGGTTAGATCATCTCTTACATATCTTTGGATTTCTAGTGGTTTTAGGTGGTTTTTGAGTTTGAGAAAGTTTAGTGGTTTTTGCATCATTTGGTGGATTTATAGTGTTAAAGTTTGGATTTTGATTGTACTTTTGTGTTTAGGATCATCACAAGTGTTTAGGTTTTGATTTGGAAGGCTTGAATCATCGTGGTTGGGTTGTTTTTGGATTGAAAAGTGTGTTTTAAAGTTTTTCTAGCTAGAACTTGAGCTACGGACTTCTTTTCTTGGTAGCGACTTGGTTTGTAAAAAGGTAGCAAGTTATAGTTGTTTTTGGTAGCGACTTGGTCCTAGCGACTTGTCTATTGAGACAAGCCGACAAATAGTACAAGTTAGTGGATTCTCCTCTACGGCTAGCTTACTTGGTGAGGTTAGCGACTTGCTTCAGAAATTGTTAGCGAGTTGTAGTGTAAGTTGTTAGCAACTTGATACTAGCGACTTGGACACTTAGCGAGTTGTTCTTTAGCGACTTGGCTGCTTAGCGATTTAGTGTTAGCGACTTGGACCTTAGCGAGTTGCTCTTTAGCGACTTGACTGTGTAGCGACTTGGTGCTTTAGCGACTTGTGTCCAGCGACTTGGGTCCTAGCGACTTGGTCTTAGCGACTTGGTTCAAGAATTCTTAGCGACTTGTTGACTTTTCCCGCCAAAACTTCAAACGGCTATAACTTTTGATCCGTAACTCCGTTTTTAGCGTTCTACCCATCAAAACGACCGTGAGAACGAGGAGAATCCGCTCTGAACAGAAGTTATTGAGGTTTTTATGTTTTTAGACCTAAAATTCTCGGGAAAATCGTGCATAAACCAATCCAAATCTCAACCAAACAACATCTCCGCTAACCCTACAAACATTTATATGTCCTAACACACAATTGTCTATCATTTTTGACAATCCATCACCATCTTAACACGCTCCATTGGTCATTGCTTAACGGTTTGGTCTTGATTTTAGTAAAATCCCGCGAAAGATTCTATTTCTCTGTTTAAATCATAGACTTGTAAAATCCCGTGGATTCATCAACATCATGTCTTACACTCCCGATTCAGTGATTTCAGAAGTACTCAAACTGTATGATGTCAGAGACAACCATGAGAATATTAGCTATACCGAACGTTACAGATGATGGAATCAATCAATGATGATTTGAGTTCTTCATGCTCCGAGTCCAATAAGATAGATTTGCACTGCTCAGCTACGAATGCCATGCAAAAGGAAAGCAAAGATTGAACCTTATCAACAACTTCACTCACCTCGTTACTTCTACCCACATCAATGGAACGAACATGTATTGCCCTCTTCCTCCGTGACTTATCCACATTACAGGAACTCACTGTTAAACCTAGAGCAATTGGAGCTACAACTTGGCAAAGAGAAGGTTCATAAGGATAATTCCAGTGCTGCACTTCAAGTGATCTACAAACTATTTCACCATTCATTAGAAGGGAATTCATATCTGATTATGATCAAGACATGACTGAAATGTCCTTCAAGAGACACACTAGAATGGAAATTAGCGTGTTCACGGAGACACTTATCCATCTCATGGATAATGTGGAGAAGTATATTGAGGAAGTTACTCCGAAAGATGAAAAAGTTGATGAGAAAGTAGATGAGAGTCGGGTACAGTTGAGAGATATTTGTGATATGTCGGGTAATGTATCGAAAGGTCGGTGTTGCTGAATGCGAATATCGAAACAACAAAGAATGATGTAACCATCTTCAGTTACTCTTAACACACAAGAAGTAGATGTGAAATCGAAATGGGAATGAATGGCGCACAATCAAAAGATTGTAATGTTGAGTGGGTAATGCACCGATGTTGGATCTGTTGACATGAATACAGAGGCTCGAGATAGATAAGCTTGACGCAAAATGGGTCTAGTGACTCTTGTTACATATGATATGGATGCAGATATCGACCGACATTGAACAAGTGTCATGCAATGAGGTACCCTTAATGTTCAACATAGTGCATCCGCTAAAGTTCTTAAACAAACCGATCATGATGTGAACATGTCTTTGATAAATGTTCTATAACTGAGGTCGAAGTCCGAGATTAAGTGTTTCAAAACAAAAGATACGGTTGATAAAAAGGCTTTTGATGAACTTTCAAACAAATTCTCAAATCTTGAAAACATTGCATTTCACTTGAAATTGTGATACAGAGTAAAGAAGAAAGTTTTCAACTTAACAAACCATGTAAAAATCCGGAACTTCCTGAATTCCGTGAACTTTTGAAATTAACACTTTGAAAGCTCAGCTTCAAGACAAAGAGTCAACCATTTACAATCAAGAAACATATTTGTCTTGAATGAGAAAAGTAATTTAGTCATGAATACACAAGACATTGATGCTACTATAACAAGAAATAATGAATTGTCAATTTATGTGGCTAAATTACTAAAGGAAAATGAGTCATTGAGAAAGCATCACATAGAACTAAGTGACTCTGTCAATGAAGCTAGAACTAATTCAATGGAACAAACAAACCCTTTAATAGCTAAAATTGATGATCTCAAAGCTCAACTTCAGGAAAAGAGTTTCGCCATTGTTGCTTTAAAAAATGAGCTCAAAAACAACAGGAACAAGTGAACACTAAGTTTTCAAAACCATCAAACTTGGGGAAACCAGTTATTAGACAACCGAATGCGTTTAGATCTGAACGACCAAAATTTTCAAAAACACGGTTTGCCTCCCAAGTTGGTGCGAAACAAGTTTTGATAAAACCAGTCACTTCACCTCACTTGCCTAGGAAAGTTGATATGAATGACTTGTATAAGAACTCTTATCTTGAAATGGCTAGAAAGAAGGCACAAAATTGTAAAGACGGAATTTTAGGTGCAAGACCTAGGATGATGAATTCTTCAAGATTTCAAGGCACTGCTAGTAGTTCTAAACCATTACCTAGGTACACTAATCTAAAGACTAGGGATTGGCGTACATCTAAGAGTAGTTGCGTTTCGATTAAAGCTATTCCCATAGTAGATCACACTAAGAAATCTAGATCTATTTCAGAATCCAAACAAGCTGTTTGCTCAAAGTGTCTGAAATGTATCTTTAATGCTAATCATGATACATGTTTCACAAAATCCCTGAAGAAAGTAAATGCTCGTGCAATGGTACAACCTGTTAATTCTAGGATTCATACTAAGTCATCCACAGGCATATGAAGCAAATGAAACCAAAAGCCTCACCTAGATGGTTACCAACTACTAAATCTTTGGAAACAAGGAATAAGGATAAGTCTCTCACTATGCATAAGAAGCCTAACAATCCTAGACCTTTCCATAAGTGGATACCATCCGTAGAATTTTTAAGGATGCCGGACTTAGGTGGATACCTACAGGAAAGATGTTTACCAATGGCATTCTCAATGTTGACCGTGAAACCCCAAAGGGTTTGGATTTGGATACTAATGTCACTAACCATAATATATGCAATCAAGTTTGTAATATTAGTGCAGGTAGTCCTTACTCAGTTGCAGATACTTCGATCCTTCAATACATGGACTGGCTTAAAGTATGGATAACAAAAGGATTGATATCTCATAACTCACGGGTTCAAGTTACTCAACATTGATATTCAATCGGCTATGACGTATGAACACATCAGTTCATGCCTCGTAACTTAAAGAAAAGAAAAGTGTACGCCTCAAGACGCTTTATCTTTAAAAGAAGAGAAATCTTCTTATGACATCTCTGTTCACATCAGCTCAGCCTCGTTCTTCATCATTATGGCCTGCAGATAACACTTCAGGCCCCGTTCTTCAAAGAAAAGAAAAGTGTACGCTCTTCTGTGCGCTTAATCTTCTGCTAAAGAGAATTTCTCTCGTAAATGGCCATGCTCATCTACATTCTTCATCAACGAGATTCATGCCTTTCTCCATGTTCGTTTAGTCATCAAGTGGATCTACATTCATTAGAGTTTACTCTTATTCACTTGTTAAATCAAAATGGCAACTTCGGATGCAATTTTTTAGGGGGAGAAGAGTGAATATACTACATGATGATGGATGTTTGAAAAATGGTCATACGACTTAATGTTTGATGACTCTCCTCCAATGCCTAATATTTCACTTACTAAGGATAAATGGGATTTATTGTTTGGGATTCATTGGTTCAAGATATGTTTGACGAGTATTTCCAACCGCTTGCAATTGTTGATCATCGAAGAAGTACAACTCAGACTACTCAAGAAGCCCAATCTCCAGTTATTCCTCAAGGCGTTGATAATGATTATCATAATATTGCACTTGCACTCATGAATAATGATCCGCTCTTTGGTATTCCTTTGCCAAATCTTCACGGATTATTATTCATGAATAATGATCCGCTCTTTGGTATTCCTTCACCAAATCTTCACGGATTATTGTTCCTCTCATTGTGCATGCTATAAATCAACCACATGAACATTAAGGAAAATGACTACCTCATCCACTCGAACACATTATTGATGAATCTTCCGATCAGTCACTACATGTATACTTTTAGGAAGAATGCATTGATGTTGAGGCATCATTTGTTCCGTTCATTCAAGGTGAATGTACATCCGATTGTATGTTTATTCGCGTGTTGGGTATTTGGCATAAGTTGATTACTTCGAGTTAATCGCTTATCACTTATTTGAGATTGAAGTTGACCTTCACAAAGGCGTTTTCTTATTTTATCTTGAAGTCTGGGATGGTTGGATGCATGACTTTCAATGATAACTTGCTCGTGATTGAATTTAAGTTGAAGACTTGGTTTATCTAGTTACCAGCAATCGGGCTGGATGGTTGAAGACCTGGTTAACTATCACTTCAAGGAGTTACGTTGTTTTACTCAGGACACACGCTTATGTCGTTGTGGATAATCGCAAGAGGTGTTAATGTCTCATACTTTTGTTGAGTATTGAGTACTTGGAGATTTGCTTGGAGCATAAATTCTCGACACCGCTCTTCCAACATTAGTGCAAGCTTAAGATGCAAATGCGGGGAATTCTACTTCAGTTTCAATTTTGGTACATCGGGTTTTCTTCATCAGTGGTCACTTCAAATTGTCTAAGAATGGGTTGATAAAGATAGTCAGAGAGAGTTTCTATAGCAGTTGATTCTCACAAGATTCATTTGAGCTAATTTTTGTTCTTCTCTATTTCAAGAATATTTGGTATGTATAATGTGTTGCTGATTCTGAGGTATCAAGGGGAAGGAGACATACATCTAAACACACAACGAGTACACGTGATGAACCTAATACTTCTTTTATGTTGAAGTAATCCCGGGAAAGACAAATGTCATAACCGTAGAGAAACTCATTGTTTACTCATAACCTTTGATGTATTATTCCAACCATTTGGGAGGAAGTGGTCTCGGATACTTTTGGTATGTGTTAACTCAAACCCTCAGAGAAGGAAATATGAGAAGAATATTTGGTTCGTGAGATGATATTGCTTATCGACATCTTCGATATGAATAATGGTAAAGTGCTTCCGATTATTCCTTCATGTACACATTATTATGTTGATTCTGATAAGATCACAACCATCATGGGGGAGAGATATGGGTACATCTAGAACTCACAACATGTTCACCGATCGCTTAATCGTTATTCCGGAGTTGACATATGCAGAGATGATCAATGACTCAACATGTTACTTGAATGTCATCGTCTCTACTCTTGTTGGGTACATGTGTACATCATGGGCTGATTGGTTATATGTAAGATAATTGGAATGAATTTGGAAATATGAAGATGTTGATGTATTGTTCCCTAATAGACAACGGTCAATCTCGAAGAGTAATGTGTACATCGGAGACGCACAAATGTGTTCATATGATTGAAGTTCATCGCTTATTCCGGATTTGATAACCACTGATACGATCTATGTTTCAACTTGTTACTTTGTTGTTCTCGTGTTCTTGGGTGCGTAACTTCATTCAATGAGATCGTTTTCATTCATTTCTACTTCGTGGAAAATGGTCTTTATACTCAGCTTTTCGGTTTGAGGGAAGCTACCAAAGACTCACTTGTTGAAGGCTCAAGTTCTTTCGACGATTCAAGAGCCTCGAATGCTTTGGTGGTGTAAGTTTAAGAGATGATGACTTCTATCTTCTACAAAGTGCTGAACGATTTCCTTATTTCGGTACTCGTATCATCATCCTCTTAAACTATTTCTCTATATTTGTATATATTTATCAAAAAACCAAATACAAAAATATAAAATCTTCAAAAGCCCATAAAAATCAGAAAATTGAAAAATACCAAAAATATTGTTTTCTCAAGACATGTCTTCTGGTATCGATAACATCTACGGTCTTAGAAATGTCATTCAATAATGGCACGGGACTTTAGATGAAGTTCGAGCAGGAGGTGTAAATATTCCTTTCTAAACATGTCTAAAAAAAAATGGCTTACAGTTATTTCAGACTGTAACCCGTGCTTCAAATGATGGCTTGCAGTTACTTCAGATTGTAACCCGTGCTTAAAACTATGGCTTGCTATTATTTCAGATAGCAACCCGTTCTTCATGAAAGGAAAGTGTTGCGCTAAACAAATTTTTCAAATATTTCGGGAACTTATCCTAAAACAAAACAAGGAAAGCATGTCGTCATAAAGACTGTTGTTCCTACACAAATGTTTTTCCGTCTAAAATTATTCAGAAAAATATTTGTTGTGTTTTCAAAAATGGTGGAAAATGAGTTGCTTAAAATCAATCAGATTCAGAGTTTTATAAAATTTGAAACTCAATCAATGACTTCAGACTTTTAAAATCTTTTTAAATTGAGTCATTGATTGAGGGGGATAATGTTTTCAAATCTATATCTTCTAACGCGCTTTCTTAATTATCCTACGTGCTTAATTAAAATTGATAATTGCCTATGTTGAAGGACTAGGTTTCTAGGATATGATTGTTAGGTTTAGATGATTAGAGTTTGATGAACACATTAATCCCATACCTTATATGAACTGATTGATATGTTGAATTGACTTTTATTAGTCGATTGTTGTTTGGGTGATGTCGACCACCATATATTTGTATGTGTGTTCACTAACGTATGCAGGTATCTTGGTATAAAAGAATGTTCCCGATCCGGATCCCACAATTGAAGATGATTGGATGCCGAAGGAAAGGGTAACTATATCTTGGGTTGACAAATGAAGAAACGGAGCTTAATTGACTTCTATGGAGAGTTGGCATAAATGCAACGTAAGAGGTCTCACTGCATCAGCAGATGGTTTTTTTTAAGTGATTGAAGAAACGGAGCTTAATGTGACCTCTTGGCATTCAAAATGCAACGTAGAAGAAGTCTCACTGATCGCAGATGGTTTTCTTCCAAACCCTACAGCAACAACAACTAAGCTTCTCAACCACTAACGATCTTTGTGCAGGATACCATTTTTAAACAATTTTGAATAATTTGATTAAATTGTTTTGAAAATGGAAAATATTGTTTTGAAAATTAATTGGACTTAATTTTGAAAATCACCGGACTTCATTTTATCAAAACTTGAGTCACTCAATCATCGACTACGGTCATCGATTAAGGGGGAGAGTGATTTAAAATAAAATATTTTCAAACGATATTTCTTCACAAAAGTTCCGTTTTGTACAATAATTAAGTGGTGATCTAAAGATTTAATGTTATGTCATGGTATAATTTTCTTTAGAATCAAGATCTTTTAAAATGAAATTTTTTCTGTTCTTGTTTGATTGTGAAATTGTTTTATTTTACTTAAAGATCGTTTAAAAACTATCATACCTGACACTAACAATCTTTAATGTCTAGAGTTGGTCCTTATCTGTCATTTTTCAAAATCAAATCTTGCCACGTCTTTCCCCAAAATTTTCTAAATTATTTAAATCTTTTGGGATCACTAATCTCAAATGGTTTGAAATCATTTATCGGGTGAGAGATCGTGATTTAAATCTCAAATCTGTTTTAATGGAATTGGTTTTAGTCCTTCAAAGGCACTCCTGCCTCCATGTGCCAAACGATTTCAATATACAATGCACATGTTGAGGAGGAGGATTTATCCAAAAACATGATGAGTATTTAAACCAGGCCACATATTCTCCCATGTTTTCTAAACCGTATTAAATCACTTGGGATCCAAAATCTCAAAGGGTTTGATATTTTTGATCGGGGAGAATTTGTGATTTAATAATGAAATTTGATAAAAGGTGATCATTTTGATTTAATTGTGTGCTCTCTCATATGTGCTAAACGCTTTCAAATCTTGAAGCACATATTGAGGGGGAGCATTTTAAAGGAAAATAAACTATCGAGGTACAAAAGCTTTTATGTTTTAACATAAAGTACCTTGATTGAGTTTTCAAATGGTTTTCTAAATGGCTTTTGTGATTCGTGGATGTGCTTCAAAAGAACTCTTGCCTCTATGTGTTAAAATGATTTCTCTTATCCTATGCACATATTGAGGGGGAGAAATTTACCAAAGAAAATCAAATGGCTTTTTCGTATGAAAATTGTGATCAAAGAAAATATTTCAAAGTCCTCTTGCCTCCATGTGCTAAACAATTTCTAAATCATATGCACATGTTGAGGGGGAGCATTTTCTAAATGATCAAAACTATTAAGGTACAAAATGCTTTGATCTCGTATCACAAGTACCTTGATTGTTTTTCCAAATGATTTTTCAATTGGTTTCGAGAAGGAATGAACTGTACCAAAAGACCGACCATTTTACTTTATGCATGGAGTTATAAGGATGGTTAGGTTAGGTATTTGTTCCCACGACCCCGCCAGAGCCGGAGGGATCTACCCAGGGACAATCCACTAGATAGTGTAGAGTCCTTAGGTATATTGAAAAAAAGGAGAAAAGTGAGATACGGGAAGAGTGCGGACTGAGACAGAGCTAGTCCTGGAATAAACCCAACAAGGTTCTAGTTATGAAGTCTCGGTAAGCACTGAAGGGGTTGAAGAATGAAAAAGAATTGAATGTAAAAAGGGTGAAAAGAAATAGCCCTCCAATAATTCAACCTTAGGGCAAAAACCGGGTTCAATACATATGTTACTGGTGGTTACCATGGTAACACTGGTATTGAAGACAAGACGTCATGAACCCAAAGGACGACCTGCACTAAACTTCCCAAACTACTCAAGTTCCTCTTAAAAGGGCTTGTTTCATTCTCACGGGAACCGACATTATCTATCGACTTTCTCTTAGAGATTGTTGATATTGAAGAAGGATACCCTCTCCTAGTCTCCCATAGGAACCAAATGTGCACGATTGAGTCTAGAGCCAAGAGATCATCCACAATATCTCATTAGGACACTAAATTCATGAAGACTTGCTGTTTCACACAATGTGGAAAGTAAGTATATATCAAGAGTCCTACGCTTTATCCTTGTGGTATAGCCGAACATCGAGTGGTATGTAAAAGTATTCACGATGAAGATGGAAATCCTTCTAGAGCCAACATCATACAAGCTCTTGGTGGGTGACATGTGAGATCTTCTCGTAAGATCAAACTTGTGACAACTAGATAGAAACAATGGGGCGATTCAGTCTTGAATCAACCTTGGTCCAGGAATGGAATTGACGAATACTTTTGGAAAAACCGTTCGATGTGCAAACCTTCTTTTCTCTAGCACGTCGAATGTGTATTCATTTCAAATTCAAAAAGTATCTCTGATTGAAAAATACTTTTAGAAAAAACGTTCGATGTGCGAATCTCTTCTTTTCGCTAGCACGTCGAATGTGTACTCATTCTCTAATACAAAAGTATTTTGATTGAAAATTGATCTTTCTCATAAAACATTCGTCGTATTGCAAAACTCTTTCTTCTAAGCAATACGCGATTGTTTTCAAATCATTTTCATCAATCGTGAATCTCAATTCCTGGTTCACTCAATTCGTGTTGTCTTCTTTGAGACGTTCCGGTTTGAGAACGGCTAGAACATCTGCGAAACCCTGTCAAGGAGATTCTTAGGAATCCTACCTGATCACAAAAGATTTGTACTGATCAACGGGAACCGTGGGCCGTGTACCTCAATTCAGCGAAAGTGATCAAAGACACTTTCGTGTGTTTTATTGCTAACTGTTGTTTGCAGGTATGTTTGGACGGTTGCAAGCTGATCGTAATTGAGGAGTCAATCCAAAGCCGCATGCTCACTGATCCACACTTAATCAAGAAATCATGACTGTGCATATCTACATAACCTGGCTCGATATTTCTATACTAAGATTCTCGCTGCAAATATCATGAGCCAAGAAAGCTTCCGCTACTCTAATGGAAAGACGTCATGATTCAAAAGTGTGAGCATGTCGGTCCAAAAGTCACAACTTCACATGATGGCAACACAATAAAGGGTGATCCAGAGATTTACCGTGGCTGATGATCTCAAATAAAGCTCGAAGATCATCAAAGATGTGGATCAGTTAAAGGCCTCCACTAAATGTACAAATCAGTGCGGACTTTGAAGAATCACTGCTATTGCACAAAGATTGTTGAAATGAAGAATTGAAGTCTACGAGCTCAAGACTGAAGAATAAATAGAATGCTAGGATTCAAAATGTAAAACATGGGGTGACCTCCCTTAGGGGGAGATTGTTAGGAATTAGAAAATTCCATAGTGAAGTAGCGGTCACCCCAAATATAATCTAGCATAAGTTAGCTCGTAGACATATCGTTATTTACTGTTTTATTAGTTAGTTATTTAGTTTAGAGTAACACCGCGGAGGAAGGACGGGTCTTTACCCACTGTATGCCTGATCCACAGTCCGAAGGAGGACGTTTAGTTTGTAACTATAAATACGCTCTACCTCCCAAGGTAGAGGGTTGGACCTTTCATTCATCTCAATCTAACCTTCTATGTTTTCTTTCACTTTCTCTCTCTAGAAAGGCTCCCACTTTCTCTCTCTAAAACCTCTAAATAATTCGACCCATATTATTGTTTGTTATGTGTTTATGAAATCCAATATGTTACAAGCTCATTATCAAAAACGAAGACTTGGAAATCTAGTTATTGTTGAGTGTCTTTTACCTTTTCTTTTACCACTTGGGGGAATTGGGATCATACCACTACAAAATAACTATCACTTTAAGGAGTTACGTTGTAGTGCTCAGTGTCACATTCAATTGTGGATTTTCAAGAGGTAATGTACGTCTTATACTTGATGGTTGGTTGGTTGAAGAGTATAGAGTACATAGAGAGTACTTAGAGATGCTAATGGAAATCGGCACCGCTCTTTGTTACATACGTGCAAGTTTAAGTCACGAGTTCGGGGTAGTTTACTTCAGGGTCAAATTCATTATATCGGGTTTTCTCCATCAGCTGTCACGACAAAGAGCCTACAAAATGATAATAGGGATGATTACATGTTTTGCTAAGAGAGCAGAAAAGAGAGAGATTATGAAGTATGAACACAACAGTTCAAGCCTCGTACTCTAAAGAAAAGAAAAGTGTACGCATCAAGGCGCTTTTATCTTCTGAAGAAGAGAAATCTTCTTATTATGACCATTCTCATCAACATGCTTCATACTTTTTCCATGCGCCTCAGTCATAAAGTGAACCGGGCTACCATTGATTGTTTTTCTTATTCCACTTGCTCAACTATAATGACGATGGCGACATCATGTGCTAATTTTATGGGGAGAAGTGTGAATAGAATAGTTTTGGATGATTTCACTTATTTAGTCAAGAATGGCATCTCCGTATGCAATTTTGAGGAGAAGAAGTGTGAATTTTTGCATTGTTGATTGATATTTGAGAATATAAATGGTCATACGGCTCTAAACTCATGTAAGAACCAAGCTTCTTCTTATCGGGTCATCTTCACATGGAGTTTTTCTCGTCTAAGAGCCGTTGGTTGACATCTTCACTCGGATTGATGAGTTTATCGACAAAGTGCTTCCGGTTAATGCTTCACGTGCACTTCAACATGATGATTCCAACAACCTCTCTGTCTTGTTTGATGTGATTGGTAGTTTGGTGTTACCATCTTGTGTGTTCGCGGCCGATTGCTGATTTCCTTGATGAACATCTTTCTCGTTTTGTTTGATTGGGAGGGATTTTAGTTAAGGGATTTGCAAGATGTAAGTTAATTGGGATGCTTTTTGGTGGGATGCTTTTTGGAGTGAGTTGAAGATGTTAACTATCTTTTCCCCAACTACACAATCTTGAAGAAGGTCGAGTCTACCGTTCTACATTTTCTCGCTACATGTTAGAAGACTAAAGACGAGTTGCATTTAACGATCTAAAGACTTCTTCTTAATCTGGACATTTATCAAACAGATTGTCGGTTTAGGGAGAGCACTAATTGGGAGAGAGTTATAAGTCAGATTCAATCCCCAATTAGACTTTCTCACATTCTTTAGCAAATGACTCCTCGAGGCGTTGATATTGACTATTCTAATGTGTTGGACATTTGACACAAGTTGATTACTTCTGAGTTAATCATTTATCACTTATTTGAGATTGAAGTTGACTTTCACAAAGGCGTGTTCTTATTTGATAACTTGCTCGGGCTTAAGAATTTGAGTTGAAGACTTGGTTTATCTAGTTACCAGCAGTCGAGGTGGATGGTTGAAGACCTGGATAACTATCACTATTAGGAGTTACTTTGTTTTACTCAGTGTCACACATATGACAAAGGTGGATAATCTCAAGAGGTGTTAATGTCTCATACTTTGTTTGGGTAGTGAGTACTTAGAGATTTGCTTGAAGCATTAATTCTCTAATCGTTCTTCCATCATTAGGTGCAAGCTTAAGATACAAATGGGAAGTTGACTTCAGCCAAGTATGGTATATCGGGTTTTCTTCCTCAGTGGTCACTTCAAATTGTCTACATATGGGTTGATAAAAATTGTCTGAGAGAGTCTTCAGCAAGTTGATTCTCACAAGAGTTCAAGTTTTCTTCTCAAAAAATTTCTAGTATACAGGCTTATAATGATTTGCTGACTCTAAAGTGTCAAAAATCAGCAAGGCGTAAGGAGACAAGCACCTAAACGCGATTAAACTTGATGAACTTGATACTTCTAAGTAATTGAAAATACCCCGGGAAGACAAATGTTATTACCGCAGAGAAACTCAAGGTTTGACTCATGACGAGTAAACTTGATGAACTTAATTCTTCTAAGTGATTGAAGATATCCCGGGAAAACAAATGTCATGACCGCAGAGAAACTCAAGTCTTTACTCATCAAGGCGTTTAGTGTTAGTATTTCAACTACATGGGGAAAGTGATGTTAGTGAAAGTTTCTGAAGATAAAAGAGGTACACTAGTGTGTGGTGATCTCGATGTTATCACAATCATCAGAGGAGAGAGAATTATGTACATTGGAGGCGCCACTGTTTACTAGAGGGCTTAATCGTGATTCAGATATAATCACTTATTCGGAGTTGACATCCGCAGAGATTGTCATCCGCAGAGATAATCAGTGACTTGGCCTGTTTCTTCAATGTTATCGTTATTCCTTCCGGTATTGGTATACTTAGGATACTTGAGCTTCATACACATTCATCGGGAAGAAAATGTGAACATGGGAGGTGTTTTCATTCCCTCATGATGTATTCGAGAGCTCTTGGTATTGGTGTACTTTGGTTTTGAGCTTCATACACGCGTTCATCGGGAAGAAAAATGTGAACATGGGAAGGTGTTCTTCATTCCCTCATGAAGTGTATTCGGGAGAGTTCTTGAGCATTATACTAAGAGACGGACCGATCATTTCAACTACACTGGGGAAGTAGTCTCTTGACAACCTTTTGGAATGGATTGCCGACTTCTGGTTATGAAATTTGAGAAGATTATTTATGTGTGGGATGATATGGTGTTGTTCTTCTTGTTGATGATATAACCTCAAACTAAGAATCACGGTGATTATTCTTGAAAAGAGCAGCGGGATTTATGATAATGGTGTGCTTCTCGCACCGCTAAGGCAAGCTTGAAATAGAGCTTGAATCTGCTCAGCCTAATGGATTTTTGGTTTGGGGAAGCTGCCAAAGTCTCACTTTCAGATGGTTCAATTTCTTTCTTCGATTCAAGAGCCTCGGAAGCTTTGGTGGTGAATGTTTAAGAGTTGATGACTTCTATCTTCTACGAAGTGCTACTCGATATCCTTATCTGGTACTCGGTATCATCATCTTCTTAAACTATATCATCTATTCTATCTTTGTATATATTTATCAAAAGCAAAATACAAAAATATAAAACCAACAAAAAGAAAATAGAAAAATATAAAACCTTCAAAACCCATAAAAATCAGAAAATTTCAAAAATACCAAAAATATGTTTTCTCAAGACATGTCTTCTAGTATCGATAACATCTACGGTCTTAGAAATGTCATTCAATAATGGCACGGGACTTTAGATGAAGTTCGAGCAGGAGGTGTAAATATTTCTTTCAAAACATGTTCAAAAACCATGGCTTACGTTATTTCTCGATCAGAACCCGGCTTCAAATGATGGCTTGCGTTATTTCAGATCAGAACCCGTGCTTAAAACTATGGCTTGCTATTATTTCAGATAGCAACCCGCTCTTTTAAAGGAAGGAAAGTGTTGCGCTAAACCTATTTTCAAAATATTTCGTGCACTTATCCTAAAAACATAACAAGGAAAGTATGTTGAAGGATCTGTTCCTACACAAATGTTTTTTCGTCTAAAATTCTTCAGAAAAATATTTGGTGTTTTCAAAAATGGCGGTAAATGAGTTGCTTTAAAAACAATCAGATTCAGAGTTCTTGTAAAATTGAAAAACTCAATCAATGACTTCAGCGCTTTTAAACTTTTCATAAAATGAGTCATGGATTGAGGGGATAATGTTTTTCAAATCTACATCATCTAACGGGCTTTCTTAATCATCCTAATATGCTTAATTAAAAATGATGTTAACCTATGTTGAAGGACTAGGTGCCTAGGATATGATTGCTAGGATTAGATGATTAGAGTTTGATGAACACATTATTCTCATACATTTATATGATCTGATTGATATGTTGCATTGATTTTTATTAGTCGATTGTTGTTTGGGTGATGTCGACCACCATATATTTGTATGTGTGTTCACTAACGTATGCAGGTATATTGGTATAAAAGAATGTTCCCGATCCGGATCCCACAATTGAAGATGATTGGATGCCGAAAGGAAAGAGTAACTATATCTTGAGTTGACAAATGAAGAAACGGAGCTTAATTGGACTTCTATGGAGAGTTGGCATAAATGCAACGTAAAAGGTCTCACTGCATCAGCAGATGGTTTTCTTCTAAGTGATTGAAGAAACGGAGCTTAATTTGACCTCAGTTGGCATTCAAAATGTAACGTAAGAAGAAGTCTCACTGCATCAGCAGACGGTTTTTCTTCCAAGCCCTACAGCAACAACAAAAGCTTCTCAACCACCTAACATATCTTTGTGCAGGATAATCGTGATGATACCATTTTTCTAAAACTTTGAAAAATATTGTTTTTGAAAATGGAAAAATATTGTTTTGAAAATATATTGGACTAAATTTTGAAAATCACCGGACTTCATTTTATCAAAATTTAAGTCACTCAATTATCGACTTCGGTCATCGATTGAGGGGAGAGTGATTTAATTTAAAATATTTTCAAACAATATATCTTCAAAAGAGTCCATTTGTACGAAATTATGTGGTGATCTAAAGATTTAATGTTATGTCATGGTATGATTTTTCTTTTGAATCAAGGTCTTTCAAAATGAAATTTTCTCTGCTCTTGTTTGATTGTGAAATTGTTTTATTTTACTTAAAGATCTCTTAAAACTATCATACCTGACACTAACAATCTTTAATGTCTTAAAATAGTCCTTATCTGTCATTTTTCAAAGTTAAATCAAGCTACGTCTTTCCCCAAAATCTTTTAAATGATTTAAGTCAATTGGGATCACAAATCTCAAAAGGTTTGAAATTTTGATCGGGGTAGAGATCGTGAGTTAAATCTCTTATCTGTTTAAATGGAATTGGTTTTAGTCCTTTAAAGGCACTCCTGCCTCCATGTGCCAAACGATTTCATACACAATGCACATGTTGAGGAGGAGGATTTATCCAAAAACATGATGAGTATTTAAACCAGGCCACATATTCTCCCATGTTTTCTAAACCGTATTAAATCACTTGGGATCCAAAATCTCAAATGGTTTGATATTTTTGATCGGGGGAGAATTTGTGGTTTAATAATGAAATTTGATAAAAGGTGATCGTTTTGATTTAATTGTGCAGGCTGCTCTCTCATATGTGCTAAACGCTTTCAAATCTCGAAGCACATATTGAGGGGGAGCAAACAAACTATCGAGGTACGAAAGCTTTTAAAGTAATTTATAAAGTACCTTGATTGTGTTTTAAAATGGTTTCTTAATGGCGCTTGTGATTGTGGATGTGCTTCAAATTAACTCTTGCCTCTATGTGATAAAAATGATTTCAAAAATCCTATGCACATATTGAGGGGGAGAATTTTACCAAGAAAATCAAATGGCTTTTTCGTATGAAAATTGTGATCAAAGAAAATATTTCAAAGTCCTCTTGCCTCCATGTGCTAAACAATTTCTAAATCATGTGCACATGTTGAGGGGGAGGTTTTCTAAATGATCAAAACTATTAAGGTACAAAATGCTTTGATCTCGTATCACAAGTACCTTGATTGTTTTTCCAAATGATTTTTCAATTGGTTTCGAGAAGGAATGAACTGTACTAAAAGACCGACCATTTTACTTTATGCATGGAGTCATAAGGATGGTTAGGTTAGGTATTTGTTCCCACGATCCCACCAGAGCCGGAGGGATCTACCCAGGGACAATCCACTAGATAGTGTAGAGTCCTTAGGTATATTGAAAAAAGGAGAAAAGTGAGATACGGGAAGAGTGCGGACTGAGACAGAGCTAGTACTGGAATAAACCCAACAAAGTTCTAGTTATGAAGTCTCGGTAAGCACTGAAGGGGTTGAAGAATGAAAAAGAAATAAAATGAAGAAAGGGTGAAAAGAAATAGCCCTCCAATAATTCAACCTTAGGGCAGAAACCGGGTTCGATACATATGCTACTGGTGTTTACTAAGGTAACACTGGTATTGAAGACAAGACATCATGGACCCAGTGATGCACTACACTACAACTTCCCAAACTACTCAAGTTCCTCTTAAAAGGACTTGTTTCATTCTCACGAGGAACCTACATAATCTATCGACTTTCTCTTAGAGATTGTTGATATTGAAGAAGGAGACCCTCTCCCTTGTCTCCGGCATAGGAACCAAATGTGAACGATTGAGTCTAGAGCCAAGAGATCATCCACAATATCTCATTAGGACACTAAATTATTGAAGACTTGCTGTTTCACACAATGTGGAAAGTAAGTTTATATTAAGAGTCCTACGCATTATCCTTGTGGTATTGCCAGAACATCCGAGTGATATGTAAAAATATTCACAATGAAGATGGAAATCCTTCTAGAGCCAACATCAAACAAGCTCTTAGTGGGTGACATGTGAGATCTTTTCTAAATATCAAGCTTGTGACAACTGGATTGAAACAATGGGGCGATTCACTCTTGAATCAACCTTGGTCCAAGAATGGAATTGACGAATACTTTTGGAAAAACCGTTCGGTTTGCAAATCTTCTTTTCTATGGCACGTCGAATGTGTACTTATGTTTTCAAACACAAAAAGTATCTCTGATTGAAAAAATGCTTTTAGAAAAACCGTTCGATGTGCAAACCCTCTTTTCTCTAGCACGTCGAATGTGTACTCTTTTCAGATACAAAAAGTATTTTTGATTAAAAATTGATCTTTCTCATAAAACCTTCGTCGTATTGCAAAAATCTTTCTTCTAAGCAATACGCGATTGTTTTCAAATCAATTTTTCATCAATCAGTGAATCTCAATTCGCTAGTTCACTCACTCCGTGTTGTCTTCTTTGAGACGTTCCGGTTTGAGAACGGCTAGAACAGCTGCGAAACCCTGTCAAGGAGATTCTTAGGAATCCTACCTGATCACAGGCAGTACTTGTACTGATCAACGGGGAACCGTGGGCCGTGTACCTCAATTCAGCGAAAGTGATCAAAGACACTTTCGTGTGTTTTATTGTTAACTATTGTTTGCAGGTACATTTGGACGGTTGCAGCTGATCAGAATTGAGGAGTCAATCCAATGCCGCATGCTCACAACATCCACACTTAATTTGAAGAAATCATGACTGGTGCATATCTACATAAACTGGTTCTGATATTTTTATACTATGCTTCTGCTTCGCTGCTGCAAATATCATGAACCAGTAAAGCTTTCGCTACTCTAATGGAAAGATGTCATGATTCAAAAGTGTGTGCATGTCGGTCCGAAAGTCACAACTTCACATGATTTGCACACAACAAAAGGGTGATCCAGAGAGATTTGTTGTGGCTGATGATCTCAATGAAAGCTCGAAGATCATCAAAGATGTGGATCAGTTAAAGGCCTCCACTAAAAGTACAAAATATGCGGACTATGAAGAGTCACTGCTTAAGCACAAAGATTGCGGAATTGAAGAATTGAAATCTATGAGCTCAAGAACAAAGATAAAATAGAATGCTTGGATTCAAAATGTAAAACATGGGGTGACCTCCCTTAGGGGGAGATTGTTAGGAATTAGAAAATTCCATAGTGAAGAGTCGGTCACCTCAAATGTTATCTATCTTAAGTTAGCTCGTAGACTTGTTGTTAGCTACGTTATTTAGTAGTTTATTTATTAGTTTGTAGCGTAGTATAGTGTAGTGCAACACCGTGGAGGAAGGACGAGTCTTTACCCACTGTATGCCGATCCACAGCCGATAGGAGGTCGTGTATTGTGTAACTATAAATACCCCTTCCATCCTTGGAAGGGGTGGTGCTTCTTCATTAATCTAACCTTTCCTTTGTGTAATCCTCTAGCAAGAACACCCTCTCTCTCTACTTTCTCTCTCTACAATGTTTAACATGTATTTTGATCATCCAAGACCACCCAAATCATCAAACACATAATTATAGGATCCTAACATATTCTGCACTGGAAACTTCAGGATTTGGTTTGAATGCTTTGGTTGAAAGCTTAGGTTTGTAATCAGCGAGATTCGGTCCATATCCATTTGGATTGGGTTTTAAAGTAAACTTTTCAATAGCTGTGACCGACTCACCATGTTTGTAAACCACAGTTTTAAACTCTTTAAGTTTGTTTTGCAAGCCAATGATTTCTTCAAGATGATCATCTATTCGTTTCGTTGAATGCTTTTTGTATGCAGAGAACTATTTTTGACAAGTTAACAACTCAGCCTTAGCTTTTTGATTTTCCAAGGTGAGAGCGTTAATTTGATTTTTATGTTCATGTTTCAGTTGTTCTATTTCAGACAACAAAGCATTCTTCGAAGCGGCTAGATCACGCATATGTCTCTCTAAATATTTTTCGTTTTGATGAGATTTGGCAAAGGCTGCTTCAAAACCGTTTTCACGTTTATCTTGAGTTTTGAAAAAATTGAGTTGCTTTTGTAAACATTCAAAATCCTTGGTTAACAGTGCATTTTTGCTTTTCAAGTCCTGATTAATGGCATGACATTTTTCCACTATGGTCTGATGGTCTTGTATTAAACGAACAAAATCTGGATGAGGCAAAAGTTCGGCGTGTTCAACGTGAGTCACAACATGATCATTACTGAGATCCTTAAGTATAACCATGGAGTCAATTTGATTATCAAGGGAAACCGTTTGGTCATCTTGATCGTCAAATATAACTACGGGGTCTAGTTGAAAATCGTCGGAATGAGATGTGGACGACTCATTTTGAACATTCTGAGCCTTGCCGGATTCAGATGTTGGCGGAGATATGAGATCAGAGAGAAATATGGTTTGTTCGTACCTGAGACAAGCCATCAGTGTCATACACTGGGCCTGTGTCACTCATGTGTAACTCATGCATATAAGCCATCAACATAACCTACATTGGCCGCAAGTCCTCCATATCATCATCCGAGTCAGATTTGCCATAAAGCTCTGTTCTTTGTCTGTGAGAGTTCCACCAGCTTCATCCTTAAGAGCCAAAAGAAGTTCCTCTTTGTGATAAGCACGCTTCAGTCCTAGGCTTTGGGCATGCATTAGTCGATGTCCCTTCTCATTGCAGTTGTAGCATCGAAGACCATTCAACCCATTTTGAGCATTTCCCTGTTCCGCCACTTGAGCTCTATTGTTATTCCTACCCACAGCATTAAACCCTTGACCACCGCCCATCTGACGACCATAACCACGATTCTGAACTTCAACTCGTCCATTGTTTACAACAGCTTGATTCCTTGTATTAGATGAGGAACGAATACGGTTGTTGGATTTGTTGGTATAACGGCTAAAGGCATTAGCAATCATAGCAAATCCTTGTTGCAGTGCTTCGAACGGATCAGATTCCTCATTAGCATCACTGACAAGTGCTTGAGCATTGTTGTTGTTGTATGGAACCAATTGAGTTTGTTGAGATTGAGGCTGTGAAGGATCATATGGTGTGATTGTGGCAGTTGGTTGAGTTGCTGGTTGAGGAGAATAACTGTTTTGAGCATATAAGGCAAGTTGTTGATTTTCCAAATGTGTCGGTGGAGCAATTTGAGCACGAAGAATCCTTTCCCTATCAACTTTCTTTTCATGAGGCTTCAAGTAATCGTACAACAATCCATATGTAGAATGATGCAAATTCTTCGCTTGACGGAGAAAAATGACATACTTCTCCCATTCAGGACCAAGACTACTCAGGAACTTAGTATTCACTGCAATTCTTGGCATGATGATGTTGTGTTTATCCAAATCATTGATGATGTCTGAAAAACGATGATGATAAGACTCTCTCCAGGTTCAATCATGAAGTGTTCATAAGCCAAGTAAATTTTGGATTCCAAATCCTCCTGATTGAGTACAGATCCTTCCATAAGAAGATGAATATGATCCCACATTTCTTTTGCAGTCTTTTGAGCATCAACACTTCGAAGAATTGGGTTAGGTAATCCTAAGAGGATATATTGCATTGCAAGTTCATCAGCTTCATAGTGTAGAAGTTCCTCTGCATTTAGGTCGGCAACAGTAGCAATGTTGGATTGTTCATCTCTTGGTGGATTAGCATTTGGATCGGCGGGTACGATAACAGTAGGCATCTGAAATGGACCTTCCAAGATAACCTTCTTTAAGAACTTTCCATGTGGCTTCTTCAGATCACAAAATCTAAAGAACCTTATCACCCATTGATCGTAGTTTCCTGGAGTGAGCATTGGAGGTCTATCAAGTGATCCAGCCTCATGAATTGATTGTTGGCTGCTTAAAGCTTCACACATCTTTGCAAACCAAGTGGGTTCCTTTATAGTGTTCCTTGATGGATGTTGATTGAATTCGTTTGTGTAGGGTTGAACTTGAAGACTTGGTGGTGGTTGAACCATTTGAGGTTGTGGAATTGCAGCAAGTTGTGGAGTATGTTGTTGATTAAATTGTTGTTGATAAATTGCTTGTTGTTGATTCTATTGTTGATGTTGTGGAGTTAGTTGTTGTTGACGTTGAGAATAAGTGTAAGGGAAATAATTAGAGTATGGTGGTTGTGACATGTTGAAAACTTGTGTTGGTAAAAATGGATCTTTGTAGTCGAATGAACCTTTGTTGATGAAGTGTCCTTAGGCATAGAAATCACAAGAAACCAAGTAAAACTTATGCGTAAAAACACCAAAGTTACGCGTAACAATCAAGAGTTACGCGTAGATTTAGCTTACGCGTAAGCAGGGAAAAAATACTAAAGTTATGCGTAAACAGTAAGTTATGCGTAGAAAACTTAGGCGTAGGATTATCTTATGCGTAAGACTGGGCTTAGGCGTAGGATGAATCTTATGCGTAGGATTTTCTACGCGTAAGCTTTATGCTTATGCGTAAGTTTAAGGTTTTATCCCAAATGATCTTTTACACTATCACAGTGCAAAAGATATCCAAAGTCAACGTGTTTTCAGGCTTATCCAAGCAAGAAACTACGGAGTAAACCACGAAACTGAAGATCAAACCACGGATAAAGTTACGCGTAAGATTAGGGTTTCACTTACGCGTAGCTTACTCGTAAAAATGATTTTGCCCAAATTTGTTTCTAAACCAGATTTTTGTTATGGAATAGCTTCAATATCACCAAAATAACACAAAAGTGTGAAACTTGATGAACCAAAACAGCTAAACGGGTTACGCGTAGAACGACACCCACGAACAAAAACAAGCTTAAAAACTTAGATCCACGCGTAAAGGTTGAAACTTTTTGCCAAAAACAAGTATTTTAACACCTTAAAACGTTGAAAGTACAAGAATCTTGGATTAAAAAGTGTAAAAAATGAATTTTTAAGCGAACCAAAGTGGTAACCACGTTTACGCGTAAGACCGAAACAAAAAACTTCAAAAACGAAAGTGTTAACCCAACTATTTGGCGATTGATACCATTGTTAGGTCACTAGATTTACAACACAACCTTAATAGAAAGATAGAGAGGCGATTGAACAATAAACCAAACAAACACACGCGTATGAATGTAGCCGGTTATGCGTAAGGAGTGAATGAAAGATAATATTGAACAACCAACCTTCAAATGAAGGTTTACAAGAGTATTTATAGGAGGGAAGCTAGGGCAACACTCCTAGTTCCCATCCTTTCCTTATTGTACATGGGCCTAAGCTCATGGGCCTTCTATATAAGCTTAAGGCTAATAACAAACATAAAGGCCATAATTAAGCTACCTATTACATATTAATTACTAACACTTGATTATGGTTTAGGAGTGATTCCAACAATGATCAGCTGAATCACCATCAGTAGGTGAGGATGAAGATGAAATCACCAACTTTCCAGTCTTCTTGTGCTTTTTCAACTTCTGCAACTCTTCCTTCAAAGTCTGAATCTCTTCTTTTAAGTGTGTAACATCCTTGGCATGCTGCTTCTTGACATGTGCCAAATCCTTCTGGAGAGATTCAACCTGCTTGGCTAACTTTGTACACAAAACCATCAATTCCAATTGTTGCCCACTGCCCTCATCACGTCCAACTGTGTTACCTGTTGGGAGAGGTGAATCATGGGGCATTGGCTCAGATTCCTCCCTAGTTGGACTAGGTTGAAGTCTAGAACCACCACTGCTTGTTCCTAGACCAAAAGGTTCATAAACTTGTCGTGTTGTCATGAGAGGAGTTGGATGTTTAGACCTTCTCTCATAGGTGTGTGAAACTGGTGGAGTATAATCAATGTTTGGAACATTAATTATGGGTGTGTTTTGTTCAGTGGTAATCTTAACAAGCATTTTAGAAAGGAGAGGTGTAAAAATCATATTGCCATCTTTGTTCAAATTTTGAAAAACTATAGGCTTTAGGCAACTGATTTTATAAACATTAGTATGGGGTTGCAGTTGAAACTCATTTAGCACTGCTTGCACAAACCTTGGATACATTAAAAATTTTGTTTTACTCTGTACATTGCCTTTCATACTTGTAAAATTATAATTTATCCTGTTAAAAATCTTATCAGTGACTAAACAAACCAAAGGGTAAGCCATGGTTGAACTAAATTGCTCATAAGATGTTTTCTTTGGACTGAGACAATGTAACAGAGTATGAATCAAAAATCTCAATTGGGGACAAAAACCACTCTTTTTGAAAGTAGCCTTTTTATCAGTGGTATCATACCCCATGGATGATAAAGTATCATGAATTTCGGGCATAGGTAATGTGATGAAACCATTGAGATCACCCAATTGGAGTACACTCCTCAAGGATGCCTCAGTAACATCAATAGTTACCCCATCCACAGTGGCTCTTAGAGCATCCACTGTTTCATGTGTATCTCTATTTTCAAGTGTTATGGACTGAGCAGAAGTCCAAAATTGTTTGATTTGTGAGATATAGATTGTGGGGTTTAAAAGCAAAGCATAACTTATATGAGAGGTATTGAGAAAATCCACAATCTAATGAAAAACAGGGCCACTCTTCTCGTTAGACTTTTGTAGGTAGGCCACTAGGTTGTGCTCATCTGCAAATTTCAAAGGTGCCATAGAAACTTTTGATGAAAAACAATATTATGTCAGTAAGAATTGAAGTAATAACTAGCCAATTGAGAGAGAAAGATATATAGGGTTAGGGTTTAAGATTATTGCGCAAGAAAGATTATCTTTAGTAAGTATTTATCTTAAGAGAATAAATAATAATATGGAAAGAAGATAATTTCCTTATAATTTTAACCCTATATATATATATATGTAAATCAGTGGTTACTTTCAACGGCTATTCAAAAATAAGTTACTGATATAATCAGTTGTAACGGCTAGAACAACAGTGGTAAAATAACACTGTCAGTGGAAACTGTGAACTAGCAGTGGTAATTTTTCACAAAAATTTCAAAGAGCAGTGGTAAATAAAATCATTTGAAAACTAGACTACTCTTATCATAGTTTTTAGCAAACTACCAGCTATCAACGGATTTGATATGTCTTTACCATGAGTCGTTTGCTATGGACTAGCCAACTCTTAATCATAAAGAAAATGGTGAGTTGATAACCATATAGTTTTTGGTAAACCATCAACCATAAACAGATTTGTCAAGTCTTTACCAGTAGCCGTTTGCTCTGGACTAGTTGATTCTTATGTGTATAAGACATGGTGAATCAATAACCATTTGTTGTGTATCTCAGATATACACCTTTTAAATTCAACTACCATCTAAGCTTCACAAAAACATAAACAGGAATACAAGCAAACATATACAAACTCATACAACAATTTCAGTACCCAAAAGCCTCCCCTCAACACCAGAGAACATTTTGACAAAAAGGTTATGGATTAAGCATTCCAATACTTGTTACCAAGTACTGAAATCTCCCCACCTCAATTCCTTTTGTTAATAAAATAGCATAGTTGTCATCAGTATGAATTTTGACAACTTGAATTAGTCCCTTTTCATAGCAATCTCTAATGAAATGGTGTCTAATTTCAATATGTTTGGTCTTTGTGTGTTGAACAAGATTCTTAATGATGCAAATGGTACTGATATTGTCAATATGAATGATGGTATTCATAAAATTGTACCCATAGTCTAAAAGTTGATTCTGAAGCCATAGAACTTGAGCATAGCACCTAGCAGCAGCCACATACTCTGCCTCAGTTGAAGAATTAGCCACCATAGTTTGTTTCTTGCACTGCCATGACACTAATCTGTTACCAAGAAATTGGCATCCACCTGTTGTAGATTTTCTATCCAAGCTAGCTCCAGCATAGTCACTATCTGAGTAAGTAACCAAATCTAGAGGAGAATCTCTAGAGTACCACAATCCCAGAGTAGGAAATGCTTTAAGATATCTGAAAATCTTCTTCACAGCAGTCAAGTGAGAGAACTTGGGAGTAACTTGAAACCTTGCACATGCACACACTGCAAACATGATGTCTGGTCTAGATGATGTAAGATACATCAAAGAACCAATCATAGACCTATACATGTGCACATCAATAGCTTCACCACTATTTTCCTTCAGGAGTAGATGTGTAGTCTTGTCTGCAGGGGTGTTGGATGACTTTGCATCAGTGAACTTGAACTTCCTTAGTATCTCAGCCACATATTTATCTTGGCCTCTGTAGTACTTGAAGTCCCAAAAAGAATGTGAGTTCACCCATAGAACTCATCTTGAATTCTTCCTTCATTAGCTTCTCAAATTCTTTGCACATCTCTGTCTTTGTAGATCCAAAAATGATATCATCAACATACACTTGAACAAGCAAGATATCATTCTTGTCTTTCTTGATGAACAAAGTTTGATCCACTCTTCCTCTATGAAACCCATTAGCAAGAAGATAAGTGGTTAAGGTTTCATACCATTTCCTTGGTACCTGATGCAAGCCATACAAAGCTTTAACTACCCTGTATACTTTGTTAGGATATTCAGGGTCTTCAAAGCCTGGAGGTTGTGAGACATAAACCTCCTCATCTATCTGCCCATATAGAAAAGCACTCTTTACATCTATTTGATAGACTTTAAATCCCATAAAGGATGCATAGGCTAAGAACAACCTTATTGCTTCAATTCGTGCAACTGGGGCAAACACTTCTTCATAATCAATACCCTCCTCTTGAGTGTATCCTTGAGCCACAAGCCTAGCTTTGTTTCTGATAACAATTCCTCTTTCATCCTTCTTGTTTCTAAACACCCATTTAGTACCTATTACCTTCTTGCCAGAAGGCAAATCACAAAGCACCCAAACCTTTTGAAGCTTGAATTGGAGCAGCTCTTCTTGCATTGCTTCCACCCAACTTTCATCTTCAAGCGCCTTGTAAACATTCTTTGGCTCCATTTGTGACAGAAAACACATAAAGAGACATTCATTCTTGCCTTCATGAATCTTAGATTCAAATATTGCTAATGAATCCATGAACATCAGGAAACTTAGTTTGTCTTCTAGTCTTCACAGGTGAATAGACATCCCCAATCACATTTTCAAGAGGATGTGATTTATGAATAGAAGTGTGGGGAGTCTGAGGAACTGCAATCTCACTTGGCATATTTGAGATTTCAACATCATTGGCTTGAGCTTCCTCTGTAACTAGAGTTGTAATTTCCACATCTGGTATTGGAGTGGAAACATTTTGCCTAACAGTCGAATCTGAATTTCCACTGCTTTCAGAATTTTCATCATTCAAGTTACTATCTCCTTCCTTTCCCAAATCACTAGAAGGATGAGTATCTCTAGTTTTTGGTATATCATCATTATCTGCATAGTCCCAAAGAGGTAGACTGAATTCATCTTGATCATCTGCATGATCTTTGCTTGGTTCATCATCATCAAGAAACTCTTCTGAACCTGCAAAATCAAAAGAAGATGTTCCTGTAGAAACAGGCACATAATTCATAGTATTTGTTAGAGTATCAAGATCAAACAGTCTCTCTGGACCAGTTCCTTTGACATTCACTTTGTTTTCCAGGAACTCAACATGCAGATTCTCTTCAATCTTTTGGGTTCTTAAGTTGAATGCTCTGAAAGCTTTACTAACCATGGAATACCCAACAAAATACCCTTCATCAGCTTTTTCATCAAACTTGCCCAGATAATCTATGGTATTAAGAATAGATACATGACATCCAAATGGTCTCACGAAGTCAAGGATAGGAGGTCTACCCCTAAATAATTCATAAGGTGTCTTGTTCTTTGTCTTTACCACTAAAACCCTGTTTTGCACATAACATGCAGTGTTAACTGCTTTAGCCCAAAAAGTGACTGGCAATTTAGAATCGGCCAACATGGTTCTAGCAGCCTCTATTAGTATCCTGTTCCTCCTCTCAGCAACACCATTTTGTTGAGGAGTTCTAGCTACACTAAATTCTATTTTAATACCTTTATCTCTGCAAAAATCATCCATAACTCTATTCTTGAATTCTGTCCCATTGTCACACCTAATGATTTTAACTTTCATATCATATTGGTTTTCTACTTCTGTGATAAAGATCTTGAGGATGCCAGTTGTTTCATCCTTGGTTCCAAGAAAGAAAACCCATGTAAACCTGCTAAATTCATTATTTACCACTAGACAATATTTCTTTAGATTCAAGCTGCTCACAGATGTAGGACCAAATAAGTCCATATGTAGCATTTGAAGTGGGTGAGCAATAGAGTTAACCAACTTTGACCTGCAAGAAGCTCTGTGTTGTTTGCCTTTAAGACAAGCCACACAGGTTTGATCATTTTCAAATCTTTTCTGAGGTAAACCTCTCACCAAACCATCTTTGATAATCTTATTAATGGTTTTGAAGTTAACATGACCAAGTCTTCTATGCCATAACATGGATTCATCCACTGTGGCCTTTGCAAGCAAGCAAGCATAATCATCTTTAGCTACAATGTTGTTCATATCAAAGCTATAGAGATTTTCTTTTCTAGGAATTTTAAGAAGAATATGACTTTCATCAGGCATCTTAAAATCCTTAGAGAGAACAAAGCACATATCTTTGGTAAAAAGAACATTGTTCATCTTGTCACACATTTGTGACACACTAAAAAGATTGTACTTTAGCTCTTTTACATAGTACACAGGTTCAAAGTCCAAGTTACCAGTTTTGATAACTTCTTTACCAGCAACTTTTCCATTTACTCCACCTCCAAAACTGACATATTGTCCATCATAATGCTCGAAATCAGAAAGATAGGACTTGTTGCCAGTCATTTGCCTTGAACACCCACTATCTGTATACCTTGATCCGATCTTTTTGTCCTTGGATGTTCCTGCACATAAGAGTAAAGAGTTAGTTTCTTTTGGGGACCCAAGCCATGATTGACTTGGATATGCCTTGTGTATCAATATAGTTAAATCTACCAAAGGTCATTGATACACCATTGGGATTGGTTGTAGAGGTATTTCCTTTAGGTTTCCATTCCCAACGTGCTGAGGCCTTCACAGCATTGCCCATGTCCCCCCCCCCCCTTTTCTTGTTTACAACCCTTGCAGTGGTAACTTTTGAATGAGCAATGGAAACTGGTGGTTTCCTTTTAGGCACCCACTGTTGGTTATAATGAACCTTTTTAGTTTGAAAAGTTCCTTTCCATGTTTGTGCAGATTTTGCAAAAGTTGTTTTGAACATTGCACTTTTAACAGGTGACTTAGGGTGAGCAGTGTTAACAGTTTTTGCAGTGGCAAAAGTTTTGAGGCCAATTCTTAGTTGAACTGCTCTTGGGACCATTTTGCAATTAGAATTAGGGTGTACATTATTTTGAAACATGTTAGAATTCACCCTTTTATTCCCTTGGACTTCCCTTCTCCCAACATGATAGTCACAATAAGCATGCAAATGATCAAAACTACCACAGATATAGCATGCCTTATTGTACATTACAAAATCACTACCTAGTTGTTGAGATTTAACATGATTCCAACTCCTCTGGTTACCCCTAGGAGTTGTAGGCTTATTCCTATACATCTCAGCATACCTTAGAGTTGGTCTAGGTTTATTTGGTTTCCTAGGTTCCTCTGTAACAGTATTTACAACTTTTGGGATAGAAGCCTCTACATTCTTTTTAACATTCTCATCAACAACCGATGAGTCACTAGCACTCTCAAAAACATCATTATCATACTTAACCTCATTCTCATTTTTTACAGTTGTGTCCTTTAAAGGACCATATTCTCTTTCAAGATCCTTAAACTCTTCTAGTCCTGTATGAGCTAAATCTATACCTGGAGGTGATGGAACACCCCTTAGTGGTGGAGGCACTGTTTTATAACCCATACCAGACTTAGCTTTATGAATGATTTGAGCATTCCAAATTTTATCAATTGACTTTGACTGATAATACAAAGTGTCAACAGATAAATTAACATTCTCAGTTTTCTCTTTAAGCTTTTCAAACTCATTTTGGTATGCTTCATTTACAGCTTTTGTATGTTCTACCTCTCTTCTAAGAAGAATCATATCATCATTGTATTTTGACTCATTATCTTGATAGTGTTATAGTTGAGTTTCCAATACAGCTATAGCTCTCCTAAGGTTAGACACAGTGTAATTAGCAGTATACAACTCTTGTCTTTCATTAGAATATAAATCATTAAGCCTTTCAACTTCTTTAGCAGCCCTACATGATTTAGAACAACTTTCAAAGTTTTGTACCTCAGAGTCAGAGAAAGCCATAAAAGCAAATTCAGTAGCAACAAGAGCAGCATCTGAATGTTCTTCTTCTTGATCATCAACCAAGAAACTCCAATCATAGCTTACACCATCAATAGCCAACATTGCCTTTGGTTCTTCCACAGTTGGTTCCTTCTTTTGCTTGTACCAAGTTGATCTGTTGTCCTTGGTCTTTGGTCTTCTACATTCTCTAGCAAAATGTCCAAACTTGTGGCAGTTAAAGCACTTCACTTTCTTCTTATCAAAACCTGCAGTTTCACTCCCATTGATGTGAATAGGCTTGCCAGTCTTCTTGTAGAATTTCCTAGCCCTCATGCTAAGAAGAGCTATCTGCCATTTAATATCCATCTCCTCCAAGTCATCTTCATCAATTTGCTCTATGTCTTCATGAGTTAAGACAGAGCCATCTACTTGAGTAGAGATGAAAGCATAAAAGGTAGGATCTCCAATACTAGCAACCTTCTTCTTTGAACCTGCAGTGGTAACATTAACATTACCAGTGGAAACTTTAGAACCAGCAATGGCAACATCATCATCACTGTCATCTTCAGAATCATCACTGTCAACAGAGGTTGACAACAATGCCAAGCTACTAGAGCTTGTACCAAGTTTCCCTGCCTTCTTCAACCTTTGCTCAATAAGTTTGAAGTTGTTGTAAAGGTCATTGAGCTTCATTGTTTCTATGTCTGATTTGTTTTAGAAGACAGTAACATTAGTTTGAAACTCTGAAGGCAAACTTCTTAGAAACTTCAAATTGAGGTCTTCCTTTTCTACCTCAATGCCAAACACAGTTAGTTGTGTAACAATCTTCTAAAGTTTGGTAAAGATGCTATCAAGTGAGTCATTGCTTGAAGCAGAGAAGTTTTCATAACTTTGCTTCAACAATGTCTTTTGTGTCTTCTTTGTAGCATCATTACCACCAAACACTGAGCAAATGTCTTCAAACAGTTCTTTATCAGTCTTGTGCTTGCTGAATGCAATGATCTGATCTCTAGGAAGAGTCATCATCAACAAACTTCTAGCCTTAAGATCATTCTTCCTGCAAGCTTTTTCAATACTAGATTCAGGCACAGAAACTTTCACAACATCTGTTTCACCAACCTTCACAGTACTAGTCACAGGCATGAAAGAATCACCAGTTTGAATGATCTCCCAAAGAGCATAGTCCTGAATGAGAAAGTATTGCTCAATCAGTATCCTCCACATCTCAAACTCATTAAGTTTGAGCTTAGGTAGCCTTGGTGTAGAAGAGTTGGACTGGTTGTTTTCCATCTCCATTGAATTGAGTGAGTAGGTTAAGCTTATTCCTTGGATCTTCTAAAACAAAATACCAGAACCTTGCTCTGATACCACTTGATGGATCTAGACACACACCTTGTGTCAATGATATTTTGTATGATATTATTAAGCACGCGGAATTTACTTAGTAATACTTTAGAAGATGGATTGTATGATGTATTGTATGTAAACACAGATTAAACACAAAACTTAAGCTCCAATATTATTAATGAATAATACGAGTGATCTTGCTTATCACTAGGGTTACACCTTGAAGCCTTTGTGAGTAATACGTAGGTAATTAGACAAGTACCTAAGACAATGACCTAGGACCTCCTTTTATACAACAAGGAGTCCTTTACAAGATAAGTATAAAGCTAACATTATAGAATATACACAAGATCTATTCTATACTTATCTAGACGCGTTGAACTAAACATTATCTAATAGCAGTGGTAACAAAGTACCAGCAGTGGTAATACGTTTCCACTATTAGTGTTAATCCGAGCAGTGTAAACCACAACTATCCGTGGTAACGGATTATTCCCAACACATTTTATCACTTGTCGTTCAACAATAAGGACTTAAGTGATATAATATCGAGTCCTTCACAGATCTTAGCAATCTGTCGAGAACATTTATGAGAGGTTCACAATTGTGATCCTCGGTGATTGAATGGAAACTCCTGCCAGGGTCAACATCAAACAGCCCTGACAGCAGGTCACTTCGGTAACTCCCCGTGGATTACGCTTAGTGTGTCTCAAACGGTCTACAGTCGTGAGGTGATGCTTCGGAGTACCTCAGTGACTCATCTGAACTGTAGATGTACTTCAGTACATCGCGTTATCTCACTTGTCGGACTCCAGTTCAGGAACAGCCTTTGTGAGAATTAGAGTTGTGTTTTCACACTATGCTGTTGACACTCTCGAAGTTCAAACTTATAAGCGCTGGATTATTTCTAACCCATGTCTTATGTTTTCTTCTTATGGATGCTTGCGGGTGGAAAAGATCATGCAGATTCTCCACATGCTCATTCCTACAACATCACTAATTGAAGTTCTCTCAAAAGGCAACACAAAGTCAGAATGATTCTTGGTCAAAGTCAAAGATTCTACAAAGTTTAAAGACTAAGAGAACTACATCAGTACTGAAATCCAACGTTAAAGAGCGTGTGAGCATGTTGGAGAAAGACGTGGAGACACTGGAGCAACGAAGCGGACCTGATGCAGATAAACACAACATACTATCACTTCCATCACAAAGAACAAAGAAAATGATGATGTCTAAGCAGAATACTTCAAAGGAAACAATTTCTCTACACTGGGGAAATTGTTCGAATCAAGGCACTTCTTCTCACAAGAAAGAAGAATGTCAGAAGACGTCAAAGCTACTATTACATCAGCACCTACAACGTTTATATCATCAATCACTAACACTTAGGGGGAGATTGTTGGAATCACTCCTAAACTAGAATTCAAGTGTTAGTAATTAATATGTAATAGTTAGCTTAATTATGGCTTTTATGTTAGTAATCAAGGCTACGCTCATGTAGAAAGCCCATGAGCCTATCCAAAGCCCAAAAAGGAAAGGATGGGAACTTGGTGTGTTGCCCTAGTTCCATCCTATAAATAATCTTGTAAACCCTCACTTGAGGGTTGGTTGTTCATTTTCTCTCAATATCTACGCATACACCTTTCATATTCATACGCAAATTGTGTGATCTTGTTCAACCGATCTATCTCTCATTTATACTTCTTATATTGATGCTTGTGTTACAAATATAGGAACCTAACAACCTGGTACAATCATCAGTAATGACAAGACAATAGGATGCATGGTTAATGCTTTTTATAGAGGTTGGTCCAAAAAGGTGTATATACAAGGTGTGTAAAGGGGCTGTAATAGCTCTTTCTAATTTGGCCTTGCATGATGCTTTATGCTGCTTTCCTTTATGACAAGAAACACAAGAATGGTCACTTTTGAAAACCTTGGAAGGTAGACCTCTTACAAGGGTTTCCTTCACAAGTTTGTTTAGATTTTTAAAGTTTATATGACCCAACCTTCTATGCCACAATTTAGATTCATCAATAGTGGCTTTTGCAATTAAACATGCAAAACCTTTAGCAGGTTCAGGTGTCTTCATATCAAAACTGTACATGTTGTGTTGCCTTGGGACTCTTAAGAGTATCTGATTTTCATCAGGCATCTTGAAGTCAGAAGTCAACACAAAACATTTAGTTTCATTAAAAAGAACCTTATGCTGCTTATAACATATTTGTGATGTAGAGAAAAGGTTAAAGTGGCCTAGTTCTTTTACAAAAGACACACTATCAAACTCCAAATTACCAAACTTTATTCTACCTTTCTCTGTAACGTAGCCTTTGCTACCTCCAAAGGTAACAAAACCACCCTTGATTTCTTCAAAGTCGTCCAAGTAGTCCTTGTTACCAGTCATGTGCCCAGAACGCCCATTGCCAAAGATTCCTCTATCTCCCATGTTCATGTAAGGATGTTCCTGCACATAAAAGATAAATTAGTTTCTCTTAAGGACCCAGGCTTGTACATGCTTGGGTCTACCTTGTGGACCTGTAGCTTTCACATTATTAACAGAAATGGGTCCACTATTATACTTGGAGTTTGGTCTATGTGTTGGTTCTAAAAATTGACCCAATCACCCTGAACAAGATTTGAAAATAAAATAGCCTAACTCACTAAATAAATAGTGAGTGACTCACTGATAAAGAAATCAGTGAGTGTTGTTTAGTTCTCTTTACTTACTGATACAGTGTCAGTGAGTAAAATATATGAGTCACAAACAACACCAGTGACACTGAGATTTGACAAATGTCTCAGTGATCCTGAAGACACTATCTCTACATACTGACTGAAAAATATGGGTGGGAACTTCCAAGAGAAGAAGTCAAACAAGTACAAGACATTACCAAAGAAGTGGGAATATTGTGATGACACATTCAAAAGGATGGTTGGTGCTTTTCCAAAAGAGGAAGATGAAGATGGACCACATGAGGGACCACATGTCACCGTCATCACATGTCTTTGTTTTATTAGTTCCTATATATATTTCTGTATTGTAATAGAGATAGGTATGCATTCCTAAACAAACACATAATACATAGTATTAGTTGATAGGATCATCCTCTCATTGAAACACAAGCATAGCTTGGATCAATGAGAGTTTATTTGTCATTCAATGGGGATAATATACTGAAATTATCCCCGTAAAAAGTTGAGGATGTTATCATGTAGTCTAGTTGGTATTGAGAAATCTTGTAACAATTGTTCTTCATTATTAATGAATTTGTTCTTTAATATATCAAGATTTACTCAATTCTTTGGACCAACACTATGACTCCAGATATAACTTGTTGTGGCCTTAACAGCAGATCCCTCATTACCCTTTGCAGCACCAGATTTAAACATTTTTGCTGCATTATTGACAAAGGGTCTTCTCACAGGTGAGTGTGATTTAGCAAAATTTCTTTTATGGTTGAAGACATTCACCTGGGATGAGGTACTGGTGGATACTGATTGTTTATTTCTAACATAATTAACATTTGAACAACCAGAATTAACTTTAGGCACACTAGAACTAATATTTTGCCTAACAGTTTTAACTTGCAGTACTCACATTTGGTCTAACAAAATTAACATATGAATTACCAGTTTTAACAGGTACTGGTCTAGAAACAAACTAATTAGCTTGGTTAATTCTGTTTACATTATTCCACACTGGTCTAACCATCCAATTACCAGTATTTACAGCCATTTTCTTTCTAAGGTCAGCCTCTTTAGCCATTCTCTTATTAAATGGCTTAGGCTACCACAAACAAAACAACTCTTTTTAGTGAAAGAGTAACCATCCCCAAACTCTCTCTTCATCAACCCATTCCAATCTTTTACGTGTGGGACACAACTAGGTTCAACTATTTCTGGTTTTGACACAACAGGTTTAATAAAAGTAACAGTTTCAGCTAGTGTTGGTTTAGACGCATAAGGCTTACTGATTAAAACTAGTTTAGAGATATTTATGGGTTCTGATTTTAGCTCAAAAGACTGATCAGAGACATTCCCAATGGATCCTTCACTGTCATTAGATTGACAGGTAGAATATTCACTGGATTTATCTTCTGAAGCATTTGTTTCAGGGTTTTTCCAGTTGCTATAATCAAATAAAGATTCATCAAATTCCTTTTCAGGTAAAGGTGTGTAATCTCCACTTAGAGGATGAGGAACTCCTTTGTATTTGTTAGTTTTAGCAAATCTATGGTATACTGGTTTTCCATCATAATATTCTTTTGAACTAACAAATACAGTTTCTTTCGTTTCTTCCTCATATCCTAAAATCTCACTATCTGATTATATCTCAAATCCTAAACCAACTTTACTGGTTGAGCTCATTCCTGAATCAATTAATCTCCAAATATTTTTAGCACTATTTTGCCATGTGTCTATTTTATTCTTTAACTGTTCATTTTCCTTTACAGCTTTCATGCCAATTCTTCTATATCTTTTAAGTTTTTCATCTTTTTCATATATTTCATTGGCTTTAAAGGTAAGTTTTTCGTTTAAAGATGTTTGCTATTTTTGTAAAGTGATAATTTAAGCTTCTAATTTCTTAATAGCATTTTCATAGGCAAGGAGTTTTGCCTCTTGATCACCTAACTGACTCATTTGTTCATCACAAAGTATTTTCAGTTTATTATACGAGTCAGTGCAAGTTTTTAAACATAAGGATACCTCATTGTTGGAGCTTATGGCTATGAGAGCATGATTGATTTATGTGCCCTCATTAGTGTGCTCTCCCCAGTTGATCACACCAGCTTCCAAAGTCAGCAAACCCATCTGACTCTTATTCCCCTTTTCAGCATCGTGCCTAGGATAGATGGAATCCCTCTTCTTTTCATCATTGGCCACCTTTGCTGTGCACTCCATAGCAAAGTGACCTGTGTTATGGCACCTATAACACTTAAGCCTCTTCTTATCAAACCCAACTGATGCCTTCCCATCAAAAAAGACTTGTCTACCAGTCCTTTTGTAAAACTTCTTCATCCTCAAAGCAATCATGGCACACTGCCAGTTTATGTCCATTTCTTCCATCTCCTCATCTTCAATCTGATCTAAGTCCTCATTAAGGAGGTCTTCAGATTTCCTTGCAAACAGTGAGTAGATAACCTCATCAGCAAAACCAGCAGGCCCATTTCTTTCCTTTACACCAAAAGAAGAAGTATTGTAGCTACTAGAACTATAGCCACAGATTTAACCTTATTAGTGTTGCTATTGTCTTGTGAGACAAAAGCAACATTGTGGGCACTTGAGGATGCCTTTGAGCTTCCTTTGATTTCTTGTTCATAAACCCTGAGGTTGTTGTACAAGTCATCATTTGACAGAGTGTCAATGTCTTCTTTAGTTCTCATGATCATTGCCAGATGTGACCATTCTTTGGGAAATGACCTGAGAAACTTATGATTTGCATCCTCAGTGGGCACTTCTGCACCATGAGCTTCCAACTGTGATAAAAGTTGTTGGAATCTGTCATATCCTTCCTCCAACCCTTCAGAACTTGTCACAGTAAAGGCTTCAAATTGCTGTTTATAAATAACCTTCTCCATCTTTTTGGAGTTAGCATTCCCTCTAAATCTTGTTCTAATAGCTTCCCAGATCTCCTTAGCATCATCCATTCCATGGAACCTTCTAAGATGTTCCTTTGGAATGGCCATCAGCAAGATGGTCCTTGCCTTTCTCTCCTTCCCACAGCATGTATCTCTGCAGCAGAGACAGTTGGAAGAATTCTAACCACACCATCTTTCCCTGTGGAAATTCTCTTCATAGAATTCCCATTTTGGATCACCTTCCAGACTTCATTATCAATATATTCCAGATAGTGTTCCATCTCTATGGCCCAGATATCATACTCCTTATTCTTTAGAAGTTGAAGTTTAATGTTGGAGATGGTGGTTGTAGCAGGAATGGTTTGTTGTTGTTGTTGTTGTTTCTTTGACCCAGCTTCTGATGCTTCATCTTCATGATTGGAGACCTCTTCATCACTTAGATGCTGAGAATAGTTATCAGGTTGAGACATCTTATAGGATTTGTAAGTGAAATTAGTGTTTTGGTGATTGTGTTTCTTCTAATTTAGAGTTCCTCTATAGGCTCTGATACCACTTGTAAGTCCAAGGTTATGGATTGATAACATCAAATTAGCCTGATCTTTTATATATCAAATTCCCGTGTTTATGGCCTCATTTGTATTAATATGGTACTTAATTTGTTCATATTCGTTCATAATTGCATTTCAGGATAAATGAGGTGTTAGAGCGGAAAAGATGTGATATAAGGCCAAAGATATGTTCTGAAGATTGATTTACGAGGGCATATGAATTATTTGTGAAGGTTACGCCGTAACTACTTAATAATGTTAATATGGTGCTTTGAAGGATACGGCGTAACCATTTCTTATGGTTACGTCGTAATTATTATTTTAAAAGGTTACGGCGTAACATGAATTTAGTTACGCCGTAGAGGCAATTTCGGAGTGGATAAGTATGAGCTGGCGAAGGATTACGACGTAACTCGATGTTTAGTTACGGCGTAATTAATTACGTGGGCGCAAAGTTTTGAAGGCTACGGCGTAATTATAATTTAATTACTATTTTACATGAAGGTACAAAGAATTACGGCGTAACTTATTAATTTAGTTACGCCGTAATTATTAAAAGCCCGGGCCCAAGTTGTATAGTGCCCTAAAATTCTTATTATAAATATGACATGAATATGTCATTATCAAATTATCAATTGGAGACACTTTTGTACTGTACGAGAGCTAGGAAGAAAAAGAGCAGCGCAAGAAGGTTTTTCATGGGGCAAACCCTTCGGGGTTTTACCCCGGTACTCAACTAGGGGATCGATAGCTTTAACCTTGACACGATATGTAATTATTTTCTGACTCATAATATTATTTTGGTTTCATTATTGTTTATTATAATCTTTATTCTCAATATAATTGTTGGCGAATTAATTCTTATTGTGTTCTATTTAATTGATTATTAATTTATTATTAGTCAATTAATTATTTGACGTTATGTCTTTGTTTATTTATTGTTTTATATGCTAATTATATTTGTCATTCCACTAGGGTATTATGAAGATGTGGAAATTAGGTCTTGGCATAGTTTTGATTCTTTTTATTATTAATGCTTTTGCGTTATTAATTGTTTCTAGTGTATGCATGCATAGTTTATTGGTAGCTACCCTTGTTTCGGTAGTTTTGAATGACGGTAGAGGCTAGTTGCTTAGGAGATATGACCAACTGACCCTAAGTAAGTAAACTGAGACGGGAAGGATAAGATATGACCAACTGACGACCCTTTCTACTTGTGCGATTTGACCAACTGATCACCTACCGTTTGGATGAACTTAAGAATTAGGGGGTGAGTGTTTAAGTTGCTAACGTCCGGGCACTCACTATTATAAGTCTAGCATGTAGCGGAACTTAATGACTCGGCTTAGGGGACCAGGAACAACTGGACTTATGAGGGGACACCTGACTTCTCCAGTGGTGGCATCTTTGCTGATAGGTTAGGGCGAATTGGCCAAATGCTGTCCTCTCGACTTTGACCCCACCTGAAATAGGAATCTAGTGACTTTTAGAACCCATGTAATGCGATAGTAAACGCCAGCTCTTAATGACTGCTATTAGATTGCCGAATGATCCAGGTGACATGTTCATCTTGGTGAGGATTCTAAGAACCATAGGGTAGGCGAATTGACCAAAGGAGTCTATCGACTTATGCCACTTGTGGATGAACTCGGTTTAAAGAATTGTATCACTGTTTTTCCCATTAGCTTGTTTACCAGAGAACCAACTCAATTGATCATGTGACACCTTAAATATTATCAATCTTTACATTAAAACTTATTTATTTGACCAATTTAATTAATTAGACAGTTAGGAATCAACCGTTCTTGGGACGACCTCGGTCTTAACATTCCCTCACTACATGCGACCGGGTACACTACCCGTTAGTGCATTAGGTAGGCCATAGGTAAACGAGTTACTATAAATGTAAAACCTGGTCAGTAAAACCTGCATCATGGATCTAAGCAGCCTTTGTAAAACACTAACCAACTTGAATAAGTCCAAATTAGTTATATGAATAACTCTTAAACAATGAGTACTTAGTGTTAATGCGGAATCTTAACAATAAGCAAGAAGAACACAATTGTTACTAAATAAACTTTTACTATTAATCGTTCTAATAAACTTTGTATAGTCTAGTCGTACAAGACACTATGCCTTAGGGTTCCTTTATACACTTAGGAAACCCTAGTATACAAAACGTGTAGAAGGATATACATATCTCTTCCTAAGATATCTCTACGCGTACATATCCTTCCCTAATATATTTCTAACAAACTATTCTGTTTTTCATAAACAGACTTAACTAAGAAATACTAAACAGACTTAACTTAGGTCTGCTAGACTTAACTTTAGTACTGGCAGACTTAACCACTAAATCTAGCCTACCAGACTTAACTGTTATACTAGCAGTATTAAGTCTGGTTTACATAATTCCCAACACGCCACAACCTGAAGTCAATAAACCCGTCGAATTTTTTGACGTCAAACTTCGCTATCAACGACATATTCTTTAAACCTTGTTGCTAAAAAATCGTTTCTTGCAAATCAAATTAATTAGAAGAACCCTAAACCCTCGATTTCGAGCAAGCAAACCCAACCGTAAACTTAAACCACAAGCAAACCAAGATCGAAACTTGAACCACAAAAAAACGCAAACAAGAAACCCTTTACTTCTTCCGATCGGTTATACTGACAGCAAAATAAATAATAGTGTCGTCAAACTTGAACTACACCTTTTGAATTTTAATATAACTTCAAAGATAAAAGACTCCTGTCACCTTTTTTTGGTTATCTTCACGTGTATTTTTTTGAAAAAGCACAAAAAATAAACTCCGCCTGACAACTTCGTATTCTTCGTTTTTTCTTCGTGAACTTTCAGGTTGAAAACTAAAAACTGTTTTTAACCTCAACTAACATATACTCCCAAGCAATATCTTTGACGATTCGAAACCAAATGATAACCTCACTCTGATAGCATTTGTTGGAATTACGTCATCAACAAACCCGAAACATCGAACACAGAATCGAAAACGCTTGATTTTAATCGCAAAAGAAGAAGAACCCAAGTCAATCTACTTTTAGAAGAACCTCAAACAGACGTAAACCATAAAGAACCGAATGATTAACTTGTATTATTAACTCTCGATTACAAAGGAAGTAATAGAAGACACGACAATGAGACCTCACCCTCACTCCTCCTTTTATATAGAAGAGGGGGTGAATATCCATGTCATAACCGACTTGGGACTCTTCTAGATACTTGGCTTGAACTTCCTAACCGACCTAGACAATGCCTAAACTCAAAGCTATGACTTACTTGCCTGTCAAGGCAAGTAAGACTATATAAGGAAACCTATACATACTTAGCTAACATCTAATCAACTATCATAATAACCTAACTAGTATTATCACTAATCTTACAATTAAATATTTTGAACCTCATATGTATCATGTTCATGAACTTCTTAATTGTATTAGACAGTTTAACAACTGAATTTTAAGACTCAAGAAATCAATCAAAAACATTAAAAATATGTTATGATGTTATGTTATATAAATGAGACCAGAATTGTGGTTATAATTAACAGCCGAAAATTGTTTATTTATCAAATGTTATGTGAGTTAGTAAAAAAGCGATAAAAGTCACGTTGGATGGATTTGGCGGGTAAAATTGTTAATAACAATTAGTGTGAAATCGTTTATGGGATGCGCTATGACAAAGAGCGAGGTGAATGGGCATCGTTCCCGATTGGTAAAGCAGAGTAAGCCATTTATCAGGTACTAATTTTGAAATAAGCCGTTTGATTTGGTACTTAAAAAACGTATTGGTCGTGTATACCTTACTGAATTGTGCTTACAATGTGATTTTGTTTCTTTTGTTTCTAAGCTAACTACAATATATGTTTGTTTACAAATGTTAGGTATACTATCTACCCGTATGTATTTCAAGGTTAGTCAGAACACTTATTGTTGTATATCCTGACATAGCAAAATCATCAAAACTACTTCGTAAATTTTAGTTCTAAATATAAAAAATTTATAAAGGTTTACTTTTCATCGAATAGTAAACTTTAAACAAAATGGCAAAAATAGTCCTTTAAATTTAGTTGCGTTGCAATAAAACAATCCCATAAAAGTGCAAAAATGACCTTTTCGTTACTAGTGATTACACAAATAGCCCCTGAATTAAATCTAAGGACTATTTGTTTCACGAAAAGTTACATAAATAGTTCTTGTAAGACATTTTATAAGATAGATGGCTTGAGTGCACCAAAAATGAAATTTTCATACGCTCCTTCTTTTTTATTGAAGTTATCTTATTTACTTAAATCACAACCGCTCAATGCATAATATACTATGTTTATAAAACATGCCTTAGATAGATATGAAATTACCAATTTTCAAAGAGGGATATGGAGTATGAAATTGCCCCAAAACTGTATATACCTATAATTAGGAAAGTGAATGCTAAAATTTGCATCTTTTGCTTTTTGGTATTAAATTTAAAGCAATGTAACCAAAAATGTTTCAGTCGGTTTGTTTTTGATTCGTTTATTTGAAGAAACGAATTTGCGAAGAACTAGGAATGAATCATGAGAAGAATTTGTGTGCCAACATCAATTTATATCAAAACTTTATCGGTACATGATTCAAATACATCGACTATGATTTTCTCTTTTTGGTATACTTAAAAGATACCATTTCAACGGGTCTCTGGTCCAGCAGTATGGAGGTTTTACCCTTCTAGGTAATGTCTTAAGTTCGAGTCTTGTCTAGGGCGATAGGGTTTTCCTCCCGCGTGCGTAAAAAGAAGGGTGTCATTGCCTTCTCGACTTAACCCAACCTGGTTATGTTGGCTCGCTACGCTTTTTAGGCTAGGGGCCATGTAGCCACAATTGCCGTTAAAAAAAATACCATTCCATACACAAATCTTGATATAAATTTGATTCTTTGATCCTTTCTAAACTACAAATTCTAAGCAAGCTCGTAAAAGATATTATAATTCCATGTTGCTCATATAAGTATTTTAAACCGAAAGAATCGATTCTTAAAGTTCATGTTGCTCGATCAACTTAATTAATTGTCGTAAACCGAAAGACATGTAAACTTTTCCTGCGAACTTAAGGTTAAACGTTCGATTCCAATATTCTAGCTAAGTAGCTAACCTTTATGCATATCTCGTGTCTTTGTCATTTCAGATTTAGTTTACTTTTGTAAATTGCAGATAGTTATTACATAATCTATACAAGAAAAGTAGTGATAAGAGTAGATCATCCTTGTTACACATGTCATTTAGCACGTAAGATACATGATTAGGTAATCTTTAGTCCACAATTAGTTACTTATCCAAACTTCAAATGCCGTCATTCATATAGTATTATTCCTCTTATCACCTAATCATTTACTGGAGGGTTACGATTCTTTGACACGTCTTAAAATATATATTGGTAACACATACAAGTTGCAACTTATCGTGATCTTAAGATCTCTTTGGACTTTCTTGCCTTAAATCTTTGGACACACTCGATTTCTATAAATATTACGAGTCATGGGTGTGTTTGGCGGTGCGGTTTGGAGCCTTTTAGAACGTTTAGGGAAAATACTTTGTTTGGCAACAAGCGGCATCCATTTACGATTTCTTCTAAATAAAACTTTTTTCTTTTTCTTTTCACTTTATAGTAATCGTTACAACTTAGTTTCCAAATACTTTATTATATATAGACCTAATGGTAGGCTTAAAAAGATACATAAACTGATGTGTCATCATTTGATTGGTGACATTAAAAATGGGTGCCTCTAATATCACCAACCAGAAAATGACACATCAGTTTAAGCCTCTTAATCATTTCGCCTTTCAAGAAACAACTACTTTTAGATTTATCAAACACACCCTTTATGATGGTAAATGAAAGCAAAAATGAGTGGAAAACGAAAAAGGGTACTTGATAATTGTTTTAACGTATTTTGAGTTTTTATGTCAACAAGGTTTTAAAGGCACGCGTGTTGCGACATGATTAAGGTGCTTGAAATAGTATATTTTGTGAGCTTAAGATTTTATTTGAATTTTAAAAAGCTCTTTGAATTTTCAACCTGAGTTTATAGCTTATTTATATAAGCTCATATGCTCAAGCTGGCAAACTTATAATAAGCCAAAAAAAATAAACATATAAGTTTTTCATCTTCAAGTAAGCCAATAAGCAAGCAAAATCTGTTAATCCAAACAACTCTTAAATTAATATATGTGGTGGAATACTAGTCCATATAACTTAAGTAGTTAAAGTTTCAATTACCTAAGTGAATTATAAAACATAAGAATTGTTAATTGAACTCGCAACTTGGGTATAACAACGATATATTTTCGAACACCGCACCAAAAATGCAAAGTTGAAAAGGATAAATTCTAAAAAGCAAACTTTTCGTGGCAATTAATATTATAGAAAAAAATATATATTTACATGAGTCCTAATATAATGTAAAAGATTAGAGCAAGTTCAAGGGGCTAAATTATAAATACATAATAAATTTAAATATAAAGTCAATGATTAAAGAAAGTTAAAGTGGCTAAATTGTAATTACTATTCAAGCTACTTGGTAGCTGATAGTAACAATGTATTAATTGTCCGCACGTTGCGATGAGATTAAAACAAATTTGTATGATAATAACGTAAATTATAAAAAATTTGATAGGGATTTGAAATCTTGTTTAGCAATAGATATAATTTATATAAATTATTATTTGAAAGTTAAAAGAGTGCAAAAGTATAAGAATAAAAATGAAAATCTAAGATGAATAGTAAACAATATTTAGGGTTCGTTTGGTAAGACGGAATGAAATGACAACTGAATGAAATAAACGGTGTAATGGAATGAAGAGTGTAATGTAATGATTCGTTATAGTTATTAATCATGTTTGGTTTGTATGATAAGATATAATGGAATCGATAATAAAAAGACTAAAATACTCATTAATGATAGAAAATTTATTTAATGTGATTAATTAATGATAGAGTTTTATATAATTTTGATTCCATTACAAGATGTAATGAAAAAAAAAGTAGATGACCCATAAAGAATGATTTTGGTGTAATAGGTCATTACTTGTAATGAATCATTACATTATATAAATGTAAATAAATAACATTTATTCATTACATTATAATAATCTTTTATATTACAACTTTGATTACGACATACCAAACATTACGTTAGAGTCGTGTCTTGATTCTCCTAAGACGAAAATATCACTTGACGACATAGATACGTATGTACAATTGTTTGCATAGCAATTAAAGTATAAAATAACTTGATTGTCATCTATAAGCATATAGCAACCGTACTTGGTTGGTGCATTTAAATTCGTTGAATACGTATTGAGACTCTTCTAAGCGCCAACGCCAATTATATTTCTTTTTTATATAATATGTCAAATTCGTTCCCTGCCACCTTTTGATCTTGATTATTTACGAAAATACTCTTGGCTACACAAGTTGCATTTGTTTGGGCATATTCCTTGGTCCTAGCTATGCCTAATTTATATCTCCTGCTTAATAAATGGTTTTAGGATGTTTAGCATTCATGACCCGTCAATCTATTTAATACAGTTTTCTTATTTAGGGTGCGTTTGGTTCAAAATGGCGAATGAAAAAAGGAAAAGAAAAGGCAAATGCCCGGAGATTATCATTATCTTTGATAGTGTTTGGTTTAAGAAAAACACATTAACCTCCAAAGTGGTGGTGGCGGCTGGTGGTAGTGGTGGTGGTGCCGGCTGGTGGTGGCTGCTATTGGTGGTGGCTGCTAATGGTGGTGGCTGGTGGTGCTGGCTGTTGCTGGTGGTGGTGAGTAATCATTACCATACTTCTCAATTTACTGGGTAAAGCCTCATTACCCAATATTAAACAATGATTGCATTCCCTACTCTTAACTAAGCATGTTTAATCATTACATTTCTCATTCCCCACCTCCCATTACCCCTAATCAAGCACCCCTTAATTCTTTTGTGGGAAACTCTCTTGCCCGGTTGCACCTCTCGTATCGCTTGACCACTTTTCTCCAGACGATTATGGCGATGTTATTATGTTTATATCTTGCTCCTTTTTTCCTTCAGTATATACCATTAACCCACCCTTGGTTGGAACCACGACCCCTTGAAGAATGATCGGGGCAATATACAGCAAATGACGCGGGACCATATATTTGACACTGTATGCTCTAAGGTGTAGACAAGACGTTTAAAGGTGTATGAACTCAGCATGTCCAAAATTGAATTAAAGATGCATTTGCTTATTAATATAATGGTTTTTAGTAATGATAGTTTCTAATCTTTTGTAGGGCCGTATTTAAGGTGTGTAAGGTGGGCGACAACTCATGGCTTTAAAAATTTTAGAGGCCACAAAATTTATCTCGTTAAAAATTTTATGCATGTGTACATATAAACGGTGATTATATTATTTATCACATGTTAAATGTTAGACAACTAATTACATTATACTGTATCATATAAACGGTGCACTTTATATATAACATTCATTTTTGAAATGCTTAATTATGTAATTTCGTCCAGAACTCTAAAAATTTCAAAAATTCAGAGACGACCATGGTCTTTTGGTTAATAGGCAAATTTAGTCTTTTTAAATATACATCTTAGGTTGAGTTCATTTGTGTCAAACATTTTTATTTTTCAGTTGTAATTATATGATATATAATTTGAAGACTAAAAGATTGTTTTATACATTAAGTGTGTTTTGGGAAATGGGTTATATTTGATGTTGGAGCTGGAGCTGGTACGAGTCGTGGCTCCAGCTTAAGCTGGAGCTAATATTATAAGCTGAAAGTTGTATCTTATATTTTTATATAGATATTTTGTGAATTAGTTTGAACTGAAGCTTATTATTGTAAAATAGCATATAAATACATTAAATAAATTCATTTATATTTTCAACTTTTGTGTGATAATCAACTATATTTAGAAGAGTATTTAAATAATTTGACTAACTATAAGTCCCTATAAGCCTGTTTCAACTGTCTTGGACTTATGGAAGCTTATGGTTTATAAAAGTTTCATAAGCCTGTGTGACAAACAAAGCTTATTTTATAATCGTAGGCCCTTAAAGCTTATTTTATAATCGTAGGCCCTTATACCCCGTGTAAGCCTTACGCCAAACACAACCACTGTTGAAAATTAAATTCCTCCTAAGATATCTTATATTAGTCATTCAATATTTATACTTACAACGACATTATGAAACCCTTAAGCTCTCTTACACGCTTGGCCAACAACTCGACAATCTAATATTCCTCCGCAATTCAAGCGGCGAAATTACGAAAGCTTGGATTGGATTAGAATAGTACAGAAACATTAAAGGAAACTAACCTAAAAGAAACATTACGACAATAAAAGATGTAATTTGCTGATAAAGAAAGCCAATAGCAAGAGGAAACAACTCTTCAAGTGGCAACAATAGCAAATAAAAGTAGTAGCAAAAGCAAATAACAAATTTGTATAAAGACATCTGACAACAAGCGGAGATTAATTTTTATCATGCAACAACAACAAAAGCAAAAAACAAAACAACAAAAGCGAAAGCAAAGCTTAGAGACTCTTTTTTTGCGAAAGTCGACTTCTGTCGATGCGCCAGGGGGACGAAGGAGGTGATCTTGGTAGAGTTTTGTGCAGACTTAAAAAATGAAGAGATTGAGGCTAATGGCATTGGTTAACTCAAAAGTATTAAAAGTTATCAAAAAAAACAGTATCCGAGTAAGATTTTGGCCCAAAATTATAATATTGTTTTTTGAATAAAAATAGATAAATGAGGACGACTAGAATTTGACATACCATTATAAAAGCTAGTGTTTCATGGCCGACTATGTTTTGAAATTAACCACTCATGATACCTTGTTATACATTGAATTCCGGTATGATATCATTCAATTTCTATACTTATAATGAGATAAGAGCCTTGGGACAACAACCCTATAATCTATATCTACATTATAAGGGTGCGTTTGGTTGGGAGGTATGCGAATGAGAGAATGATAATGATTATTATTGTACATGTTTGGTTGACATATATGTGTTTCAAGTTATTGATTCATTCATTAATAATTTTTATACTCCATACCACTCACAAGAAGTTGGTTTAAATCCATTCTACCCTATAATAAAACATATACCGGTTATGATTCCAAAACTTATATCAAACTCACCCTAAATATATAACACACCGCATCTAAAAAATGAAACAATGCATAACTACAAAATAATCCTTTTAATGTAAAAAACAAACACTTTATTTCCATTCCATGTAAACTTTAAATGAATCAAAAACTATATTTCATATGATTCATCACCGACTTTAGTCTTTTAGTGGATAGTGCACCAACCTTTTACCCGTTGTTGACCTCAGTTTACTCATGATAGGGGAGCTATCAAATATCATTAAAATACGTGTTGATCGTTGAAGTAATTATTAACCAAATTTTGTAGTGAGAAACTTTAGCACTCAGTTCTCGAGTTGAAATAGAAGAGGAAAGTAAAGGAAACGGAAAGTTTTTTGTGTTCTTAAGTATTTTTTAAAGGAGGAAAGGGAAATGGAAAGGAAATAAGGAGAAAGATTTGTTAAGTAAATCTTTCTCCCACTTTTGGGAGGAAAAAGAAAGGAAACGGAACCATATGTTGTATAAAGACTAATATACCCTTTTTAAAATATTTGACATTAACAATTAAAGGGCATATATGTAATTTGACCAAGTTATTTTCCTTTTCCTCTCACTCAAGAACATGATTATGATTATTTTCTTTTTCTTTTCCTCTATCTCAAGAACATAATAAATAACACTTACTTTCCTTTTCCCTTTGTTTTCCCTTTCCTATTCTTTTACATTTTCCTTCTCTAAAAACTCGAGAACTGAGCGTAGGGGTTTTATTTCCTTGAATACTGTTTTTTTGTTAAATAGGCTACATTAAAAAATTTCCTTTAACCAAATCGTGTTTAAAAACTTGCTACTATCAAGTATTGTCGGTGATTTTACTGTTATCAACTATTTTATGTAACTGCGGTTTACTAAAGACTAGTGAAATTCTATGTTAAGCTTAGATACGAGTTAAGGATTTAAAACTGATTTTAACCAAATTTAACCGGCATAACTATCAAAAATGTTTATTACATAAACTGACACATTTGGTCTGGTCTGAACATACGAAAACTCACATTTCTCTCTGTATTGCGTTCTTCTCTTGTACATAGAAACAATTTTACATGAAGATTATTTAACAAAAAGAAAATTGTAATGTACATAGCCGCAAAACTGCTAGTTTAGTGACGCACAATACACTTGGCAAATGGCATGTGGCCCTTCAACATCAATCTACATAAAAAGTGATACCAAAAAGTGGAATTTTTAAAAAGTACAATATTTGGTTGAATCATGATATCTAACATCACCGACCGTTGAAGCATGCACGTTTAAACTGCAAAAAATAGTTATCGAGTGATACGTACGTTGCCAAACCTTGTGAATTTCGAATAGATTGTCAGTTTGTGATCACTTTTTCATAAAATTGAACCCCTACCAAGAGTTTGCAGAGACGTCACATGACCCATGATGGTACATTTCCAATTATTGCCTACTATTTGCTATTCTGTTTTTCGGATAATATGATCACACTGTTCACACACATGACACGTTTGTATTTTGTTTCAAAAATGTCGTTATTGAGGTCAATATTACACTAAATAAAGACATCGGGGCTATGCTTTAGTTGTAGTTGCAGAAAACTAGAAGGGGGTTGAATAGTTTTACCAATTTAAAATTTTTTTTTAAATATTTAGATCGACTTATATAAATCTATTTTGATGTGTATGTTGGACGTTGATAGATAGATACATAAAAGTGTAATGAAAGATAAAGAGTAAGAAGCACATAACCACGACACGAGTATTTATAGTGGTTCGGCTACAAGGACACCTTCCTTGCCCTACTCCACTCCCCGAGTCACCTCCTCGAGAGTTCGTAAATACTACACAACACCAATCTCCTTATGGCGAAGAAGCATTCACAACGTCGCCTACTCTTTTTTCCGGTACTAAGCTAACCACCGGGTTCTTTCACACCAAGGTGAACCACACCTATCAAAACGTCGTCTACTCTTTATCAGGTACTAGGCTACCTGGTTAAATTACAATGGATGAACTACTACCCAACACAACACAACACCTAATCTCAAGGAGATCCACTCCTTATTACAACACCATCAAGGATATCACCATCCTTGGAAATAAACTAATACTATATGTATAACGTTGCACCTCGTCGATTATACGACCTAGGCATTCTTCCCTAATGCCACTTGATTTGATTCCTAGGCATCCTTCACTAATGCCTTTGACACAACGCTTGGCACCTTTCACTAATGCCTTCGTCTTGACACCTTTAGCATTCTTCACTAATGCTTTTGACACGGACGTTAAGCACCTTTCACTAATGCTTTCGTCTTGACTCTTTCGGCATCCTTCACTAATGCCTTCAACACAACACATCTACGGAGGAAGAAAGAACTATCAACAAGAGAACCTTCAGTTCTCTTGATGATGACGAAGCATGGCAACTCATGGACTTGAGCTTGCTCGACTTCAAGAAGTAGTGATCTCGCCTTTAAGAGGAACCTAGAGAATTACACAAAAACAAAAGACAAACTACATAGAAAGATCCCTTAGGATCAGTGGTTAGAGAGGTACAATACTTGGGAAAAGTATGTGTGAGAGTGTTGAGCCAAGACGAAGAAATGGCTCACTATTTATAGAGGAGAAAACTTACTGTTCCCCGGATCCCGCGGATCCCTCCCACAAGGTATCCGTCTTGTGTAATCCTAGGGATCCGTGAGACGCTCCTCTTTGCCCATGGGTATTTTGGTTATGGGTCATGGGTTATGGGTTGATCCATAGGTTTCTTATTAGATACAATGTATCTCATGAGTTCAATGTACCTAGTCAAATGGGTATGGGTCAATACCATGTATTATGAATATTTTCCATGGGTTGTAGTTTTTACCCATTTATAATATATACTAGTTGTGTATATATTTTGCCCAATATATAAACACTAGTTGTTGTACATATACATTACTAAATCATAAAATCACTTACACTTGTTTTAGTGTTTTATGTGAAAACGTTAAGTGTGTTAGAAAACTATTGGCTCAAACTATTTACGTATTCTATTTGTTTCGTTAAAATGATTTTACGTTTGTTATCGACAAAACATTAGAAGATCGTAAAATATAAATAAATGTTTTTACGGCTTATTTGTATTAACAGTAGCTTTCACAAAAGTTCCTAGTACTAACTAGACTTTCAATTCTTAAGCGCATTTATGAGTCGGTAAGACACAAGCTCAACATTATTATTCACATATAGTCATTTATACACATATAGTCATTGGAATATGATGTGAGAAACGGTGTACACTTTTATTAAGATAAATCAGATTACAATGAATATAATTAATAGAAAATAAAAGACAGAAAATTAAATAACAGACAGAATGGAGTAGAAGCAGAAGACAGACACTATTCAATAAAATTAAATGAAAGCAGTAAAGACAGTGGCATGAGGCTCGTGTTTAACACGATACCCTTAAAACAGATTCGCCGTCTGTTTTCCAGGGTACAACGTACAAAGCTGTTGCACAGCCGAACTCGAGAACTTTCCTGAAAGATTTCTGAACTGTATGATGTTTCTGATCGAGAAGACTGCTGGAATACGGTGGTATGGATCTGTGTTATTTTCTGTGTCGAAAACTGAATGAGGGGTTGTGTGGAAAACTAGAAGGGGGGGTTGAATAGTTTTACCAATTTAAAACTTCCTTTTAAATATTTAGATCGACTTATGTCAATCTATTTAATTGTTTATGTTGGACGTTGATAGATAGATATATAAAACGTGTAATGAAAGATAAAGAGTAAGAAGCACATCACCACGACACAAGTTATTTATAGTGGTTCGGCTACAAGGACACCTTCCTTGCCCTACTCAACTCCCCGAGTCACCTACTCGAGAGTTCGTAAGCACTACACCAATCTACTTATGGCGGAGAAGCCTTCACAACGTCGCTTAACCTTTTTTCCGGTACAAAGCTAAATACCGAGTTCTTTCACACCGAGGCGAACCACACCTAACACAACGTCGCCTACCCTTTATACGGTGCTAGGCTAACCACCGAGTTCTTTCAAACCAAGGAGAACTAATCCTATCTCAACGTCGCCTACCCTTTATTAGGTACTAGGCTAAGCACCTAGTTCCATTAATATGGAGGAACTACTACCCTTCACAACACAACACCTATTATCAAGGAAATAAATTCCTTGTTACACCATCATCAAGGATATCACCATCCTTGGAAACAAATAAATACTTATATGTATAACGATGCACCTCATCGATTATACAACCTAGACATTCTTCCCAAATGTGGCTTGATTTGATTCATCGGCATCCTTCACTAATGCCTTTGACACAACGCTTGGCACCCTTCACTAATGCCTTCGTCTTGACACCTTTAGCATTCTTCACTAATGCTTTGACACGGATGAAGAGCACCTTTCACTAATGCTTTCATCTTGACACTTTCGGCATTCTTCACTAATGCCTTTAACACAACATCTATGGAGAACTATCAACAAGAGAACCTTAGTTGTCTTGATGATGACGAAGCATGACAACTCATGGACTTGAGCTTGCACTTCTTTAAGAAGTGGTGATCTCGCCTTTAAGAGGAACCTAGAAGATCACACAAAAACAAAAGACAATCTACATAGATCACTTGGATCTGAGGTTAGAGGGTTATAATTCTTGGGGAAAGTATGTGTGTAAAGTGTTAGTTAGAAAGAAAGAAATGGCTCTCTATTTATAGAGAAAATTCTCTTCTGTTCCCCGGATCCCACCGATCCCTTCCACTTGGGATCCGGCTAGCACAAAGCTAGGGATCCGTGGAACGCTCCTCTTTGCCCATGGGTATTTTTGGTTATGGGTTATGGGTCATGGGTCATGGGTTATGGGTTGATCCATGGTTTTCTTTCTAGATACAATGAACTTGGTTAAGTGGTATATATAAAACCATGGGTTATGGGTCAACACCATTTGCTAGTTTTTACCCATTTAGTATATACTTGTTTTTACCCATTTAGTATATACTTGTTTTTACCCATTTTAGTATACTTAGTTTAAGCATATGCTAACCCAATATGTAAACACTAGTTGTTGTACATATGTATATAAATCATAAAATCACTTATACTTGTTTTAGTGTTTTATGTGAAAACGTAAATGTGTTAGGAAACTATTAACTCAAACTATTTATGTATTCTATTTGTTTCGTTAAAATGATTTTACGTTTGTTATCAACAAAACATTAGAAGATCGTAAAATATAAATAAACGTTTTTACGGCTTATTTGTATTAACAGGTTGTTTATTATATAGGCTAAACCTATCTTATTCACCAAGACAAGATATCTGCCAATATTAAACTAATATGCAAAATCTGTTAACCAATAACCACGATTTGCATATATCTTAATTACACACCAATATTCTGTAAACTTTGTTAATAAGTTTCAAATCTATTCGTTAAATAGATTTATGGAAAATTATGGAGGAAAAAAAATCGAATCTGCAGCAAAAAGATACGCATGTATGCGAGGCTTCGGAGTTGCATTTGTGTCCGCAGGTCGCGCGGGCTCGCATGAGTTCAGAAGCTTCAAACCCATTTTGGCCCAGAAATCCCGAAATCTGCACCCCCCCTGCGCGCGCGCATGTAGTTGTTGGAGTAAAATCAACAAATCAATTTGAAGGTTCATATCAAAATTCCTATATAAATGGGGTGTCATGAAGTATAGTCCAATAATCGGATTAAGTTGCAATTGATTTTGCAATTTCGTTTGACACAAAGCTCCCCCTAGCTTTATGGTGTCAAAATCTTCATGTGTATTTTGCAAATCTACAAAGTAAAGGTTATATAACCTCTACATATATTAAATAGTGTCAAAAATTTCCTGCAAATAAAACTCAAGTTAGTGGCAAAACATTTGTTTTCCAACACGGATCCCACGGTTCCCTTCATGGAGGGATCCGTTTAAGTTTCAACAAAATTATGGAGGATCCGGCTATCTAAGGTGTGACCCTTTCAACCTTGTGAAGAAATGCTCTTAGTCAATCCTAATGAGTTGAACGATGTCCTTGATATATGTACAATGTAGACAACATTACACTTCACACAAGACTCTCTCTCGACCTTGTCAAGTCCTCATAGCATATAAGTGTTCATTCAATAAAACAAGAGATAAACACTCAAATCTCTAAAACTAAGAGAATTGCGCCCCACAATTCCTTTAGCCATACAAATACTACTCACATAGGCTGATTCTCATTGCTTAGAATCATTAAAAACATATGCTTTAATGTGACTTCATCTTGAAGTCATTAGGGATGAGTGGATCTTGTTAAAATATGACCTCTCAACTCACAATTGCATAGGAAGACTGAAGTTACAATATGAAATGTAATCCCCTACATTTGTAACTTCTTGAGCAAGTCCTTGAGGTTGTTAGAACAATTTGGGATCTCCAATTATTGTCTTGGTTTGGACCTTCATAGAAATGGACTCATTTCTGAGGAGGCTCAATAGTGTGTTTTAGTCTTCATTTTGAGAAGTAGAAAGAGGTTCTAAAAATGAGGGTGGTAATGGAACTTCTTCCATTTGATCAAGGTTGTTCCATGTCTCCCATGATGGGCTAGTTGGTGTTGTAGGTGGTTTCCGATTCAATGAAAAGGTTGGTGAATGGGAGGTTCTTGGTGGTGAATGGAACAATGAATATATGTTTGGATGAGGAAGAGGCTCATTCAAGGAGTGTAGTCCATGCTCAATGAATGAAGGTTTTGATGGTTTGCTAGAACTAGCCACCTTGGTATGGTTCTAGAACTAGATGATCCTTTTTCTAGTTGGAAAGGTTTGATGCTAATCCTTGCGGTTCTAGACTTAGCTATTTTGATTGGATGGGTTTGAGGGACTTCCAAGATATAGCCGCCCCTCCTAGTGTAAACACATCCACTATCTCTAATCCTTTGGGAGATGTTTCGGTGGATGAAATTTCATAGATCATTTGACCCTTTCTTATAACAACTGGATGATCTATCATAATGCAACCCATGAATCGCAAGTATCTGCAAATAATGAATTACCCTTAGTCATGGTGATGAAGATGCTAGTGTGAGCTTACTATTTGTGATACCTACTTTGAAGGGAATTGAAGATGATGCCATAGACCTAAGGTTGTTTGGTCATATAAAGGATACATTAACATGCCAATCATTCTTGAATACTCTAAATTCTTGGGCGACACTTAGAGGACTAAGCATGCTCTATTTTTAGAGGTTTTGATCAGCTCTAGGAGTGTCAATTGGATGTTCTATGCTAAATCCCCGCATTGTGAGTATTAAGAATTTTGTCCACATAATGTGCTTAACTTAGACCTGAATTTTATAGGAGATTTATGATCTTTTTCTGCAAGGATCTACATTATCCAAACGCATATCCTTTATGTCAAACTTTGATTTCAACATGTCTTTAGTAGATTTGATCATCTTGTCGTTAACCAGACCAGGGATCCGGCCATCAACAATTTAGGTGAAGATTACATTATGCTTTTGTAAGGTTTATTATTAATGGATTTCTAGGTTTTGAATCCACACTTAATTTTGAAATATTTGATGCCATTGTTTGGATAGCTTAAATCCTTAAGCCATAACAAGTAATGGTGACTTAACAATGCCTACAAACTTTGGTTTTCTTGTCAAGGAGCCATGAATTGACCTCATGTTGGTAGTCATAACTATATGTTTGACAAAGATTTCATTTATCTCCATTTGATTGGAGAAATGGTGATAACAAGTCCTAGAAGTCAGATGAACTGTCCTAAGAAATTTACTAAAATCTTAAAAATAACAAGTATCATCCTAATTTATTGACCCTAATTTTGATTAAAAGATGATTGAGATTAATTTGCTAAAATTAAAAGATAGACCTAACTTGTCAAGTGCCTATCACTTTCAGCTTCTTCTTGAAGATATATATGTGAGTGTTGGAGCGGAATTATGGTGAGTTTATGATTAGTTGATAGAATCAAAATGGCTTATTTCCATTGAGTCCCTTAGGAAGTAAGCCATGGATGAAGTAGGTTGAGATTTTCAACATATTTGAGTCCAAATGACTTAGTTGGCTCTAGTTCAACCTATCTTATGTTTGACTTGTTAGAGGTGATCTAATAGACTATTTTGATGTAGTCAAATCTATTTCATATCGATGCTACGGATCCCGGTTCCCTCATGGGAGGGATCCGCTAGTTGAACAAGGAAATATAGCTTTCAAATGAATGAACCATTCCTTGATTCCACTTTATAGCAAATGTACCCTTTGTATATCCTAGTTGTTTCTACGGGACATGTACAATGAAACTATATACAGCATAGATGAATATAATAGTATACCAAGTGCCTTAGGAGGTATAGCTAGCTAGACAATTCACTAGAATGCTATGATGGTTTTCTTCGACCACTCAAGGGGTCGTAAAATCTCATTTTCCAAGTACCTTACGTTAGGTATTTATTAGTAGCCAAGATATGGCAATACCTACAAACTACAAGCATAATTTAAAATGTTTACAAACCATTGTTTGAAATTGTTCATCATACGTTTGATTCCTCACACAAATTGGAGACCTTTCTCCTCCTTCTTCACTTCTTCACCTTGATTTTATTACTAAGTCCTCAACTCTTTTTGTATAGAACAAACTTTTCTATAGCTTCACTTCTTTACTTCTTCAAGAAATTGGTGAAGCAATACTTTGTACAGATCATCAATAAACGTGATAAAGTACTTATTGCCACCTTTTGTGGGTAGTGATTTCAAATCACATATGTGAGTGTGTATCATATCAAGTGGTTCGGTTAATGTAGTCCAAGGGATCAAGATCGATATTTTCGAAAGATGGGATTTGCTACTACCTTCACCTTCTCCTGCCTCTCCATTTCGTCCGAGGAATCCGTGGGTGGGTGTGGCCTCTTTTCAACACCCATAAAATGAACCTAATCGTTGTTCTACCCTCGGTGTAGTATTGGTACCATAAGCCTCGGGTATTGCAAAAGCTATGATCCAAGGATTCTCTAGGGGATAGGGTCTAATGCTAGTGAGATGAATTTACGCTAAGGTTGAGAAGCATTGCATAGGAAGCACCATCTTGTCTATGCTTCTTACACTTGCCATTCTCTTGACCATGTAGTAGGCAATGTTGAAGCGAGTTTCGTCACTAGACTAATAGGTAAAATCATGAAGCTTAGACATGCGTTGGGGGATCCTTGGTTTCCTACTAGACACACCACATTTTCCTAATCACATCTTCCCATTTTCTATAGCTAACGGGTACATCTCCGAGAGTGCCATTTGGAAAGGATGTGTCTACTATAGATTACTTTTGACTCCCTAGTTAATCTTGATTGGTGGTTGACTTGCTAAAACACGTATTCTTACCGTGTGTTTTCTAAGATTGTTGCGTGATAAATGTCGTGATGATCTAACTCATTGTGGCTACCTTGTTCCAAATGACTACATCTCATTGGATTACATAAACTTAACACTAAGGTTATCTTGATACAACCACCTATAATTATTCCAAAGATCTAATAAGTGAAAAACTAAACTCTCGCTCCTATTGATGGTGAATTACAATTGAGATGAGACAACCATCAATTTCTAATTATACCCATTGTCTTCATAGAATTCAAGCACACAAGTAAATTAGCTCGGACATGTTAAACATCCATACACACAATCAAAGACCCAATAATGTTGCAATAACTTCTCTTATGTCGGTATGAGAATTTGCAAGAAATGATAGATCCAACAACTCTACTCTTCATAAAAGAGTCTCTTTCAAGCAACTTAAAGGCCTTCCTATCGTCCGACTTAGACCATGGGTTTCGTCTTGACAATACATGGGTAGGTTGTAGTGTGGACGCCGTCGAGTCTCTGCCGTCTAAGTCTTGTCTACAAGCCCTACCGTCAGTGTTGCAAATTGGCCATGAGTCGTCACAAAATAGGGATGCATTGGGACCACAAGGTGTAAATTGTGAGAGTAACCTAGATTTTCTTCACAATTTTCGCTCAATTCATTTTATTGCTTCAAGACCTAAAATGAAAAGAACGAAATTACGATATGTGGGCGATTAACAATGTTAATTCTACACTTGATTTGCTTTTGAGTTATCTAAGAAAACAATGTTAACAAATTATGACAAGTAAAGCCATTTAACAAGCACGGAAATTATATACTAGCACCTCTAAAATGGAACTTGTAATCCTAGTAATCAAAGAATCAAATAAAATGGAAGATAAACACTATACGGTCATATACAAGATTGTTATGCTTGAGAGAGATCAAATCTCCGTGAGCATGAGTTAGGTTTTTGTTCGTCTTTAAGAAAGTAGTTTGTGGAACAACTATCTAAGAGGTCTTTCATTTAAGTTGCTTACGGACAGGGTTTGTTGGATCCGGCGATTTAGTGTGGCAAGTCAAAATCTTTACGCTACAAGCATGAAAAGAATGGCTTTGCTAAGCTCAAGTTCATTCCTCTAGATAACTTTGATTTGGGACATTATAAAGATAGATGTAAAGTAGCCAATTGATGTTTTAGTTTCACTTTTGTGTTTTGTTTGTTTTTTTTGTTTTTTTGTTAAGCTAATCTTATTTGACTCTCATACTCTACTATAACATCAAAATATAAGGGATTTATAGGCACATCCCTACACTTGAGTTTTTATTACTCTAACACTAATTTGACCGAATTGAAAAGATCAAAACACTTGGAGTACATTATTACTGATAATTCATTTTCGTACAGATATATTTTCCGAAGAACATACAAAGGAATGTATTTCCGTCGTCTTCTCCCAACGAGGATGAATGGAGTAAATAACTCACTGAATCATTTGAATAAGATAAGGGGCATAAGATATGATAATGGTTATCTAAACTACGGATAAGGAAAGCAAATGGAACATATAATCTATCTTGGAAAACCTAATGAACTAAGGCAAACTATACAAATCTACGCTAAAATGCAAATACTGGAATTAAAACGAAACGCGATTAAAAAGCAAATACGTCTAATCTAACTCCTAAAAATAACCTAAAACTACTTTTATACTAAAAATGATATGAAAAAAAAAAAACTAAATATGAATTAAAACTATTTTTAGGAATTTTCTTGATTTTATTTTAATTAAAAACTAATTATTAACTAATAAAAACGAACTAATTATCTAAAAAAATTAAGAAAGAGAAAGGGAAAAATAAGGAATTACTTTCTAAAAATCTAAAATAACATAAAAGACTTTTAAAAACTATTTTTATATTTTTCAGATTAATTCCCTATTTTCTATGAATTTAATACTATTTAAATCTAATTAAAATTATGAAAAATACTAAATATTCTTTTGCGAAAGGAGAAAAATAAGGAAAAATCTTTTTTATGCTTTTTATATTTATCTTAAACTATTAAAATTTAAAAATTATTTTTTGGAACTTTTTCTCAATTATTTGCAATTAAAGCTATTTAAAATGATTAAAGAGCATTCTATTTGTCTAAATAAGAAACAATACTAATGATTGTCTAAAAATTATGACAAAATTTCAGGGAAATCCTAAAATATTATTCTAAAGATGAGAAAAATGTAAAAACTTGGTCTTATGTGGAAGAATCTAAGGCTGCTATGTAAACTAGTGGGGAATAAGCACTTTTAATAAGTACAACATAAGCACAAGACTTGTAAACCAAACTCGATATTGAGGCTAAACTATACTATAAGGGGGTTAAGCAACTATTTGCAACTAATCCTAACACCTAAACAGTGATCTACCAAATTTTAAGCAACCGACCACTTAAGCAAATCAGAAACTGGTTATGTTTAAGTCACATCTATTTCCAATTTTATAAGCTAGAGGGGAAACCAACTGTGGGAATCTCAAGACAACCTATCAGAGAGTCTAAATCCAAAATTTTAGCTAATATGAACTAGTAATTAAGAAGTTGAAGATCAAACAAAAAGGGTGCATATAGTGGTTCGGTTACAGAAAAGTGAAACAAAGTACAATGTTTGAGCCCTTATCTATAAGCTCTTCGAGCTTAAACTGCAAAAGATAAAGGGTCTTGAAGACCACCTAGAATACTGCAAGTGGACCAAAGATGAGACTCTAACTGTCTAAAATGAACATTATGCAATGGATGCAAGATTCAGAAACGTCGACTTATGGACCTTTTGACTTTTAGAACAAGATGCTAAATTTGACCTAGAATGAGATTTGAATGCAAAGCGTAATTCACATTAGGATGTTTAAACGGCCTATTAGTGATTTCAGCTAGCTAGAGCTACTTGATTTGAACCTAGATGCAAGTTATTTACACCAGACTTCCTAGATCAATAACAAAGTGAGTTTGACTTTTAGAGTAAAACTGCTATAATCAACACTTAGAACAACTATCAAATACCTAAATAGACTTGTATCAACTACTAAACTCTAATAAGCTAATCTCTATCACTCTAATAAACTTAATCCAAACACCGGTTTAAAATGATAAAAGATCTAAATGACAGATTAAGTCCTAAATGTATACTAAACAAACATAAAACTCAGATCAATAACCACAAATTATCACTAAATTCAAATGCAAAATACTGATTCGAATGTTAACAAGTAGATGCACCTCAGATTTGAGCACTTACAAAATATCCTAGCCATTCTTCCCAAATGGCTTGCCACAATGAAACAAAGGAACTCTAACCTACTTATATCCTTCCTAATGCCTAATCCAACGCTCGTGATTCAACCCAATTCAAAGATCACACCAATTCAGCCAATTTGTCTTGAACCTTTGAGATCTTTGTGATTAAAGTTTGAAAAGAAGTATAAGCTCACAATAAGCTATGAAAAGCTAATATGACACCATATAAGAACACAGATTAGTATAAATCATTCCATAGAACAGTTTTGACATGATTTTTTATTTTTCATTGATTTTTCTGATTTTTTTGTAATTTTGAGAAAAGTTGAGATACAAACTATTTTGAATGGATAATGCTAAATGAATAATAAGACTAATAAGCAATTTAAAAACAATTTAAGATCATAACCTAGAAGAATTTTCATTAAGTAAATTTCATTAATAACAAAATTTTAATACAATAAGTGAAATTAAAAGAGAAATACAAAGCAAAGGATTAAAAATGATTACAAACTAAACTAAGCTACTAAAATTGACAAGAAAGAGATATCTAAATGTTAGAATGAGAAAGAAAGGCTCTCTATTTATAGGAGAGCTTGAGGGTCAGAAGCTTCCGAAATCCCATCTTGTGCTTCTTCTGAGCTCCTTATCACCTTTGGATCAAATCCCACGCACTTCCTCTTGATATCCACCCTTGGATCATGATTGCCACATCTCATCCGACCAATCACGAGCAAGGAGTGGCAATAGGCACACGGATTGCTGACTTGGATACCCATGTGTCAGTGTATTGTCAGATAAAAGTACCAGAGTACCCTTAATTGGGGTGAATTTGGTGAATTGAGTGCGAGGGTAGTTTAGGGTTCATGAGGTTCTGGGTTTGGGGGGGGAATTTGGGAAAAGTAATCCTTGGCTTATTTCGGGTTTTAATAATATATTTCAAGTTTTCGTTGAACCGGGTTTTGAGGTTGACTTGGTTTAAAAAGGGTGTGGAATATGGGATATACCTAGTTGTATTTTGGTTTTGGGATTGGGCTAGAACCGGGTACACATATGTTGGGCCAAGGATTTAGTGTAATGGATTTAGGATAAATTATGAACCCAAGTATACTTAGCTTTAAGGGACCAAAAGTGAATAACTGAAATATTCAAGGACCACAGGTGTAATTCTGATAAATCTCAATAAGGACCAATCTTGTTAATCTCAAATAATCCAAGGGTGACTTTTGTAAAATCAAACTTTGAGGATCAATGTGCAAAAGCTCAAAGTGCAGGGACTGAACTTTACTTTTCTTCAAACTCAAACTTCAAAAATCATCTTCGAGAATAAAATCTTCATAAATGCTTTTTAATCTTCTCGCTCGCTTAAGCTCTCTTGATCTCTCGGATTTACGTCGATCCGCTCTTTATGTGTTTTACATATCCGCACCGACAAGCACAAACTCAAGAAAACCACAAATATTAGCAATAAACGGCTCTTTCTTGGTTGTTTTGGGTTAGTTTTGATAATGAAAAAGGTATGTGTTTTAGCACATACCAAAATACCCTGAGACAAACTATTGTCGTGTCCTCACGCAAATGCAATCAACTCATAACGCTTCTAAAACCAAGGATTTCAATCTCTTTCTACTAAACCTATGAAGAAGTAGCAAAGATTCCTCAAAAGAGATTAAGAATGCCTTAATTCTAAAACGTTTTACCTTTTAATTCACATATATAGATATTACGATTAAGCACATTCCGGTTATGAATGACGGTTTGTTGAACTTTCATGTACGAGGCTTCAAGTAACTCAAACATTTGTGTCAAACGAACGTTAGGATCACAGAGTAGGAAACACAAGACAGCGTGAAGTGACCATACGGATAGAATACATCGTCCCGATTTCACAAGTCCCAAACTAAGCGTAAAACCGAAATCATTGTTACAAATGACTCTAGATGCTAACACTACCCATGGAAGTTACTTGTGTACTTACTTTTCGTTCCCATTTTCCTATTTCCTCTAGAATTTTTATTTTTTGTGAGAAATGAATTTCTTCGTTCTCGCTTCGATAAAAGTTATTCCGATAAAGATAAAGCTAAGTCGATAATTAGTTATCCGTCTCGAGAACCATTGTCGTAATGAGGTCCACATCAAGGAATTTATATTACTAACTTTGACTTTTCCATTTTCCATTTTTTTTTTTCAACATTCATTAGACTTTACGTGTATGAGCTATGAACACATGAGCTTCACGGGGTAATTCCAAGACTATAGGCTTCATGAAATGAGGATCCCTGCTGGCTAGGCTAAGACCTCATACAATCCCGCTAAAGATCCAAGGGTCCGACCGACACCGCAGCTCACAACTTTACTTATTACATTAACACATATCACTTATTACTTTATTTATTACGGATCCTTGATGTGTGAAACCCAATTTTTAAACAAATATTCTTTAAGAAGATAAAGAACTAACTATCGCCAAAACTCGACATCTCTAATTATTTAGACTAGATATGAGGTGAAACAATTTTGGGAACAAAAGCCATAAGTACCTTCGATGGGCTCTAAAGAGAACCAACTACTCCACGCTTAGCATCTAAACTCATAAGTAACTCTCTCATTTGACATCTCTGCAAATTTAAAATCCCAAATAATGAGATCCGCAGATGCTTAGCCGATAATTTTTAGATCATCTATGGTTAAGGAACACTAGCTAGGCTCAACACGCCAAGTCTTAATTCTATTCCTCTCACCGAAATGGGAAAGTCAATCAAGGTGTCAAAACATATGTCTAACTTAGCAAATGTTTCATCTAATGAAATCAAGTTATGCATATTTAAAGTCACTCAGGGAAACTTGCAAAATCTTGGCCTTGTGAGCTAGAATTCGCATTTTATAGCTTCTTATCTAAGAGACTAGCAAAACTTTTCAATCAAAAAGACTAACAAAAGCTTACAAAAAATTTTAAAATTTTCACATTTTTGCACAAATTTTTCAATTTTAAGGAAAAACGGGGTTGCGAGAGAACACAACAGAAATAAGCAAGTGCGGTCAAATCAAATCGAAGATTACCCTACCCCAGACTAGAACGAAACATTGTCCTCAATGTTTAAAACAAGGGTATCAACGAAAATCTAAAAGCCGCTTATTAAGTATGCTCAAAGATAAACGTTAGTCGATAAGATTAGGATATCGATTTCCATCGAACGATCATGAAACTCGAGTAGAGAAAATGACAAACTTCGAGCACGAGAGTCTTCATATCGGGAACATCCTACACATAACATCACAAATAACCAAACACGAGAATAAGAGGCGGACCTCTTCGCCACTTATTAGAAAATAGAAAGAAGATAGATGGATAAGCATGGGGTGCCTCCCACTAAGCGCCATCGTTTTGATCACCGAAGTCTAGCTAACTCGCCCTCGAATTCATTTGTCCTTTGGGGAAGAAAGTGGTAGAGATACTGTGGGTCAAAAACGGTGTCCTCATTCCCAAAAGAATGAGACTGGGTGGGTTGGGTGGAGAAGAAAATGGGTGGATAAGGCATATTATGTAAGAAGGATCCATCATCCGGTGGTTTTGCGGGTGGACGAAAGGATGATGGATAGAAATGAGAAAACTCCAAGAAGGACGGGAGCTCATAGTAAAAGATAAGAGGTTTAGGCTCACAAATGAAGGCATCCAAGAAAGGATCCTTATCACGAATAATGGTTTTAACAAAGAACTCATCAATGAATATCCCGGGTTTAAAGATCTTGTCTTCACATGCGGGCTCAACGGGATACGTGATGGTGGACTCATCAGAAGAAGGAGAGTCTAGAAGACCATCAAGAAACATCATATCCCCCTCGGGATCATTCATAACAACATCCTCAATACCCGGTGGTATTGGGTCATTAATAGCAAGAAATGAGTCGACTTCCTCAATGATTGGGTCATTTGTCGTAGTATCAGAAATCTCATTCAAAACTTTACTCATATCAACCTCAAAATAGAATCGCTCGAGAATCGGAGGATAAACATCATCAATAGTGGGATTGCCACTAATCTCTTCATCAAATCGAAAGGTCTCAAGCTCGGGAGAGAAATCACTATCTTTATGCTAACAGATAGGATGCTAACTCGAATTATCGTTCAAAGCTTCAATCTTAGAAATGAGAAGATAAACATTTGACAATGTTTCTAGTAATGCTTCATCCTCGATCTCAATATCATTAGGCTCAATCTCTTCCTCTTCTGGCTCAAAATCGTTTTCTCCTTCAATATGGACGGGCTCAGAAGGTAAATCGTCGACGAAATCGATGTCTCCATAAGAATCATCATGGAACGGAGAACATCTCAACATGATCATTTGAAATGTCAAGAGAAGGCTTATCACAAACATCAACAACCCTTGCACTCTCTTGGGATTGGGATAAAGATCTCAAAGAGTCTCTTCCGCTTCCGAATAGTACTAAGATGCTCATCCCCCATTATAAGAGAATCAACGGGTTCAACAATATCCGTAGAAATATGATCATCGACCTCTTCCAAAACGATGTCACTTCTCTCAACCGGCGGAGAGAGAAGGGAAGGGTCGGAATTAAAGGCTCAGAAACTGAGTGGGATTGCCACTCGGAGGAGTATAATCGCCATCAATCAGAATCGTAATAATAGGTAGTTGGACGATGTTGGATCACTTTCGCGCCCTTCAAATTACTAATAGTTCACGATAGGTCTTCTGATTAGGATCTTTTTCTTCGTGGGAAAGTTTTTCAAGAAAACTCTTAAGATCAATCATGATTTCTTGAACTTTTGATTAATTCTGCATTCTCGCGTAACATGGCAAGGTTGTGGTTGAATTTCTTGGTATTGTGGAGGTGGGTTATAAGGATAATCGTAATTGTTACAAGGAACTTGCTCATAAACAATCGGATTCTCGTGATTCGGAATTAACAAGGAATTAACCGTCCCTATAATACTCACAACAATATGATTGTTGTGACGAATAAGGGTAAGGTTCATAACCAAAGGTTGAGTTGTTAAATTGAGCTTGACATTGAAAACCTTGGTGAGGACCACCACAATACTCACAGAGTATGATTACGCTCATGGCAAAGGTGGATTAGGAAATTGGTTGGCTCATAATCGTGATTGTGGTGAAACTCGTTTCGATTTTCCATTGCTACAAGCGGGACAATTCTTACCATATTCGGGTCCGCTGCACCATATACACATGAGCTGATAAATCGAAGAATTATTCGTGAGAGGTTCGGGAATCACTTCGGGTTCAGAAATATGTTCCATTTCCCTCACCGGAGAGGGAGTAGGAATCGAAGGTTCATCAATTATGTTAGTATAAAGAGCACTCTTTTGTTCTAGCCGCATGTAAGACATAAAGACGAAAGTAGATCTGGATTTGGATTGATAAAATTCGCATACATTACAAAAATCCATCTCGACAATTATTTCGCGACCAATCACATATACATTTCAAAATCGGGTCCAAATTGTTTCTCTTCCATACGGCTTTGGCAATGAAGGCAACTACGATAAGAACATATCTCAATGATGGTCGAAAACTTTTAGAGTCATCAAGAGATTTTTTGTCGGCTAAGTCGCACCAATAGCAAGATTTTCTAGAACCAGTTGTCCACATCGCCCACATACATGTAACATTCTCGATTAAGACACCAATATGCTTTCTCCTCCATACGCCTTTGCAATGAAAACAATGACGATAATCGATCGTATCCATGAGAATTAAACATATAGAGGGTTGAAGAAAAGAATTATCGGGTTAAGAGGATACAAGAAGAATATTTTTGGGTTTTTATAGATTTTTGAAAACACAATCTTTTTGTAACCTTCACGTCAATCGGTGCTCGGTAGCTCTCAAAAGTATACGCCGCAGCCGAGCGGAACTAAGAGTGGATCGTTCTTCACCGATGCAATTTAATGTCAAGACTTTCCTTATACCCCGTGTATAGGTTGTACCTTCAAGGTGAGCCGACGTAACAATTAACGCTCGGGTTTGTTTTGTTGGTTTTTTAATTTTTATGGTTTTTGTAAACACTCTAGGAAGAATGTTTAGGTTTTTAAATGTTTTTGGGTTTTTCAAAGATATATATATACAAAAATGACGGTAACTTCACTCGGGGAAGGATCTTCAAATGCACGCGATAATGAGACGGAATACTGAAAAACTCAAGCTACAAGCTCACTCGAGCGCTGCCATTTTGATAATTCATTTTCGTACAGATATTTTCCGAAGAAATACAAAGGAATGTATTTCCCGGGTCGTTCTCCCAACGAGGGATGAATGGAGTAAACAACTCACGTCGCGTAATCGGGATTTGAATAAGATAAGGGGGCATAAGATATGATATTATCTAAACTACGGGATAAGGAAAGCAAATGGAACATATAATCTACGGGAAAACCTAAGAACTAAGGCAAACTATACAAATCTACGCTAAAATACAAAAACGGAAATTAAAACGAAACGCGATTAAAAAAGCAAATACGTCTAATCTAACTCCTAAAAATAACCTAAAACTACTTTTATACTAAAAATGATATGAAAAAAAAACTAAATATGAATTAAAACTATTTTTAGGAATTTTCTTGATTTTATTTTAATTAAAAACTAATTATTAACTAATAAAAACGAACTAATTATCTAAAAAATTAAGAAAGAGAAAGGGAAAAATAAGGAATTACTTTCTAAAAATCTAAAATAACATAAAAGACTTTTAAAAACTATTTTTATATTTTTCAGATTAATTCCCTATTTTCTATGAATTTAATACTATTTAAATCTAATTAAAATTATGAAAAATACTAAATAAAAGGAGAAAAATAAGGAAAAATCTTTTTTATGCTTTTTATATTTATCTTAAACTATTAAAATTTAAAAATTATTTTTTGGAACTTTTTCTCAATTATTTGCAATTAAAGCTAATTTAAAATGATTAAAAACTATTTTTAAATAAGAAAAATACTAAACAGTGTCTAAAAATTATGAAAATTTCAGGGAAATCCTAAAATATTATTCTAAAGATGAGAAAAATGTAAAAACTTGGTCTTATGTGGAAGAATCTAAGGCTGCTATGTAAACTAGTGGGGAATAAGCACTTTTTAATAAGCAAATAAGCACAAGAGTAAACCAAACTGATACTGAGGCTAAACTATACTATAACTACTCCTAAGCAACTATTTGCAACTAATCCTAACACCTAAACAGTGATCTACCAAATTTTAAGCAAACTGACCACTTAAGCAAATCAGGAAACTGGTCCTATGTTTAAGCTGCTACATCAGCTTATCCAATAAGCTAGAGGGGAAACCAACTGTGGGAATCTCAAGACAACCTATCAGAGAGTCTAAATCCAAAATTTTAGCTAATATGAACTAGTAATTAAGAAGTTGAAGATCAAACAAAAAGGGTGCATATAGGGACAGGTTGCTGTTACAGCAAAACAGTGAAACAGGTACAATGTTTGAGCTTATCTATAAGCTCTTCAGACAAGCTTAAATGCAAAAAAAGATAAAGGGTCTTGAAGACCACCTAGAATACTGCAAGTGGACCAAAGATGAGACTCTAACTGTCTAAAATGAACATTATGCAATGGATGCAAGATCTGTAAAACTCTGATCAGACATGGATTTTGACTTTCTAGAACAGTATGCAGATTTGACTAGAATGAGATTTGAATGCAAAGTAATTCACTGATTAGGATGTTTAAAGGCTATTAGTGATTTCAGCTAGCTAGAGCTACTTGATTTGAACCTAGATGCAAGTTATCAGCTACTGAATTTAACAGACACAGATTCTAGATCAATAACAAAGTGAGTTTGACTTTTAGAGTAAAACTGCTATAATCAACACTTAGAACAACTATCAAATACCTAAATAGACTTGTATCAACTACTAAACTCTAATAAGCTAATCTCTATCACTCTAATAACAGTTAATCCAAACACTGGTTTAAAAATGATAAAAGATCTAAATGACAGATTAAGTCTAAATTATACTAAACAAACATAAAACTCAGATCAATAACCACAAATTATCACTAAATTCAAATGCAAAATACAGATTCAGAAGTTAACAAGTAGAACAGATTTGAGCACTTACAAAATATCCTAGCCACTATGGCTTGCCACAATGAAACAAAGGAACTCTAACCTACTTATACCCCTAATCCTAATCCAATCCAGCTCAGATTCAACCCAATTCCAGCATCAACATCATTCCAATTCAGATCCAAACACCAACAGATATAAATCAGCAACTGTAGCAACTGTCCTTAATTGAGATCTTTGTGATTAAAGTTTGAAAAGAAGTATAAGCTCACAATAAGCTATGAAAAGCTAATATGAACCATATAGAAACAGTAGATTAGTATAAATCATTCCATAGAACAGTTTTGACATGATTTTTTATTTTTCATTGATTTTTCTGATTTTTTTGTAATTTTGAGAAAAGTTGAGATACAAACTATTTTGAATGGATCATAAGCTAAATGAATAACAATAAGACTAATAAGCAATTTAAAAACAATTTAAGATCATAACAGTAATTTTAGCATAAAAAGTAAATTTCATTAATAACAAAATTTTAATACAATAAGTGAAATTAAAAGAGAAATACAAAGCAGTGATTAAAAAATGATTACAAACTAAACTAAGCTACTAAAATTGACAAGAAAGAGATATCTAAATGTGAATGAGAAAAGGTCTATTTATAGGAGAGCTTGAGGGTCAGAAGCTTCTGGAAATCCCATCTTGTGCTTCTTCTGAGCTCCTTATCACCTTTGGATCAAATCCCACGCACTTCCTCTTGATATCCACCCTTGGATCATGATTGCCACATCTCATCCACCAATCACAGAGCAAGGAGTGGCAATAGGCACACGGATTGCTGACTTGGATACCCATGTGTCAGTGTATTGTCAGATAAAAGTACCAGAGTACCCTTAATTGGGGTGAATTTGGTGAATTGAGTGCGAGGGTAGTTTAGGGTTCATGAGGTTCTGGGTTTGGGGGGGAATTTGGGGAAAAGTAAGCGCGGGGCTTATTTCGGGTTTTAATAATATATTTCAAGTTTTTCGTTGACCGGGTTTTGAGGTTGACTCGGGTTTAAAAGGGTGTTCGGGTTGGAATATGATATACCGGGTTGTATTTTGGTTTTGGGATTGGGCTAGAACCGGGTACACATATGTTGGGCCAAGGATTTAGTGTAATGGATTTAGGATAAATTATGAACCCAAGTTAGCTTTAAGGGACCAAAAGTGAATAATCTGAAAATTCAAGGACCACAGGTGTAATTCTGATAAATCTCAATAAGGACCAATCTTGTTAATCTCAAATAATCCAAGGGTGACTTTTGTAAAATCTGAAACTTTGAGGGATCAATTTCATTAAAAGCTCAAAGTGCAGGGACTGAACTTTACTTTTCTTCAAACTTTTCTGAAACTTCAAAAATCATCTTCTGAGAATAAAATCTTCATAAATGCTCAGTTTTAATCTTCTGGCTCGGCTTAAGCTCTCTTGATCTCTCGTGCTCGGATTTACGCCCGACCGTTTCTCTTTTTATGTGTTTTACATATCCGTACCTGCACAAGCACAAACTCAAGAAAACCACAAATATTAGCAATAAACGGCTCTTTCTTGGTTGTTTTGGGTTAGTTTTGATAATGAAAAGGTATGTGTTTTAGCACATACCAATTACGTAAATAAAGGGAATTTTAATTTAACGTTCTTTCCCGTCACTCCATAAAATTTAACTTTACCCATGAGTCCCAATCATCCCAAAACTGTGTACAAAAGATATGGCTCGACTCAAAGAACCATGCAAGTAACTAGATAATTGAACTAAGGGTTTAGTATGATAACAATAATGCACTAAAAGTGAGTGCATACAAGGTAGGCTAAGTTGATTTGGGTGTACATTAGGGGGTGGATTGTAAACAATACTCTTCATTGATATTCGGGAAAACAGAAACATCACGAGAACCGCGAAAAGGATAGGCTCTGAGGGGTTAACTAGGGGTATCGTGTACTAAAGATGAGTACAACGCAATGGTTTGGGTGAACTACTCAACCGATGTGGAAGAAGTAATTATAATACGGGTATCAAACAAGGGTTACCCTAATGCCTCTTATCATTTAGTTATTCCTAACTACACAAGTGTAGTCTCACTAGCGATCTCGGGATGCATCACGAAACAAGTTCTAGAATCTATTATACTACCGGTACACTCTCGAAGCATTAAAGGTGAATGCTTTAATTCCTATAGATCTAAGGACGAACCTCACATTTTTGGGGTGGAATTTGAGTGGTAAAGGGTTTTTGTGCTAGTCATATAACTTCCTATCCATGAGACGCTTTATTAAGACTAAAGACCCACTCGTACAAGTCATGAAAAAATTTTAAATTTGGTGCTAAAATTACCCTAACCGATATTTCTCATGGTTTATTACACAAATGAAATAGGACAAGACAAATAATCAAGGATAAGCATAGTTTCAAAGTTCTCGTTTTATTCACCCTCCCTACACTTAAACTGAACATTGTCCCCAATGTTCCCTGAAAGTATCAAAGTTATGAAAACGGAAGGTAATTAAAAGAGAAAGAAACTAGTACTCCCCTGATTAGCTCGGTAGGATCCTTGTGAAGTAGTGGTTAAATTCTTTCCAAGAAGAATGTATGCATGAAAAGCTCCATCCAATCATATGTTTCTTCTTCTTAATAAATAAAACCTGCACACTTTAAGAAAATAGACGAAACCTTCGCGTAAAATCGGTGGTAAAATTATATATGACTCTACTACACTAGGGTATAATGCTTGTGGAATGGATGTTTGCAGGTTTTCTGGAAAATTAAGATCTGAGAAATTCCAAAAATTTATAAGTAGCACAAAAAACGAGATAAAGTTAGATAAGCTGTTTCTTTTCCTCATGACGCCGTCAGGTTGCAATCCTGACGCCATCAGGTTATCCTAACAGAAACTGGTCTGTTGCGTTTTTCTGGAAAAAATCTAGAAAAATTACACCTTTAAAATCTGGAAAAGTTCCTGCAAAACATCCATTATGATTCGATATAATCATTTGACTCTAACAAACACACATATATATCATTTTCAATAATCGTAATTCTCATATTCACGTTCTTTTAAAAACGTGTGTAATCCTCCCTACACTTATCCTTTTTGTAAAATACCTTTATATGTAATTAAGACGAGGTTAAAGACAAAATAAGCATTTTCACAAATTCAAACATGAGAATAAACAATCAATGAAAAGATATTTGACACACAAACAAGCAAACAATTAAGCATGTGTTTCCTCCCACGAAGCGCTTTGTTAATACAAATAAGCCGTAAAAACGTTTATTTATATTTTACGATCTTCTAATGTTTTGTCGATAACAAAAATAAAATCATTTTAACGAAACAAATAAAATACATAAATGGTTTGAACTAATAGTTTCTAACATATTCACATTTTCACATTAAACACTAAAACAAGTATAAGTTATTTTATGATTTAATATTACATATGTACAACAACTAGTGTTTACATATTTGGGTAAAATATACACATAACTAGTATGTAGTATATTGGGTAATATAAATGGGTAGAAACTTAAGTATCATAACCCATTGGGCAAATACATTAAATGTAGTTGGGTACAACCCAAAGCCCATGATCCATTGAGCTTGACCCATAACCCATTGCATGACATCATGCTTATATCATATATGGATAATATCCATAACCCATGGTATTGACCCATACCCAATGTCTACATTGAACCCTTGGTGAGCACTCAAGAGATACATTGTATCTAGCCAAAGATCCATGGATCAACCCATGACCCATGACCCATAACCAAAATACCCATGGGTAAAGGGGAGCGTCCCACGGATCCCTAGCTTTGTGCTAGCCGGATCCCAAGTGGAAGGGATCCGTGGGATCCGGGGAACAGTAGAGAATTTTCTTTATAAATAGTAAGCAATTTCTTTCCTTTTAGCTCACCACTTCACATATACTCTCTCCAAGTTTTATATCTCTCTAACCTCAGATCCAAGAGATCTATGTAGTTTGTCTTTTGTTTTTGTGTGATCTTCTAGGTTCCTCTTAAAAGCAAGATCACCACTTGAAGACGCAAGCTCAAGTCCATGAGTTGTCATGCTTCGTCATCATCAAGACAACTAAGGTTCTCTTGTTGATAGTTCTTCCTTTCTCCATAGATGTTGGGTTGAAGGCATTAGTGAAGAATGCCAAAGTGTCAAGATGAAAGCATTAGTGAAAGGTGCTCATCATCCGTGTCAAAGCATTAGTGAAGAATGCTAAAGGTGTCAAGGCGAAGGCATTAGTGAAGGGTGCCAAGCGTTGTGTCAAAGGCATTAGTGAAGGATGCCGAAGAATCAAATCAAGTCGCATTTGGGAAGAATACCTAGGTCGTATAATCGATGAGGTGCATCGTTATACATATAAGTATTTGTTTGTTTGTTTCCAAGGATGGTGATATCCTTGATGAAGGTGTAACAAGGAATTGATCTCCTTGGTATTAGGTGTTGTGTTGTGAAGGGTAGTAGTTCCTCCATAGTAATGGAACTAGGTGCTTAGCCTAGTACCTAATAAAGGGTAGGCGACGTTGTGATAGGATTAGTTCTCCTTGGTGTGAAAGAACTTCGTGGTTAGCCTAGCACCGTATAAAGGGTAGGCGACGTTGTGTTAGGTGTGGTTCGCCTTGTGTGAAAGAACTCGGTATTTAGCTTTGTACCGAAAAAGGTTAGCGTTTACGCTGTGAAGGCTTCTCCGCCATAAGGAGTTGGTGTAGTGCTTACGAACTCTCGAGTAGGTGACTCGGGTAGTGGAGTAGGGCAAAGAAGGTGTCCTTGTAGCCGAACCACTATAAATAACTTGTGTCGTGGTGATGTGCTTCTTACTCTTTATATTTCATTACACGCTTATATATCTATCTATCAACGCCCAACATAAACAATCAAATAGATTGACATAAGTCGATCTAAATATTTAAAAGAAGTTTTAAATTGGTAAAACTATTCAACCCCCCCTTCTAGTTTTTCCACAATTGGCATCGAGCCATACCAAGTTTTTTGTATATTGTACTTTGAAAACTTGATACGATCCGTGTATGTTTGAAAACTACAAAGAAGGGAATTTCTTAAAACAAAAGTCATGTTTTTAGAAATCATCATATGTTGGATAGTGATAGATCATTCTAACATTTTCCTTTGAAAAGTCTTCATACTAGGATTTGGGTATCTTAGAAGATCATGAAGTATTTCGCGTCTACGGTTTCTAAAACCATAAAAAGGGAATATAGCAAAGGATTGGGGTATCTTAGAAGATCATGAAGTATTTCGCGCCTATGGTTTCTAAAACCATAAAAAGGGGATATAGCAAAGGTATGTTTTCTTAGTTACATTTTTTTCAAAAACGTGCTAAATTGCTTGTGGACAAAATGGTGATATATGCTTCTATCTTATAATAAGCATAATATGAAAAGTGTTTTAGTGATTTTTTTCTTTGAAGTTTTGTTGTTAGATATCTTGTTAATCAAGCTTGAATAAAGGTAAAATGGGTAATATAACTTCACTAAAAAGTCTACAAAGACTAAACCTTTTCGTCGGGTCAAAACGCACATTTTGTAATTCTGCGGTCGATCCGCGGATCCCTCGTGTTACACCGACGGTCCTCAAGCAAGGGATCCGTGGGATCCGTGGTACGTAAGACGCTTTTGTCTTAATTTCAAAAATTCATAACTTTTAACCGTAAGTCGTTAGAAGTCGTGCCACCTATCGTTTTAAAGGTATTTGAGTCTAATTTCATTTAAAAATGATTTCATAAACTGATTCAAAACAATAATTTACAGAATCATTGATTTATAATAGAAAGTTATTTTTCGGTCATAACTTTTGCAAAAACTTTTGATCTAATTGGAGACGGATGTTTTCGCTTTTGAATAACAATGTGTCCTCTATTGAAATTAAGGTTTTGATCATATTTATAAATATAAAAGAAACTAATCAAGCTTGGTATACATGTTTATATTTAACACAAAGAGATGAAAAGAACTTTCGTATGCTATGCTAAATGATAAATTGTCTTCGTTGCATTACTTGATTATTTGCTTATCTCAAATAGCTTTTATGCTTGTTTGATTGAATAGCATATGTGGTTTCCTTACCTTGCTATTCATTCTCTTGTTTGTCGATTTAGTAATATTCTACTAATCAATGTGCTATTTGAAGGAGTGTTTGGGATAACATCTAGTTGTGTCGAAAATGTTAGTTTAGATATTTAGATAAGTCATATAGGTTGAAAATGTTTAAAACATATAACACACTAAATGGATTTTTGATTGAGTTTGTCATATGTGCTTATATGATTTCCTTTGTTCTTGTATCATTTTCTAAAAACAACAAGAATGTACATCGGATCATAACCTACACTTGTGTTGATGATGTACTCTCCCATTTTCCTTTTCATGATCGCTCTCCAAGCTTTATAGTAGGATTGACAACTTGATTATTTCATCCGATATACTCAAGTAAATTATTTTGCAACGCAAATATAATTGTTCATATCCGAAAGTCCAAACTCAAAGCTTTCCAACAACATATGTTGAACTAGCTCATCCAACCATTTTTTGTTGTTTACCATATGGACAACTTTTAAACTTATTTTTAACATGACACCTTTGTCACCTTATTTGTCTCAAGTATAATATTAAACGAAGCAAAGTATCATCATTGTTACTCTTCGATAGGCCATTGTAGGAATATAAATTTTCCTAACTTGAGAATGAATACTGGAGAACTTATTGCACTAGAAACTCAATTTGACCTAACGGTTGAATTGCTTCCTTGATAGAAGTTGGGTATGTGGAATCACCCGTACAAATGGTCGTGTTTAGCCGTAATTGAGCACCGCTAGTAACACTCTCATATTCATTCTCTCACTTGGGAAATTTATACTCCTATGTTTTCCTAAAGTAAGTTTACAATGGAAATACTTTGCATTGTCTTAGGATTACTAATCAAACAAGTTGTAAAATAAAATTTTCTTTTAGTTAATCACAACCACTTGCCTCATCAATCGATTATCTTGCTTTGATCGAGAAGAGCTACATGACTTCATGGACGAAGTTCATTGTATGCTAATCACCATCCGTAATGACTATACATAGTTCATTGCTTCCGTTGGCCAAAACAACCCTATTGTTTTGAACACCATCATCTACTCAGCACGCCATTGTTAATACAAATGATTTACTAATCTAGATCGTAAATAGGTTTTGAGTTTCTTGAATAGTGCTTGTTAAGTTTGATAAACCTCTTTGTTATTTGTGAGCTTGATCTCATTTGATATATTAGTGTTAGAACCTCTTAACCTTGAAATATGATTCATTGTCAAAGTCATTGCATACCTTTTGTAAAGGTTCTGCTTAGCAGATAGACGGATCCCAAAATTTGTGCTTGACGGATTCCTACCTTAGGAACCGTGGGATCCACAAACGTAAAATGCAATTGCAATCATTGTATTTCAATCATGTCCTTAGAACACCTCACACTAAGCTAAACATAGTGTCTTAAGGAAAATTAAGTCCTCATCAAGTTAAGTAGATCCTTTCCTACTCAACTCACCTAGATCACACTCTAACACGCTTGTAGATCTATCATTTTCACTTTAATCCATTACTCTTCCGCTCTCTATGATCACTCATCATTCTCACATGATCCCTCACATCTAGCTTTAGAAATCTTTCGATTATGGCAAAATTGATCATAAATCATCCTTACCTCAAAATTGATCAAAGTTGATCAAATTCTAGTTTTCCTATCTCAAAGCCTCTAGGATATTTTCCAAAACACTATCCTAAGACACAACCTGATCTCTAGAATCATTTAGCTTCAATTGACACTCTAAATCTTTAGTGTCATCCTTGCTCATCCATTGGTACTCTTGAAAGTTCCAAATCCTTCCATAAATAACAATCATTAACCACATCACTCATTACCTTCAAGTACTCAAGCACCCCTTCATTTAAAACACTTAGGAGGACTGAAACACTCAAGATGATATAGGTCTTAGATCTTAGAAACATCAATCCACTCTTTCATAATCTGCAGAAGCCGGATCCCTAGGATTAGCCTAGACGGATCCTCTCGAGGAAGGAACCGTGGGATCCGAATGACGCTTTATGTCTAACATTGCTAAAAAATCATTTCAACTCATCTTCCTAACTCAAACACTCCATCTCATCTTAAATAAGTTCCTAGATCGTGAAACTCAACTTCAACCTTGTGCATGCTAATCATCACATTCCAAAGGATATTAGAGACTTAAGTCTTGAATGCACTTGCTAAATCCTTCCCTTTATAAGTCATCTTCCTAGAATCCCTTAGTCATCAAACACCACATAATTCTCAGCATTTAGAAACCTTTTCCTTAGTCATTTCATCATGAGGAAAGCTCATAGTGCTAACTCATCCAACCAAGAACCACCCAAGAAACTTGCTCGTGTTGTACACTAAATTTCCTCAACCGAATCATCTCTGGTTAAACCCACAAATGGTAGGACTTCCCATCCACCAATCATCATCCGTAAGAGATAATAGTGCTAGAATCTCACCTCAACAAACCCAATCAACAATTGCCAAGAGAACCGCAATAATTAGCATTAAACCTCTTAGGTTAGAAAAGGGATCATCGAGCTCTAAACCAAATGTACCTAGTTCTAGCAAAACGTCTAAACCTTCATTCCTAGAGCATGGACTACACTCCTTTACCGAGCCTCTCTCTATTCATTAGAGCATTCACCACCGAGAACTTCTCATTTACCAACCTTCTCGTTAAAATAGGAACCACCTACATCACCAACTAGTCCATCGTTGGAAACAAGGAACCACCAAGGACTTGATCATATGAAGGAATTTCCATTACCACCACTCTCATTCCTAGTAGAACCTTATCCTAAATTACTAAATGTACCTCCACCATCATTTGTAGAACCTCCTCAAAACATCCTGTTCCTAATCAAGACAATAATTGCTCTAATTGTCTAATCACCCAAGAACTTGTTCAAGAAGTACGAAATGAGTTGCATTTCATGTTTAATTATCTTCTTGAAAGATTGGACCAAATCAACAAGTCTACTCATCCCTAGACTCAAGAACTTTGTTGCTTCTTAAGCTTTGGTCACTTATTAGTATTAGTAGAATATGGCTAAATCATTCTCTTAGTTTTTAGAGATTTGTTGATCATCTCTTATGTTTTATTGAATGATAGTTTACTTGCCATATTGCATTGAGTATATGTTTGTTGGTTGAATACATATCTCATTTTGATGTTAACATTACTTGTTACATCACCATTGCTGAATTTAATCATCAACTATACGGATCCCTCAAAATTGCCTAGACGGATCCCTACTAGGAGGGAACCGTGAGATCCGTGAGACGAAAACTATTTTTCTACTAACTTGGATCACATATGCAGGAAATTGTGCATTATACTTGTTTTCTAACCTTTGTTTTGTAGTTATTCAATCTACACTTGAAGCCTTTTGACACCCTAAAGCTAGGGGAGCTTTGTGTCAAAACAATACATTGCAAATTACTTGCAATATTAGGATTACATCCCTTTGCAAAATTGCAATCATCAAGGGGGAGCACATTCGCCACTTAGACGAAATCTTTTGCAAACTTAGTTGCAAACAAACCGATTAGTATTACTTTCTTGACGCCCTTACCTAGGGATGGACTCGTCAAGGGGAATAAAGACGAGATCCTTTCCGCTACTTGCTCTCTACCTCTTTTTATTTCTTTCACATGTTTTTCTTAAAAACAATGTGTTGCTTTCTTTCAAGGCTCTTTCTGTTTCGACAAAAAAGGGGAGAAGAAAGTAAAAACTACAAATTCAAACTTTTACGAATTTTAGCTTTTCCTTAAAATAATTTTATGTTTTGTCATAAAAAAAGGGGAAGATTGTTAATACAAATAAGCCGTAAAAACGTTTATTTATATTTTACGATCTTCTAATGTTTTGTCGATAACAAACGTAAAATCATTTTAACGAAACAAATAAAATACGTAAATGGTTTGAACTAATAGTTTCTAACATATTCACATTTTCACATAAAACACTAAAACAAGTATAAGTTATTTTATGATTTAATATTACATATGTACAACAACTAGTGTTTACATATTTGGGTAAAATATACACATAACTAGTATGTAGTATATTGGGTAATATAAATGGGTAGAAACTTAAGTATCATAACCCATTGGGCAAATACATTGAATGTAGTTGGATACAACCCAAAGCCCATGATCCATTGAGCTTGACCCATAACCCATTGCATGACATCATGCTTATATCATATATGGATAATATCCATAACCCATGGTATTGACCCATACCCAATGTCTAGATACATTGAACCCTTGGTGAGCACTCAAGAGAATGTCTAGATACATTGAACCCTTGGTGAGCACTCAAGAGATACATTGTATCTAGCCAAAGATCCATGGATCAACCCATGACCCATGACCCATAACCAAAATACCCACGGGTAGGGGAGGCCCCACGGATCCCTAGCTTTGTGCTAGCCGGATCCCAAGTGGAAGGGATCCGTGGGATCCGGGAACAAGAGAGAATTTTCTATAAATAGTGAGCCATGTCTTTCCTTTTAGCTCACCACTTCACATATACTCTCTCCAAGTTTTATATCTTCTAACCTCGATCCAAGAGATCTATGTAGTTTGTCTTTTGTTTTGTGTGATCTTCTAGGTTCCTCTTAAAGGCAAGATCACCACTTCTTGAAGACGTGCAAGCTCAAGTCCATGAGTTGTCATGCCTCGTCATCATCAAGACAACTAAGGTTCTCTTGTTGATAGTTCTTCCTTTCTCCATAGATGTTGGGTTGAAGGCATTAGTGAAGAATGCCAAAAGTGTCAAGATGAAAGCATTAGTGAAAGGTGCTCATCATCCGTGTCAAAGCATTAGTGAAGAATGCTAAAGGTGTCAAGACGAAGGCATTAGTGAAGGGTGCCAAGCGTTGTGTCAAAGGCATTTGTGAAAGATGTCGAAGAATCAAATCAAGTCGCATTTGGGAAGAATGCCTAGGTCGTATAATCAACGAGGTGCATCGTTATACATATAAGTATTTGTTTGTTTGTTTCCAAGGATGGTGATATCCTTGATGAAGGTGTAACAAGGAATTGATCTCCTTGGTATTAGGTGTTGTGTTGTGAAGGGTAGTAGTTCCTCCATAGTAATGGAACTAGGTGCTTAGCCTAGTACCTAATAAAGGGTAGGAGACGTTGTGATAGGATTAGTTCTCCTAAGGTGTGAAAGAACTCGGTGGTTAGCCTAGAACCGTATAAAGGGTAGGCGACGTTGTGTTAGGTGTGGTTCGCCTTGGTGTGAAAGAACTCGGTATTTAGCTTTGTACCGGAAAAAGGTTAAGCGACGTTGTGAAGGCTTCTTCACCACAAGGAGTTGGTGTAGTGCTTACGAACTCTCGAGTAGGTGACTCGGGGAGTGGAGTAGGGCAAGGAAGGTGTCCTTGTAGCCGAACCACTATAAATAACTTGTTTCGTGTTGATGTGCTTCTTACTCTTTATATTTCATTACACGTTTATATATCTATCTATCAACGTCCAACATAAACAATCAAATAGATTGACATAATTCGATCTAAATATTTAAAAGGAAGTTTTAAATTGGTAAAACTATTCAACCCCCCCCCCTTCTAGTTTCCCACACGCTTTTCTTTATTTATGAGTCTTGTAGCTAGACTCGAAGTCGTGCCCCTATGTGACTTCATTACCGTCACCTTCTTCCTCATGATGATCTCTATTGGGGTTTTCCATGTTATAGTAGTGCCCTATTATGCACCTTTCTAAGAAGTCATCTTCTCCCCAATCGGTTCTATATTCCGGTCCTAGTTTCAAGTAATCCTTATAGAACCTGAAAATCTTATTCATCATATAATCTACTCCTTTCTCCTTATCCTCCTCATTCCTATAGTAGACCGATAGCTTAAGTTCCTTTTCATCATTGGATAGTGATGAAAACTTCTCAATCTTAAATGGCATTTGGTAAGCTACGTCATCGGTCTCATATTTAAATTTAACTATCCCTAACGTCGGATCATAAGTCATCCCGGTGTTTTCTATGAAAGGCTTTCCTAGAATTACGTGGGACAAGCTAGGATCTATGGCCGTACTAATATCCTCCACAATTATGAAATATGTAGGGTACATCAAACTACCTACATAGACGGGCAATCCCTTAACTCTACCAAGAAAATTACAACTAACCCTAGGATCATCGGGGTCTCGCCTATTTGGGATAAGTTTATTCATTACCCAATTATAGTAGGTGCTAGTCATGATGTTTATCGGGGACTTGCGATCAATGTAGGCCTTTGCCATGAAAAGATGTCCTATGCAACATGGTATGTTGAGATTCCAAGGATTCCCAAATTTGATCCGAGGGCTTTTCCTAACATACATGTGATGGAGGTCGCAAGACTAAGTGTGGGTGGCGAGAGAGTTCCTCTTCCGTAGGAAACTTATTGAAATAGTAATCACCTACTTCATCTACTTCATCGGTTGATTCATCCTTAGGAGTTTCACTAACCTCAAGTACCGTCTTATGGTTCGCTTTGTCACTAGTCCTATTAGGTTTCACAAAGGTGATGGTATTGACAAATTGAACATGCTTGGCTAACTTCCTTGGGTCCTTAATTTTCACACCGGAAGCTTCGGGATAATGAGTCGAGATGGCATTAACCTTTTTTGTTAATACAAATAAGCCGTAAAAACGTTTATTTATATTTTACGATCTTCTAATGTTTTGTCGATAACAAACGTAAAATCATGTTAACGAAACAAATAAAATACGTAAATGGTTTGAACTAATAGTTTCTAACACATTCACATTTTCACATAAAACACTAAAACAAGTATAAGTGATTCTATGATTTAGTAATACATATGTACAACAACTAGTGTTTACATATTTGGGTAAAATATACACATAACTAGTATGTAGTATATTGGGTAATATAAATGGGTAGAAACTTAAGTATCACAACCCATTGGGCAAATATATTGAATGTAGTTGGGTACAACCCAAAGCCCATAACCCATGGAGCTTGACCCATAACCCATTGCATGACATCATGCTTATATCATACATGGATAATATCCATAACCCATGGATCAACCCATACCCAAGTGACCAAGTGCATTGCAGTCAAAGATACATTGTATCTAGATAAAGATCCATGGTTAAAATAACCATGGGTAAAAGGTAGCGTCCCACGGATCCCTAGCTTAACGCTAGACGGATCCCTTGTGGAAGGGATTCGTGGGATCCGGGGAACAGTAGGATTTTTCCTCTATAAATAGTGAGCCATTTCTTCATTGTTTCTAACCCCTTTCTAACACACTTTCTCCCTGAGTTAAAAACTCACTAACCTCAGATCCAAGAGATCTATGTTTGTAGTTTTGTTTTTGTGTGATCTTTTAGGTTCCTCTTAAAGGCAAGATCACCACCTTTGAAGCCGAGCAAGCTCAAGTCCATGAGTTGCCATGCTTCCTCATCATCAAGGCTGCTGAAGTCTTCTTGTTGATGATTCCTTTCTTTCTTCAAAGAAGTGTAGTGTTGAAGACGTTAGTGAAGGAATGTCTCAAGTGTCAAGATGAAGATATTAGTGAAGGGTATCTATCGTCTATAGCATAAGCACTTCTGGTAGGTGCTTAGAAGTCAAGACAAGAAGCATTAGTGAAAGGTGCTTAGAAGTCAAGACTAGAAGCATTAGTGAAAGGTGCTTAGAAGTGAAGACACAAGACATTAGTGAAAGGTGTCTTGTAGATCTAGTCAAAGGCATTAGTGAAAGGTGCCTTAGATGTACATTCGATATGGTGTGTTTCGATGTACAAGATAGACTAGTAATAGATCCGAGGATATTGATATCCTTGATGATGTTGTAAAGGAGTAGATCTCCTTTGGGATTAGTCGTTGGTGTAGTGTGGTAGTAGTTCCTCCATTGCAATGGAACTAGGTGCTTAGCCTAGTACCTAATAAAGGGTAGGCGACGTTGTGAAGGTGTAGTTCACCTTGGAGTGAAAGAACTAGGTATTTAGCCTAGTACCTTATAAAGGGTAGGCGACATTGTGTAGGTGTGGTTCACCTTGAAGTGAAAAAACCCGGTGGTTAGCCTAGCACCGGAAAAAGGGTAGGCGACGTTCTGAAGGCTTCTCCGCCATAAGGAGATTGGTGTAGTGATTACGAACTCTCGAGTAGGTTACTCGGGGAGTGGAGTAGGGCAAGGAAGGTGTCCTTGTAGCCGAACCACTATAAATACTCGTGTTGTGGTTTTGTACTTCTTACTCTTATCTTTTCATTACTTACCTTTATATGCTTGTTTATCAACATCCAACACACACATCCAAATAGATTGACATAAGTCGATCTAAATAGACTAAAAGGAAGTTTTAATTGGCAAAACTATTCAACCCCCCTTCTAGTTTTCCATAATTGGCATCAGAGCTTCGTTACCAAGTTTCTTGAAGTATATTGTACTTTAAAAACTTGATACGATCCATGGTTAATTGAAAACTACAAAGAAGGTTTTTCATAAAAACAAACACCATGTCTTTTAAAACTATATGTTTGGATGTTGATTTGATAACAACATTTTTTATTTACTTGTTTCATTTAATTGCACTAATCTTCTTTGTCATGTTGATTAGTCAAAGCGCATACCCACCAAGCTATAGGAATCGCTTGGTAACAAGATTACCTTCCTTAAGAAGGTATCTTAAACGCAAAGGAGCGGGAATCGTCTAAGTGACATTTGTTGTGTCATTTGTAAAGACATTCCTAAGTGCGCTAGAGGTATGATTTCCTTTTATTTTACTTGATAATTAAGTTTTCCTATTTAGGTATTTATATGATTACCTTTTATGCTTATACATGAAGCTTCATTAGGAAGCCTTTTTCTTACGTACGTGTTAATTTTTTTTAAGTCATGGTATATAAAACTTATGTTTTATTTTAATCCTATAATAAAACAAAACACAAATATCAAAAATTCCTCCTCTCCTATAAATCATCCACTCGACGCCTACTTTTTCAAATTTTCCAATTTCAAAAATTCCCTCTCACTCAAAACTTCATCCTCCTCTCTACTTCATCTAAACCGAAACCAAGAAGAATCATCTTCAAAATGGTTTACATCGCCTTCGTGCTCATCGTCTTAACACTCATCGCACTTGTGTTCCCTATGATGAAGTTCACATACGGAGACATTTACTTTGTGTTGTTAATCTACATCGGGGTTATATACCGAATTCTTTGTATCATTCTTAGCATTGAAATGAAATATTATTAATAGTCTAGTTTATCTAGGTTATTATTATCATTATGTGTTTATCATTCTTTCTTTGCTTTATTTCTTTCTTTCGTGATACATTAGAAGTCATGAATGCATGTTAAAAGAAAATGTAGGTTAAAACACATATCTTGGTATAAAACTGTGAGATCTTAAAACCTATGCGTTTTCATAAAATCTGTTTCTGTAATTACAGATCTATGGATCCTGGAAGTTATACTAGCCGAATCCCTTTTGAAAAGGAACCGTGGGATCCGTCCTACTCGAAAACAGTTTTTTCATGCAAATTAAAATCCACTTTTCTTCTAAAAGTAATACTCCACTTAAATGTCAAAACCATAAGTGAGTTAAGTGCCTTTCTTGTTAAAAACCATTGTTAATAAAATCTAATAAAAACGCTAGATAATCAAAGGTTGATCACAAACATCACTTTTTATTAACTCATCATTCCTATAGGTTCAACTATGACGCATGAATATGAGTTTGATTTTTCACTCACTAGCGTCTACACTCCGAACCTCTCCCTTGAACCCAACACACCTGGCAATCATGTCCGTGGGTTCCATAATCTCGAAAACCGTCACTTCCACGAAGGACGTATTGTAGACACCTCTCTACAATTCGAAGAAGGTATCAATACCTCCTTCCGAGCCATAGGACTAGAATGTCTTCTTGAAATCAACGAGAAGATATGTCCAAGGTTCATAATGGAATTCTTCCGTCAAGTCGAACTCGTTCGTAACGAGGATCGCTCTCTATCTCTTTGGTTTTATATCAAAAACCAAAAGTTTACTTTAACCCTTGGGCAGTTTGATCACATCCTCCGGATTCCAAATCATGGACAATGTGCCTTCACCGAAGATTGGTCTCTTGATTCTCTCTTCAACTAAATGAAGAAAATAGTCCATATTGTTCACACATACCCTCCCCGAAAGATTTAAATCGCATAATATGAAAACCTCGACCATATTACTCTGATCTAAACATTATCTTCACACGGGACATCCGAGAAGAGTACAAGCCTCTTGCACTCATCCTGCGTGAAAATGTTTGGAGTCTTAGGGGAAATCGAGAAATCCTTCCCGCTTGTTGTGCTCACATGTTGTACTGTTTGCTAACACAACAACCTTACAATCTCGCCTACTTCTTCGCAAGGCGAATTGTAAATCTTCAAGGCTCTAAGAATAAACGCATCCCTTATGGAATGTTCTTGACACGCCTCTATCATAATGTTATGCACTTCCATCCTCAATTTCAAAGTCCTTTGTACGTACTTGTGAACAAGATGATGGAACCGCTAAACAAATCTCTCATGAAGACTTTCTTTATTCTTGATTCCACCAACACTCATCAAACACGTAATGATCCTCCTAGCGAAAACACTCAAGAAACCTAGTAGTATTTCAAAATAGGATCAATTATCTTGTACTCGTTCTTTATCAATGTAATCCTATTTCTCTCATGAAATAAAACATCTTACATTTGATATCTTAGTGTTAGAACCCCTTTAAACTAACCTTGGAATATAATGCATTGTCAAAATCATTGCATACCTTTAGTAAAGGTTCTGCTGAGCAGATGGACGGATCCCAAAGTTTGTGCTAGACGGATCCCTACACTTAGGGAACCGTGGGATCCGGCAAACAGAAAATGCAATTGCAAGCATTATATTTCAAACATATCCTTAGAACACCTCACACTAAGCTAAAAATAGTGTCTTAAGGAAAATTAAATCCTTATCAAAATAGGTTGATCTTTCCTACTCACACATAACTAACCTAAATCACACTCTAAGACGCTTGTAGATCTATCGTTTCATTTTTAATCCATTACTCTTCCGCTATCAAACTCACACTTCATTTTTCTCTTGATCCCTCACATTTAGCCTTAGAAATCTTTCTATTATGGCAAAATTGATCATAAATCATCCTTACCTCAAAATTTATCAAAGTTGATCAAACTTTAGTTTTTCCTATCTCAAAGCTTCTAGGATATTTTCCAAAACACTATCCTAAGTCACAACCTGATCTCTAGGATCATTTAGCTTCAATTGACACTCTCATCTTTAGTGTCATCCTTGCTCATCCAATGGTACTCTTGAAAGTTCTAAATCCTTCCATAAAAGACAATCATTAGCTACATCACTCATTACCTTCAAGTAATTAAGCACCCCTTCATTTAAGACACTTAGGAGGACTGAAACACTCAAGATGTTATAGGTCTTAGATCTTAGAAACATCATTTCCACTCTTTCATAGCTGCTGAGAGCCGGATCCCTAGGATTAGCCTAGACGGATCCCTCTGAGGAGGGAACCGTGGGATCCGGATGACAGTTTATGTCAAATCTTGCTAAAACAATCATTTCAACTCATCTTCCTAACTCAAACACTCCATCTCATCTTAAATGAGTTCCTAGATCAGTGCAAACTCTGAAGTTGACTCTTGTACATGTTAATCATCACATTCTAATGAATCCTAGTGGCTTAAGGCTTAAATGCACTTGCCAAATCTCTTGGTTTATAAACCACTTTGTTAGGACCTCCACAATCATCACTCTCATCCTAACTTTCAGCACTTTAGAAACCCTTAAAATCATCTCATCATGAGGAAAACCCCAAGTAGTAACTTATCCACCAAAGAACCACCCAAGAAAAGGGCTCGTTTTATACACAAAATCTCTTCAACCGAATCATCTCCGGTTAGGATCCTTCCTCATCCAATCAAACCAATTCCTAAAAGGATAGTACCCACAAAATTACCAATGCCAAACACCACCATACCTCCTAGGCCAAACAATATCATCTCCACTAAACCATCACCATTGGTTCCTAGAGCTATTTCATTTACATCCCCACTATCATCACCACGCCTCTACAATTTAGAGGACTTGCCTCCTAGGCTGTCTCATCCGCTTCCGCCGACAACATTTTCCTCATTAGGAGGAATAATGGTACAAAGTCAAGGTGTTGAATGAACACTTGCTCCGGCTTCCTTTTCGCCGTTTCCATCATATAATCCCATTTGGATTATGAGAAATCATCAAAGTCAACCACCTGACCATATGGAAGTTGACACTTCTCTACCACCACCATCATTCTTGGTCAAACCATTCTCAAATGCGCCTCCACCAATCCCTCCATCGTTTGAAGCTCCACAAGCCGCTTCACTTGATCCTTCGCATCAAGCCATTTCATTTCTTCCACCACCACTACCTAGCCATGACAAAGATTGCTATCATTGTCAACATGTTGAAAGTTTGATACATGAAGTACGAGAAGACCAACGTTTCATGTTCTATCATCTCCTCGAACGTTTTGACGAGATCAAACCTAAACAAAACTTGAGCTAGAAGATTTTAGTGGTGTCCTAGCATCAAGAAATAGTTGGTTTAGAAATTCCTAGTCATGTATTTTCTTATTTTCTTAGTTTTTAGAGTCATGTATATCATAACTCTAGTTTTATTAAATGGAATTACATGCTACTTGTTATTTTTCTGAGCATATGATTACTTTGTATTCATATCTCATTTTTGTGATAACATTACTTGTTATATCACCTTTGCTGAAATTAATCAGCTAATACGGATCCCTCAGAATTGCCTAGACGGATCCCTACTAGGAGGGAACCGTGGAATCCGTGAGACAGAAAGCTATTTTCTACTAACTTGGACCACATTTGCAGGAAATTGTTAATTATACTTGCTTTCTAACCTTTGTTTTGTAGTTATTCAATTTACACATGAAGACTTTGACATCCTAAAGCTAGGGGGAGCTTTATGTCAAAGCAATACATTGCAAATTACTTGCAATACTAGGTTTACTTTTCGTGACATCCTCTTGCAAAATTGCAATCATCAAGGGGGAGCACATTCGTCACTTAGACGAAATATTTTGCAAACTTACTTGCAAACAAACTAGATTAGTATCACTTTCTTGACGCCCTTACATAGGGATGGACTCGTCAAGGGGGAGTAAAGACGAGATCCTTTCCCGTTACTTGCTTTCTATTTCTTTTTATTTCTTTCACATGTTTTTCTTAAGAAAGATGTGTTGCTTTCCTTCAAACACTTTTTGTTTCGACAAAAAGGGGGAGAAGAAAGTAAAAACTACAAATTCAAACTTTTACGAATTTTAGCTTTTCCTTAAAATAATTTTATGTTTTGTCATCAACAAAAATGGGGAGATTGTTAATACAAATAAGCCGTAAAAACGTTTATTTATATTTTACGATCTTCTAATGTTTTGTCGATAACAAACGTAAAATCATGTTAACGAAACAAATAAAATACGTAAATGGTTTGAACTAATAGTTTCTAACACATTCACATTTTCACATAAAACACTAAAACAAGTATAAGTGATTCTATGATTTAGTAATACATATGTACAACAACTAGTGTTTACATATTTAGGTAAAATATACACATAACTAGTATGTAGTATATTGGGTAATATAAATGGGTGGAAACTTAAGTATCACAACCCATTGGGTAAATACATTGAATGTAGTTGGGTACAACCCAAAGCCCATAACCCATGGAGCTTGACCCATAACCCATTGCATGACATCATGCTTATATCATACATGGATAATATCCATAACCCATGGATCAACCCATACCCAAGTGACCAAGTGCATTGCACTCAAAGATACATTATATCTAGATAAAGATCCATGGTTCAACCCATGACCCATAACCAAAATAACCATGGGTAAAAGGGAGCATCCCACGGATCCCTAGCTTAACGCTATACGGATCCCTTGTGGAAGGGATTCGTGGGATCCGGGGAACAGTAGGATTTTTCCTCTATAAATAGTGAGTCATTTCTTCATTGTTTCTAACCCCTTTCTAACACACTTTCTCCCTGAGTTAAAAACTCACTAACCTCAGATCCAAGAGATCTATGTCTGTAGTTTTGTTTTTGTGTGATCTTTTAGGTTCCTCTTAAAGGCAATATCACCACCTTTGAAGTCGAGCAAGCTCAAGTCCATGAGTTGACATGCTTCCTCATCATCAAGGCTATTGAAGTCTTCTTGTTGATGATTCCTTTCTTTCTTCAAAGAAGTGTAGTGTTGAAGACATTAGTGAAAGATGTCTCAAGTGTCAAGACGAAGATATAAGTGAAGGGTATCTATCGTCTATAGCATAAGCACTTGTGGTAGGTGCTTAGAAGTTAAGACAAGAAGCATTAGTGAAAGGTGCTTAGAAGTCAAGACTAGAAGCATTAGTGAAAGGTACTTAGAAGTGAAGACACAAGACATTAGTGAAAGGTGTCTTGTAGATCTCGTCAAAGGTATTAGTGAAAGGTGCCTTAGATGTACATTCGATATGGTGTGTTTCGATGTACAGGATAGACTAGTAGTAGATCCAAGGATATTGATATCCTTGATGATGTTGTAAAGGAGTAGATCTCCTTTGGGATTAGTCGTTGGTGTAGTGTGGTAGTAGTTCCTCCATTACAATGGAACTAGGTGCTTAGCCTAGTACCTAATAAAGGGTAGGTGACGTTGTGAAGGTGTAGTTCACCTTGGAGTAAAAGAACTAGGTACTTAGCCTAGTACCTTATAAAGGGTAGGCGACGTTGTGTAGGTGTGGTTCACCTTGGAGTGAAAGAACCCGGTGGTTAGCCTAGCACCAGAAAAAGGGTAGGCAACGTTGTGAAGGCTTCTCCGCCATAAGGAGATTGGTGTAGTGATTACGAAATCTCGAGTAGGTGACTCGGGGAGTGGAGTAGGGCAAGGAAGGTGTCCTTGTTGCCGAACCACTATAAATACTCGCGTTGTGGTTTTGTGCTTCTTACTCTTATCTTTTCATTACTTACCTTTATATGCTTGTTTATCAACATCCAACACACACATCCAAATAGATTGACATAAGTCGATCTAAATAGACTAAAAGGAAGTTTTAATTGGCAAAACTATTCTACCCCCCTTCTAGTTTTCCACATTTTTGGGGGTCCTCATATCACTATTGGTCATGGCTTTTAAAAGGTTATCGATCTTCATATCCATCTCGGCTTGTTGTTGTTTAAAGCGGTCCAAAAGCTTGGCTATTTGAGCTTCTTGGGATGTAACTAGGTGTTGCAACATCCCTTCACTGTTTTGTTGGCTAGGGCCGTGGGACCATGGGGAATCATTAGAGGTGAATTTTTTGGTTTGTCCCCAATTGTATTCAGGTTTGCCCCTCCATGCTTCTTGGGCATGATTGAAAGTCCTAGGTCCGGGTGTTGTGGGGAATCTTCCTCCAATTCCATTGGTACGTGAGGATGCGTAGTCAACAGAAGCTTGTTCGGGGAGTCTTGTGCAAGTACGAGTGTCATGGGGACCACTACATAGCTCACATAAGGAAGAGACTTTGTTCACTTGGCGTAAAGACTTAGGATTTTCGTAGGAGCTCATTAGGAATTTTACTTGATCTTCAAGTTCGAGCATCCTACGATCGGAAGTTTGTGAGTTAATGGGAGGCAAGGAGATTGCCTTTACGGTTTTAGCCAACTCACGAGGGTCATTCCAACTTTCGTTGTCATAGAGGGCAAGGTCCTCTATTGTACCCCACGATTCTTCCGCGGTGAGATCACTAAGTTTGCCACCAGCCGCTTGGTCGATGAATTGCTTAGTTGGAAAGTTAACATGATCGTAAAAGATTTGGACTTGAAGCCAAAGATCGATGCCGTGATGAGGGACTTTATGGAGCAAGTCCTTGAATCGAGTCCATGCTTCGTAGAGAGATTCACCTTGATGTTGTTGGAACATCAAGATTTCATTCCTAAGCTTAGTAGTTCTCCCCTGTGGGAAAAATTAGGCAAGGAAACGAGTGGTGAGATCATCCCAACTTGAGATGGAGCCCGCGGGAAGTCGCTCAATCCAATTACTAGCTTGGTCCCGTAAAGAGAATCGGAAGAGACGCAAGTGCGTGGTCTCCCGAGTAGTAGCATCAAGGTCGATGGAATCAACGATTTTAAGGAAATCCTTAAGATGCTGATTAGGATCTTCGGAACGAAGTCCTTGGAATGCACATCCGTTTTGCACCAACCGGATGGTGTCGGATCGCAGGGCCGTAGTTTGGTGGTGGGTTGATGAGTGGTGGTTGATTATCACCTTCCATGATGAAAAGTGATGGGGCTACGAACAAATTCACGAAGAAGGGGGATAGACTACGAGGAAGCTAAGAATGAGAAAAACGTTTACTTGATAGGAATCAAGCAAGGAAACCTAAACGAGATTCTAGCCATTCTATTCTCTGGCAGCGACGCCAAAAAATTGATGCACGTACAAGGCGCGTTCGGGGTCAAAGGAAACTTCCTTTTTGTCGAGCAAGTTTTTCAACACCCTAAGCAGTGAACCTAATCGTTGTAGTGTAGTATTAGGTAAAGCCTCGGGTATTGATATCGTTCTCTAGGGGAATAGGAATGCTAGTGAGAAATTACTACGCTAAGGTTGAGGTTGAGGAAGATTATTTTTTTATCTTTTTATATTTTTTGTAAACTAAAGGTAAAGATTTGGGGGTTTGGTACTTGATAAGGTTTTAAAATGTAGCTTTTTGAGGGGTCATTTAAGCCCTTATTTGATTACTTTTGTATCCGTTATTACTTAATATCGTTCCTTTTCACTTTTTAGGTCTCTTGAAGGCAAATTGCTGTAATGGCACTTATTTGGACGAAAAGGTGCGAATATACGAAGAAAATGGCCAAAGTCAAGAATCGAGACACTCAGGCTGCTAAAAACATAAGGTGACGGCGTCACTGCTTATCTGCGACGCCGTCGGAGGATTTTGTGACGTGACAGAAGCCAAAACTCTTATTTTCAAGTGACGACGTCAAGTTATAAAATAGTAGGCCGTCGCAACTCAGACGGCTTAGATTCAATCCAGACGGCGTCAGAAGCTGAGGAGGACGGCGTCACAAGCATAGGGTGACGCTGTCGCAAGTCTAACGTGGCAAAGACGAAACCATAATGACGGCGATCTGACGGCGTCACAAAACATAAGGTGACGTCGTCGCATGTGTAATCTTATATATAGAATCCGAATTTTTCAGTATTGGTGTGTAGTCTTTTGGAGTAAAAACCTAAACCGAACCAAGGCTGTCTTGTACAGTATTTTAGGGTTCCAAACCCTATCTTACATCAAGATAAGTGCTTTACTTCATTAATACAATTATGTATTTGATTGATTGTGTGTATGCTTGCATGTTCACCATGTCCGGCTAAATTACTTGTGTGTTTGCTTAGATATATGAAACCTAGTTGTTAATTATTGTTAGGTTGTCTCTTATCTTGATTGTAATTGGCTTAGGAGTGCGACTAGGCTATCGTTGTGTTTAATACTTGATAAATCTTTGATAGTTTATGAATGACTTAGTGGATTTCGTTTACTAAACCCAAAGATAACCTCAAAGTTAGTTTAGTTTATGAACCTCAAAGTTAGTTTATGAATGACTTAGTGGATTTCGTTTACTACACTTAAAGGTGACTGCAAAGAGTTAGGGAATGCACACCTTACGACCTTAGAAAACACAACGCGTTAAGAATAAGGACGTGACAATTCAACCATCAATAGGAGATAACTAGAGAGTAGTAGCATCTAGGTAAACACATCTTTAACTATCATACGAGCACACAACAATAGACATAGACTATCCTCACCTTAGTTAATTAGATAATTAGATAAATAGAGTAATCAGTAGAAATACCAAACCCCCAAATCCAAACCCCGAGATTCGTACCTTTACATTTCCTAAAAAACATAAAAAGATAAAAAATAATCTTTCTCAACCCCAATCTTAGCGTAGTAACTTCTCACTAGCATTCCTATTCCCCTAGAGAACGATATCAACACCCGTGGCTTACCCTAATACTACACTACAACGATTAGGTTCACTGCCTAGGGTGTTATAAAACTTGCTCGAAGAAAAGGAAGTTCCTTTGACCCCAAACGACGAGTGTAGCGTTATCAAGTTTTTGGCGCCGCTGCCGGGGAATAGAATAGCTAGTTAGTAGTCCACCTCTTTTAGGTTTCTTTGCTTGATTCCTATCAAGTAAATTTTTCTCATTTTTAGCTTTCTCATAGTCTATCCCCCTTCTTCGTGACCTTTGTTCGTAACACCATCACTTTTCATCATGGAAGGTGACAAACCACCAAACAACAATTCCCCATCAAACAAATTCCCACCACTCGATCCAACTTTTGCCAACCAACTCCGAGATCGCATTGTTAGTGAAATTGGAGAACTTAAAAAACTAAATAGGATAATTGAAAGTGCACTTGAAAAAGCCCTTGAGGAATCCACTGGTACCCTAGATAGTGATTCAACCTCAAGTGATTCGGAAGATGAAATTGTGGAAGGAGATTATAAGGTTTTGGAGATTATGGATGGAAGTAAGGAGGAGGAGGAACTTAGGGAGTATTTCGATTCATACCCTAATGGGAAGGAAACTGCTTATCACTATAACGTAGTTGACTTTCCACGACCACCTTTCGACCCATGCATAAAAACTGGTAACCCTAAAAATATCAAGATACCGTGAATGATTGGATACTTATATAGGGATCACACTTACATAGATTATAAGGCACCTATGAACATAATGTCTAGGCTTTACTACAATTGGATCATGAGTGAAAAGTTAGGACCTATGAGGGATCCCTTTTACCCTAGGAAGGTGAGTAACTATGTTGGGAGGGTTAAAGGATTGCATGTCTTCGTAGGAAACTTCACATATAGGTCCGATTTCATGATCCTAGAAAATGTTAAGGGCATTATCGATGGAGTTTTAGGAAATGTGATACTTGGGAGACCATTTATTGAAGAGTCTATGATGGTTTATGATCAAGAGGAAGGAATAGTCAAATTCTCAAATGGAACCGAATGTGTTAAGTATATAATGCCCTACAAAAATAATAAGTTTGAGGGTATTGATGATCTTGATGTAGACAGCATTCCGGCCTTTGAAGTTGATTGGGAAGACAAGATTCGCTATACCGCTTGTCTAGAGTTGGGCCCTGAATATATTCGTGATGAAAATAGAGTTGAGATAATAGAATGGGCCTCTAAGAGAAGGAAAACGTAAGGGCACGACTACGAGTCTAGCTACAAGACTCATAAATAAAGAAAAGCGCTTCGTGGGAGGCAACTCATGCTTAATTGTTTGCTTGTTAGTGTCATATATCTTTTATTAATTTTTTATTCTCATGTTTAAATTTGTAAAAATGCTTTATTTTGTTTTTAACCTCGTCTTAATTGCATATAAAGGTATTTTACATAAAGGATAAGTGTAGGGAGGATTACACACGTTTTCAAAAGAAACGTAAACATGAGAATAACAATTCATTAAAAGATATATGTGTGTGTTTGTTCGAGTCAAATGCTTGTATCGAGTCATAATGGATGTTTTGCAGAAATTTTTTCCAGATTCTAAAGATGTAAATTTTCCAGAATTTTTTCCAGAAAATCGCAGACAAGTTTCTGTCAGGATTGCAACCTGACGGCGTCAGGAAGGAGCAGAAACAACTGATTACTTTTTCTCGTTTTCTGTGCTACTTATAAATTTTTGGAATTTTCCAGGTCTTAATTTTCTAGAAAATCTGCAAACATCCATTCCACAAGCATTATATCTTATTTAAGTCTGGAATTACATCTTGTTGTGATTTTTCTTTGTTCGGTTTGATGCGTTAGGTTTCGTTTGTTTTCTTCAAATGTGCAGGTTTCATTTATCAAGAAGAAGAAACAAAAGATTGGAAGGAGCTTTTCACGCACACATTCTTCTTGGAAAGGATTTAACCACTACTTCACATACGGATCATACCGAGCTAATCAGGGGAGTATTAGTTTCTTTCGTTTTTCATTACCTTCCATTATCATAACTTTGATACTTTCGGGGAACATTGGGGACAATGTTCAGTTTAAGTGTAGGGAGGGAAAATAAAACGGGAACTTTGAAACTATGCTTATCCTTGATTATTTGCTTTGTCCAAGTGTATTTGTGTAATAAACCATGATAAAATGTCGGTTAGGGTAATTTTGGCACCAAATTTTTAATTTTTCATGACATATAGGAGTGGGCCATTAGTCTTAACAAAAGCGTCTCACGGATAGGAAGTTGCATGACTAGCACAAAAACCCTTTACCACCTAAATTCCACCAAAAATGTGAGGATCGCCCTTAGATTAGTAGGAATTAAAGCATTCATCTTTAATGCTTAGAGTGTGAACCGGTAGTATATTAGATTCTAGAACTTGTTTTATGATGCATTCCGAGATCGCTAGTAAGACTACACTTGTGTAGTTAGGAATAACTAAATGATAAGAGGCATTAGGATAACCCTTGTTTGATACCCGTAATATAATTACTTCTTCCACATCGGTTGAGTAATTCCCCCACACCCTTTGCGTTGTACTCATATTTAGTACACGATACCCCTAGTTAACCCCTCAGAGCCTATCCTTTTCGCGGTTCTCGTGATGTTTTGGTTTTTCCGGAATATCAATGAAGAGCATTGTTTACACCCCACCCCCAAATATACACCCAAATCTCCTTAGCCTACCTTGTATGCACTCACTTTTAGTGCATTTTTGTTATCACCCTAAAACCTTAGTTCAATTATCTGGTTGCTTGCATGAGTTGCTAAGTCGAGTCATATCCTTTGTACACAGTTTTGGGACGATTGTGACTCATGGGAAAAAGTTAAAGTTTATAAAATAATTGAAAGGGAACGTTAAATTCCCTTATTTGCGTGATAACATACCCCAAGTGTTTTTTATCTTTTCAATTCGGGTCAAATTAGTGTTAGAGTAATAAAAACTCAAGTGTAGGGATGTGCCTATAAATCCCTATCATTTTGATGTTACCGTAGAGGATGGTAGAGTAAAAGTGTATGAAAAAAAAATCGAAAAAAAATAGAAAAAGAGAAAAGAAAAAAAATAGAGTGTTCAAAAAAAAAAACATACGGGCTACCATCCTACACCTATCCTTTAAATTTATGTCTGTTTGTTTCAGTTAGCTAGAGTCTAGAGTGTCGAGTCTTGGCTTAGCAACGACATTCTTCGTATGCATTTAACATAGAGATTTTTGACTTGCCACCACTAAAAAGCCTATCCCACCAAATCCTTTGTTCCCCTACCGTAAGCCTAATGTTACAACCCTTTAAAGACCTCGTTGATAGTCTTTCCTAGGTGCTTACGCCAAAGCGATGGAGGTTTGATCTATTCTCAAGCCTATGGTAATCTATGTACTAGGACCGGTTAATGAGTGTTTATCTTTCATTTCCAACTTGTTATATTTCATATACACCCGAGAGAGATGTGAGTATCCAAACACCCCATGTGAGGTGCTAGTATGTAATTTGCGTGCTTGTTATGACTTTTGCGGGGCTTATATGTGTTGTGGACTGTTTTAAACCAATGCTTCATGACCCCTAACTTATAAATTAATTAGCTAAAAGCACATTTGCTTGAGGACAAGCAAATACCAAGTGTAGGGATATTTGATAAGGTTTTAAAATGTACCTTTTTGAGGGGTCTTTTATGCCCTTATTTGATCACTTTTGTATCCGTTATTACTTAATATCGTTCCTTTTCACTTTTTAGGTCTCTTGAAGGCAAATTGCTGTAATGGCACTTATTTGGACGAAAAGGTGCGAATATACGAAGAAAATGGCCAAAGTCAAGAATCGAGACACTCAGGCTGCTGAAAACATAAGGTGACGGCGCCACTGCTTATCTGCGACGCCGTCGGAGGATTTTTGACGACGAAGCCAAAACTCTTATTTTCAAGTGACGACGTCAAGTTATAAAAGAGTAGGCCGTCGCAACTCAGACGGCCTAGATTCAATCCAGACGGCGTCAGAAGCTGAGGAGGACGGCGTCACAAGCATAAGGTGACGCCGTCGCAAGTCTAACGTGGCAAACACGAAACCCTAATGACGGTGATCCGACGGCGTCACAAAACATAAGGTGACGCCGTCGCATGTGTAATCTTATATATAGAATCCGAATTTTTCAGTATTGGTGTGTAGTCTTTTGGAGTAAAAACCTAAACCGAACCAAGGCTGTCTTGTACAGTATTTTAGGGTTCCAAACCCTATCTTACATCAAGATAAGTGCTTTACTTCATTAATACAATTATGTCTTTGATTGATTGTGTGTATGCTTGCATGTTCACCATGTCCGGCTAAATTACTTGTGTGTTTGCTTAGATATATGAAACCTAGTTGTTAATTATTGTTAGGTTGTCTCTTATCTTGATTGTAATTGGCTTAGGAGTGCGACTAGGCTATCGTTGTGTTTAATACTTGATAAATCTTTGATAGTTTATGAATGACTTAGTGGATTTCGTTTACTAAACCCAAAGATAACCTCAAAGTTAGTTTATGAATGACTTAGTGGATTTTGTTTACTACACTTAAAGGTGACTTCAAAGAGTTAGGGAATGCACACCTTACGACCTTAGAAAACATAACACGTTAAGAATAAGAACGTGACAATTCAACCATCAATAGGAGATAACTAGGGAGTAGTAGCATCTAGGTAAACACATATTTAACTATCATATGAGCACACAACAATAGACATAGACTATCCTCACCTTAGTTAATTAGATAATTAGATAAATAGAGTAATCGGTAGAAATACCAAACCCCCAAATCCAAACCCCGAGATTCGTACCTTTCCATTTCCTAAAAAACATAAAAAGATAAAATATAATCTTCCTCAACCCCAACCTTAGCGTAGTAACTTCTCACTAGCATTCCTATTCCCCTAGAGAACGATATCAACACCCGTGGCTTACCCTAATACTACACTACAACGATTAGGTTCACTGCCTAGGGTGTTATAAAACTTGCTCGAAGAAAAGGAAGTTCCTTTGACTCCGAACGACGCGTGTAGCGTTATCAGTACTTCTACCGATAACTCTACTTATCTAATTATCTAAGCTAAGGGGTAGTCTATGTCTATTGAAGTGTTCTCGTATATTGATTAAAGATGTGTCTACCTAGATACTATTACTCCCTAGTTATCTTTTATTAGTGGTTGAATTGCCACGTCCTTATTCTTAACGTGTTGTGTTTTCTAAGGTCGTATGGTGTGCTTTTATCCCTAACTCTTTGAAGCTACCTTAAGGTTAATGACTACGAAATCTCTAGGATTCATAAACTTAACACTAAAGTTATCTTTGGATGTTTAGCCTACAATTCCACTAGTAACTATAAACTAATGTTCAACAAAGATTAATCAAGCATTAAAAACACAACGATGGCCTCATGAACTCCTAAGCTAATTACAATTAAGATAAGAGACAACCAATCAATAACTAATAACTAGGTTTCATATATCTAAGCAAACACACAAGTAAATTAGTCGGACATGTTAAACATGCAAGCATACACACATTCAATCGAAAACATAATGAAATCAAGGGAATAAATAACTTATCTCGATGTAAAATAGGGTATGAGAACCCTAAAATACTGTCCAAACTGGAATACAATCGTTTTAGGTTTTTACTCCACCAGTCTACCTCTTTAAAGTCTGAAAATTCAATTTCTATATAAAATTTTACAACTGCGACGGCGTCGCCTTATAGGTAGGACGCCGTCTGATCGCCGCCATTAGGGTTTCGTCTTGACCAAGTCATCACTGGGACGGCGTCACGTTGTGGTTGTGACGCCGTCAGTCTTCAGCTGTGACGTCGTCTGAGTATGGATCTAGGCCGTCTGAGAAGAAAAGTCTTCGTGACGCCCTTACTCTTCAAATCCTGACGCCGTCAGGTGTAAAATAGCAAATTCGCACCTGAGTCGTCACAAAATAGGGACGGCGTCGCCCTCTAATTGGGATGCCGTCAGGTGTAAATTCAGCAGTTTGAGTGTCTTGATCTTGACTTAGCCATTTTCTTCACATATCCACTCCTTTTCGTCCAAAAATGCATCATTCCAGCATTTTGCTTCCAAGAGACCTAAAAAGTGAAAAGGAACGAAATTAAGCAGTAACGGATATAAAAATGGGCGATTAAGGGCTTAAATGACCCATTAAAAGTGTACATTTGAAATCCTTATCAATGATCTTGTAAGTTTGGCTTCAACACAAGTTTCACATTTATATTTTGAGTCGATATGGAAATTAGGTATCCAATTAAATTTAATCAAACGACGCATTGAATTAAAATTTACATGTCCAAGACGACCATGCCACATATTATAAGACTCAATCAAGTAAGCAGAAGAATTCATTTTATTGATATCATTATTAACAACCATTACATTGAGCTTAAACATACCATTCAGGGCATATCCCCTACCAACATACATTTGATTCTTAGACAGAACAAACTTATCAGACTAAAAAACAAGACGTAAACCAAACTTGTTCAACAGCCAACCAGACACAAGATTCTTGCGAATCTCTGGAACATACAAGACATTAGTCAAATTGAGATCTTTCTCAGATGTCATTGATAACATAAAATAGTCCTGAATATTAAGTGTCGATTTCCCCCGACAATGCTCGTATTTTATATCATTTATATGGATTTTCGCTAGTTTTCCTTTATATTTCACTTTCAGGTACAATACGAGCATTGGAGCTAAAGAGAAACGGATTTGTAGAGTTTATTAAATATTTATCATAGTATGCTCACTTTGAAGAAGTTACGGCGTAACACCTCTCTCACATTACGCTGTAACTAAAGCGTGGCTCAGAAAACCAACTCAACAGAAGATTACGGCGTAGACGTAACCAACTAGGTCAAATGAGGTTCCGCGCCGTTGCAAGCTACGCCATAACTCTTGCATCAATTATGGCGTAACCAAGATTTATTGAAGATACGACGTAACCCCTTTCATAGTTACGCCGTAACCAGCATTATTAGTGCAAATTACGAAGAATTGTATGTTACGGCGTAACTCTTATGATTAGTTACGCCGTAACCAGATCTAGCCTATAAGTACCCCACGATTTCCAGCTTTTCAAATCATCCCATTTCAAACACAACACAAAGTGAACATGAGTAGAAGTTAAAGGAAGATCTAGAGGAGCATACGGAGCTATCTCCAAGGGAGAAATCACTCCCCTACGATAAGCATTAGCATTTTATCTTTTCTTTACTTTCAATTCATGTATTTCGTAATGTTAAACATTGAATCGATTGTTATAGTGAATATGAGCGGCTAAGCACCTCTAGGTGCTGGCGTAGTTATGATTTCTTAATTGTTTTGTTTGCGTTTACATTGCTTCCGTATAATTATTTCTGAGTGTATGCATGCATAGTTTGTTGCTAGCTACCCTTGTTTCGGTAGTTTTGAATGGCAGTAGAGGCTAGTTACTTAGGAGATATGACCAACTGACCCTAAGTAAGTAGACTGAGACGGGAAGGGTAAGATATGACCAACTAACGACCCTTTATACTTGTGCGATTTGACCAACTGATCACCTACCGTTTGGATGAACTTAAGAAGTAAGGGGTGATTGTTTAAGTTGCTAGCGCCTGGGCACTCACTGTTATGAATCTAGCATGTAGCGGTACTTAATACCTTGGCTTAGGGGACTAAGGACAACTGGACTTATGACGGGGCACCTGATTTCTCCAGTGGGACCCTTTGCTGATAGGTTAGGACGAACTAACCAAATGCTGTCCTAGCGACTTTGACCCCACCTGAAGTAATTGGAAATAAATAGACGTAAACACTACTAATTAGGATGATTAACTAGGTTAGCACCCCTCTCCTCTATTGATCACATCCCTCGCCTTTATTTTCTTTAGTAGTTAATTAGTTAATTCAATATCAAAATCATATTAAAATATGTGACACCTAGACTTAGTTTAAATCCGCACACATAGCTCTTGGGACGAGTAATTATAAATATTAAAACCTGGTCAGTAAAACCTGCATCAAGTTTTTGCCGGGGAGTTATATTTGGATTTCTATTAAGTATTTTCATTTTTGTTTCATTTTAAAAATTTTCTCAAATACTCACGATCTCTTTTCAAGTTTCAGGTACCATAGAAGTTGTTAACATTGATGACCTCACTCTTGAGGAATATTTGGCGTTGAAAAGAGAAGAACAAGGACCAGGGATTGTTAGGCCGGCCATCGCAGAAGATGCTCAATTCGAAATCAAACCTCAATTTATGAGGGAGTTGCGTGCGAACCCTTTCTCAGAAAGCATTACTGATGATGCTCACGAGCATATAGACAACGTGGAATACGTTATCAGCCTATTCAAAATTCCTAGAGTGTAAAACGATGTTGTCATGTTACGTGTGTTCCCTATTTCTCTCACTGGAGCTGCTAAAAGATGGGTTGATCGATTACCTGCCGGAACAGTCAACACCTGGCCTCTCCTAAAAAAATATTTCATTCAGAGATATTGTCCTCCATCCAGGACTGCTAAACAATTATAAGAAATCCATAACTTCAAGCAGGAGGGTGATGAAACGTTGTACCAAGCATAGGAAAGGTACAACGAATTATTATACAAGTGCCCTACTCACGACCTCAACAACCAGAAAAAGGTGAACGTCTTTTACAAAGGTCCGAACATCTCCTCAAGGAAAATGATCGATTCTCAAGGACCAATACCTGGAATGACTCCAACATTGGCTCTTGAAACTATTCAGAAGATGGCTGACCACTCTCACAAATGGGATAATGGAGGGATCAATCGAAGTAAGAGTGGAAATATGGAAGGCCTTGCAGCGATAAAAAACAAATTAGAAAGTCTCGAAAGAGACATGAAAAAGCTCAAGGAAAATGTACATTCCATACAAGTTGAACGAAATGAACACAATGGAGCTCTCCCTACTAAGGAATGCTCATCCAACGAGGAAGTTAAAAGAGTTGAAGAAGTAAAATATGGAGGTGGAAGTCCCTTCAACGGGTACAATGGTAACTGGGCCAGATACCGAGAAAAATCTCCATGGTTCTATACAAGAATCAACAACAATCCTCCTAGACCAAGCCTTGAAGAAATAATGCATAAACATATCGAGGAGTCTACAAAGAAATGCGATAGACTCAAGGAATGGATGGTCAAGGTAAAAGAAGACACCAACATGAACTTGCGGAACCAAGATGCCGCAATTAAGAACCTCAAAACCCAAATTGGGCAGTTAGCTAAAAATCTTGAGACCAGTAATGACAAAGCCTTTGCCTGCAAAGCCATATTTGCACAAAATAAACCGAAGAAAGAACAGTGCACCTCTTCTGTCACCAATGATCTGTCCGGGATTAACTACCTAAAAGAAGATGATAAATCGGAAGATGACGAGGACCTGCCAAGCCAACTTCCAAAGAAAGAACACTGTCAGGAAATTTTTCTTCTTCCATGCACTATCGGTAATCTTAAAATTCCCGCATTAGCTGATTTGGGAGCTGGTGTAAACCTTATTTCTACCACTTTGTTGGATAAAATAAAACTTACCAATTTAAAAGAAACAACAATGATGATTGAAATGGCTGATTCCTCTAAAGCTGTACCTAGGGGAGTGGTTAGTAATGTTCTCCTTAAAATTGGAAAGTTCCTTTTTCCCACTGATTTTGTGGTTATTGATATGGGAAAACGAGAGACTTACAACTTAATTGTTGGAAGACCTTTTCTGGCCACTTTTCGAGCACATATTAAAGTCTTTGAAAAATAAATTTCTTTGGGAACTGAAAACGAACGAATAACTTTCAGCATAAAAGGGCAATTAAATCCAAAATTAGAAATTTCAAATAAAGTTGATGTTGTTAATATTCCGTCGCTCGATCCAAATTTGTGTTATAATCTTAGTAACAACAATCATGGAGAGAATGTTGATAGTTGTGAACACGAACAGGGAGAGATTGCCCAGATTGAGGGTATTAAGGAAGCTCTGGATCCTAACAAACATTACTGCAACCCTATATTGACAGAAGATAACGAATCAATGAAAGCATGGCCCTCGTGTAACCCTTTTCGTAAATTTTGTGATGGAAGGGCAAATGAATGGACGTGCCCTTACGAGCTTGAAAGACATGACATCAATTTTGGAGAATTATCCATCGATGATTGGTATGCAATACAATTCGGGGATGCTAAAATAAACCCAAATCTACTAAAGAAGCTCAAAATTGATTATGAGGAACATTGTCTACGTAAAAAAACCATAAATGATGATATCTACTGCATGAAGGATCCCTCTAGCGACATCCATGGCAAGGTAACTAGAATTCATTGGTGTAAAAAAATAAGGACGCCTGGTGAAGTTTTTTAGGCATCTTGCGACCCGTATGATGATAAATGCAACGGAGGAAGCAGCTTTAAGAGGGTTGGAGATGATGAATTCTTTTGGACTTCAACAAATGATGTGGACAGGACTGAATTACCTTGGTTGGACAATCTAGGATTTGACAATTGGGTGAAAATCAAATATGGGAAAGTCGACGCATTGACCAAGGAAAAGATATGGAAGGAATATGTGAGTAAAGAGGAACCGAGAGAAGAAATCCTCAATGACATTAGTGAAGTGACAAATGAAGATTAAACGAGAAATGAAAAAGAAGAGTGCAAACGGGTACTGGTGGAAGATTTACTCGACGATGAATGGTTTAAAGGTACTGAGTCCGACGATGATGATATAGAAAGGATTTTGGACTACCTTGAATTACAAGGCGATGATGGATTCACTGACCCCGATGATGAAGCATATGAGCAAAGAAGGTGCAAACTTCTTGGCATTCCGTATAAGAGGCCACCACCAATTATAGCCGAAAAGTATGAGTTTACTCGATACCATTTAGGGTCGGACGAAAAGTTTTGCAAAATCCGGAAGATAGAGACTAAAGAGTACCTCCGCACTGCTACCAATGTCGCTTGGGTCAGACATAACTTAATAAAGGACATGGAGGAAGTTGGCCAAGTTCGAAGGCCACCATAAAGCCCCAAGGCTCTGAGTCTAACTTAAAGACTCGTAAATAAAGAAAAGTTCTCTTTCGGGAGACAACCCGAATTATCCCTTTCATTTGTTTTATTTCCTTTCTGTTGGGTTTTGTGTTTTTAACCATTTTTGCAGGAAAACGAAGAAAAGTTGTTGTTGCAGCATTCTGATCCGACCAGAGTTACGGCATAACTCACTATCTTGATTACGCCATAACAGGCCTTTGTGCAGCAGAACTTGTCAGAAGCATTACCAATTACAGCGTAACCCCAGCTATGGTTACGCCGTAACCACACCCCTGTCAGGTTTTGCTTAATTACGGCGTAACTCCTTACAGGAGTTACAACGTAACCATCCTCTGTATTACTTCTTTCATTTTAAACTCAATAACCTTGTATTAGTTTTCAAATGAACTTTGTGGGTATGTTCCCTGTAAGCCCTCACGAGACTACACTCGTCCACTTGGGATACCAAGTGGTTTATAAGGCTTGTTGCATATGCTAAATGCAACCGTGATTCCTACGAAAATGAGCTAGATTTCTTTTTCATTTTTCTTTTTCTTTTTAGAATTATGCTTGTCGGTAGTATGATTTCAGGGATTGAAATTTGCTCGTGGATGCTTATGCGAAGGCACGACTCTCTTTCGTGGGCCTTCTTTCTTTTTGGAGCAAATTTCAAGGAAGTTCTCGCTCTAATTCTACTTTTCTCTTGACCTTTATTTAACGCTTAGTACAAAAGGGACTTTGTATAATTCAAGTGGGGGACGGGAGTAGAATTATCTCTTGAACTTTATTTCCCTCGTTTTTCTAGTTTATTTTGAAAAATTATGCCATTTTAAAAATTTTGACATGTTTTTCTTAACCTAACTAGATTAGACCTTAGCCGAGCACATTATAACCCTTGATAGTATATGGTGAGATTAGCCTTATCCGTTTCCAAATTTTACCCCAAATCTACCAAATTATGAGTGTGCCGGTAGCTTGTAAACTTTAGAACTTGGACTTTACATCATTTCGAGACCATAGACGAGGTATGTTGAGTTAGCTCGATGTATTTGGACTTTCAGTTTAATAAGGCAGTATTATAGGATTATCACCCATATAGCCTATCATTGTATGTTTATCGATTAGTCACCTCGACTTCTCGACCCCCATGTTAAACCCTGTTAATACAAATAAACCGTAAAAACGTTTATTAATATTTTGCGATCTCTTTGTGTTTTGTTGATAACAAATATAATGTTATCTTAAGTACAATTATAAGGATACATGTTATTTTTGTAAAGCATTTACATATAGCCATTTAATACAAAAATGTTGTAATTAATCATTTGTTGTAATAGTTTGTTAGGATGGGTAAAAATCATAACCCATGGACCATAACCCATGGATCATAACCCATACCCAAGATGGCTAGATACAATGTATACTTTAGATACATTGAATCTAAGGAAACCCCATGGACCAACCCATAACCCATGACCCATAACCAAAAAACCCATGGGCAAAGAGGAGCGTCCCACGGATCCCTAGGATTACACTAGACGGATCCCAAGTGGGAGGGATCCGTGGGATCCGGGGAACAGTGGAAGAAATTACCTATAAATATAGAGCCATTTCTTCATTCTAATTTACCCCTCTTCTTACTAAATCTATCAAACACTCTCATTCTCTTCTAACATATAGATTACTTGATCTAGAGAGTTGTTCTTCTTTCTTTCTATTGTGATTCTCATATAGGTCCTTCTCTAAGGCGAGATCACGAGCATTCTACAAGTCATCCAAGCAAGGGGTCCTTGATTGATTTGTCACTCCGCAAGATTTCTGTAGCAAAGATCTTGTATTTGATATTTCACATATTTGTTGTGTAATAGTCGTGTTGGTTTGGTCCACCGTGTTACGGACTCGGTATTTAGCTTCGTACCGGAAAAAGGTGTAAGCAACGTTGTGAAGGCTTCTCCGCCAAGTGAAGGAGTTTGTTGACATAGTGCTTGAACTCTCGAGTAGGTGACTCGGGGAGTGGAGTAGGGCAAGGAAGGTGTCCTTGTAGCCGAACCACTATAAATCGATTGTGTCATTTCTATCCTTTTGCTTTACTTTATTTACTTGCTTTATCATTAGATCTATACTTTCTCAATATCCATAAGATCTTACATATTAACGAATCTAATATCTTTTTAAACTAACTTAAAATCGGCAAAACTATTCAACCCCCCTTCTAGTTTTTCACAATTGGCATCAAGAGCTAAGTTTATAAAAGTTTTAAAGTAAAATTGTATTTTAAAAACTTTTCGATCACTATGGGTTCTGAAAATTATAAGGAAGGGCAATCTATGCAACGACCACCACTACTTGAAACTAATGGTTTTATATACTGGAAAAATAGATTCGAAACATATGTGAAATCTAAAGATATTGATCTTTGGTACATTATTGTTGAAGGCGATTTTGAGGCTACCTCAAATGATGATAAAGGAAATTTAGTTAACATACCTCATGATAAACTAAATGAAGAAAAAGCTTTCTAAAAATAGTGAAGCTAAAATGGTTTTGTATAATGCTTTACCCAAAAAGGAATTCGAAAGAATTTCTATGCTTAAAACCTCTAAAGAAATTTGTAATTCTTTAGTTGTAACTCATCAAGGTAATCAACAAGTTAAAAATAATAAAATTGATTTATTTGTTCAACAATATGAACAATTTTCAATATCGGATGAGGAAACTATAGATCATTCATTTGCTAACTTTAATACTATTATTACATCTTTACAAGCACTTGATGAATCTTTTTCTAGCCGTAACCATGTTAGGAGATATTTGAGGGCACTTCCATCGAAGTGGAGATCCAAGGTGACAGCGATCGAAGAGTCAAAAGATTTGACAATCCTCACCCTTGATGAACTCATAGGGAACTTAAAAGTCTACGAGCTTGTCTTTGCTAAAGACTCCAAAGCCTCAAAGGTGAAAGAGAAACAAAAATCTCTTTCCCTTAAAGCCAAAAAGGCTTCAAGCGGTGAAGAGAACTCCTCTTCGAGTAGTGACGACGAGGAGTACGCTATGGCGGTAAGGGACTTTAAAAAGTTCTTTAGAAGGAAGGGAAGATACGTCAAACAACCGTATGACGATAAGAAAGGCTTTCGGAAAAGCAAAGAGGACGAGAAGCCAAAAGATGATCGTACTTGCTTTAAATGTGGGGACCCAAACCACTTTATTAGTAAGTGTCCCAAACGGGACGATCAAAAGGCGTTCATGAGCGGCACGTGGGGAATGAGCGACGAGGAGGACGAAGAAATTTGTCTCATGGCAAATGACGAGGTATGTCACGAATACTATAGTAGCTCATCACTTGATGACGACTCATTGCATAATGAATATGACAAACTATGCAATATTAGCTTAAAACTAATTAACAAAAACTTTAAAGAGTCAAAACCAACGTTTAGATAAAGAAGTCATATAATTAAAAGCAAAACTAAAACGTTTAGAAAAGGGTAAAATAGCAAGTGGTGAATGTGAACTTTGCGTTCAACTTCAAACACTAGTTGATCACTAGATTTTAAAATTGCTAGAATGAGTACGAACACTTTAGATATGATATTAGATAGTGTTAAAACCGGCAACAACCAAAAAGGTTTAGGTATTCAACAACTTGATCCATCAACTAGTGAAAACAAAGAAACACAATTTGTTAAGGCACTAGAAAAACCAACCACTGTTGTGGCGGATCCCACGGATTCCATCAAAAGGGAACCGGCTAGTGATAAGCCAGGGATCCGTGGGTCTGCTGTAGCAAACAGTAGTAATAACGTAGCTTCTTCATCTAGAACTGAGTTTGTTATCATTAATAGGAAGAAACCAACTCATGTCACCACTAGACAACCACCTCCAAAATATAATCCTAATTTTGCAAGAAACAAAGCTCCATCTTTCTCAAAACCTAATCCATCTAGGAGACCTAATAATGTTTACCCGAGAAGTAACCATCAAATGGGATGGAACCCAAATATGCAAAATGGTTTTCCCTTTCAAAACTTTGCTCCATGGAATGCATACTCATCCTATCCATACATGTCTAACATGAATGGAATGTTTAACACTAATGGACCCATGAACAAATGGGGACCAAACTTTTGAGTTAATTGTTTTCTTATGTATGCTTAAAGGTCGACCTAGACCCGGATGAATGGGTCAAGGATAGCGGGTGCACGAGGCACATGACCGGCAATAAGGAGCTATTCTCCACATATGAATCCTTCAATGGAGGTAATGTGGTATTTGGAAATAGCAAAAGTAAAATCATCGATAAAGGTATGATTTCTAAAAAATCTCTAACCATTAACGATGTGTGTCACGTAGAAAACTTAACTTTAACCTCTTATGTATAGGACAAATATGTGATAAAAAGTGTAATGTACTTTTTACCGAAACCGGTAGTAAGATACTAAAAAATGGCATAACCATAGGAAGAGGAATTAGGAAACATGGAGTCTATGTCATTAAAATCGGTAATGAACCTAAAGACAAACTATGTCTTACCTCTATGGATGATACTTCGACCTTATGGCATCGAAGATTGGGTCATGCCAATATGCGACTTCTTCAATAGCTATCATCCAAAGATCTAGTAAGAGATCTACCTAAGTTAAAATATGAACATCACTTTTGTGATGCTTGTAATGTAGGAAAACAAGCTCATTCTAGTCATAAAGCTAAAAACATGGTGTCTACAACTAAGTGTCTTCCGCTATCCAAAGTTATGGAGGCAACTACTACACTTTGGTCATAGTGGATGATTATTCTAGGTATACATGGACAAAATTCTTAAAGAACAAAACGGAAACCTTTAATTATTTTGAAATATTAAGCAAAAAGATCCAAAGACAACTAGGTAGTCCTATAGTGTCTATTAGGACGGATCATGGTAGGAAATTCGATAATAAAGTGTAATTTGGAGCCTTTTGTGACGCTAATGGTATTACTCACAACTTCTCTGCTCCACGCACTCCACAATCGAATGGGGTATTAGAAAGAAAGAATAGAACCCTACAAGAAATGAGTCGAACCATGCTTAATGAACAATCCATACCTCAAAAGTTTTGGTGTAATGCCGTTGATACTTCAACATACATACTCAATCGAGTCTTAATTAGACCAATCTTAGGTAAAACTCCATATGAGTTATTCCGAGGCAAAAAGCCTACGTTAGATCACTTTAGAGTCTTTGGTAGTAAATGTTTTATTCTTAACACTAAAGATTACCTTACAAAATTTGATCCTAAATCAACCGAAGGTATCTTTCTAGGTTACTCTCCAAATAGCAAAGCTTACGTCATACTAAACAAAGAAACAATGAAGGTAGAAGAGTCATTAAATATAAAATTTGATGAAAGTCCACCCAAACCCTCTCCACCTCTTGTCGATGACGAGATTGTAGAAAGTGAAGCTATAGTAATAAAGAAAAAGATAAATGAAGAAGAAGAACCTTTAAATGATAAAGTCATAAACATTAAAGAGTCCAAAGATCACCCCGTAGATAAGGTCATAGGAAAGCTAAACGAAAGAACATTAAGGTCTCAAGTTCAAAACCAAAGTAGCTTGTTTTGTTTCGTTTCAAACATAGAACCTAAGAATACACAAGAAGCCATAAAAGATGAGAGTTGGGTAATGGCTATGCAAGAAGAATTAAATCAATTTGTATCTAATGATGTTTGGACACTTGTCCCTCCACCTAGTAATCAAACCATAATAGGAACCAAATGGGTTTATAAAAATAAATTAGATGCAAACGGAGTAGTGTCTAGGAACAAGGCTAGACTCGTTGCCCAAGGGTATAACCAACAAGAAGGAATAGACTTTGATGAGACCTAGGCTAGATTAGAGTCTATAAGAATACTTCTTGCGTATGCTTGTGCTAATGATCTAAAGCTTTATCAAATGGATGTCAAAAGCGCTTTTCTAAATGGTTTCATTAATGAAGAAGTATATGTAGCTCAACCTCCGGGCTTCATCGATTTTGAAAAACCCAAACATGTGTATAAATTAAAGAAAGCCCTTTATCGTCTTAAACAAGCTCCAAAATCTTGGTATGATAGACTCAAGTCATTTTTACTTAAACACAACTATACCATGGGGTTAGTTGACAACACACTTTTTACTAAGAAAAGAGAGTCACATATAATCATAGTGCAAATATATGTAGATGATATTATATTCGGATCCACTTGTCAAGACATGTGTGATGATTTCTCTAAAATCATGCATGACGAGTTCGAAATGAGTATGATGGGAGAACTTAGTTTCTTTCTTGGTCTACAAATTAAACAAGTAAAAGATGGTATCTTCTTTAATCAATCTAAATACATAAAGGAGATGTTAAAGAAATTCGGTCTAGAAGAGTCGAAACCAATTAGGACACCAATGTCATCCGACACCAAACTCACAAAAGATGTAGACGGCGAAACCGTCGATAATACTAAATATCGTGGCATGATAGGTAGTCTTCTCTACCTCACGGCAAGTAGGCCGGATATCATGTTTAGTGTTTGCTTATGTGCTAGGTTTCAAGAAGACCCTAAAACATCACACCTAGAAGCCGTAAAAAGGATATTTAGATACATTAAGGGTACAACACAATTAGGATTATGGTATCCTAAGGGCACGGGAGTAGAAACAATTGTATATGCAGATTCTGACCATGCAGGTGATTGCGTTGATAGAAAAAGTACAAGTGGGGTATGTACTTTCATGGGATGTTGTTTAACATCTTGGTTTTCTAAGAAACAAACGGCACTAGCAATATCAACAACCGAAGCCGAATACGTCTCCGCCGACAAAGCATGCCAACAAGCACTATGGATGAAACAAGCGTTAGTTGACTACGATATTCATTTAAGCGACATAGCCATTCTATGTGACAACAAAGGTGCCATCGACTTAAGCAAGAATCCGGTATTGCATTCTTGCACAAAGCATATAGAGATTCGTCATCACTTCTTAAGAGAAAAAGTTCAAAAGGGGAACATCTCTATTGAGAAGGTAGCATCCGAAGACAACATAGCTGACGTCCTCACCAAACCGTTGAAGCGGGAACAATTCAACCTACTTCGTCTTGGTCTTGGTCTCATGGAACAAACATCGTAACTTATTTGACTCTACAAGGTATGTAAACACTAGCCTTCTTCTTTCTGAGTCTAGGATCTCTATTTCACGCACAACTCACAAACAATACGGGAATTTTCAAAACCCAAGATAAGTTTTCCACTTATAGTTTTCTTATTTTCTTTATAAATACAAGTTGCAAACACATAATTACATATACATTTTCAAAGAAAACCTCTTTTCAGAATGGTTTCTAAGAGGATGATACCTTCCCGTATCAATTTCACAAAAGCAATTTCTCACGTCTAGGACAAATCGCTTTTTCATTGTTAATACAAAGTAAAAACCCGTTTTCATTGCATCTCATATCTTGTGAATGCTAAAGGAGATACATAACTAATATGTATGTTCGGGTACATTCATTTAAGTGACAATGAATTAGGAGCATTGATAAACACAAAATTACGTACTCAAGTACTAAATATGTGTTTTCGGGTTATCTCAATAGGTTACTTTTTCACTTCTAGTTTATTTTTCTTTTTTCTTAGGATTCGAGATAACCGCAACTCCAAATAGTTTGCATATAGGCACACACTAGGCAAAAATGTTTCCAAAAGGAAAATTTTGTGCTACCTGGAACACCAGACCCACGGATCCCAGCCTTCATGCTGGACGGATCCCTCAAGGGAAGGATCCGTGGGATCCGTGAGACAGAAGCTGTTTTTACCTTCTATTTTTCTCACTTTGGATGAAAAATCCATATTTGTTTTATTTTTTTGGAGTATGTTCTTTAATGCTTGTGTTCTTATGATCACATGCCTTAAATTCATATCTAATCATTAGATTTTAATCCACATTTTGGGTCAAGCATTCATTACAATGCTTTGTTTTTCTATATATAGAACTCCCAAAATGCTTGCATAATCCATCTCATCTTCACAAACAAACTACACCATGTCATCCACAAACCCTTTAGATGAATCACCTAGTACAAACAATCATCTCCATGAAACCCAAACCTTTGTACTTCCACCTTCCAAAATACCAAAATCAAACTCTAGGATATCCGCACGGATTAACATACGATCTTGTTGCTTAGGAAAACCATCATCATATGGCTCATCACAATCAACTAACTCACCACAAGATGCTTCCATTATAGCACCTCCTTCATCACCAATGAGTACACCAACTTCATCATCACATCACTCACCACCTAAAATTACTCTTTTGGAACTCCTTACGACGCCAACAAGATCTCCACAACCAAAGAAAAAATAAATAGCCTTTTTGACACCTCCAACTTCTCCAAACACAATATTCAATGATCTTGAAACATCACCACCTTTAGCTCCCATTAAACTACAAGAACATCTAGCTTCTTTTTCATCACCACTTCCAATCATTCCGGACTTTGATCCGTATTTTCCTATTTTTCCACCACAACTTCCGCAACTCACAAATCAAAACAACCTGGAAGATTTCCGTACTCATTACCCACATTACTTACATTGTGAACATTGCCAATCCACTAGGGAAATTGCAATAGAAGTTAGGAAAGAAATGAGATTCATACTCAACCTCATCCTTGATCGCATCAATACCATTACTCATCCAAACCTCCATCCATAACCTTATGCAAGCATGGAAGGAATCATTACTACTATTTTCTATTTTTAGTACTTTTTCTTTTGAAGTCATTTTCAAGAACAAGTCTTGTTCTTATTTTTACATGCTTGTAGGTGGCATAAAAACCACTACACTTTGTTGTTTTAATACAAGGCCTTGTTTACATACCTTGGCTCCCAATCTTGATTCTCGTCAATCACAAGATTACATAAGCATGTTACTAACCTTTCTATTTGTAGGATTTTTTTTATTATTTTTTCTTCACATGACGCCCCAAACTAGGGGGAGCTACCGTCAAGGGGGAGTAAGCGATACGTGGACTAATTTTTCCACACTTTTATTTCTTCGAAGGGTTGACTTTTTGTTTCGACAAAAAGGGGGGAGAAGAAGTAAAACTTAGGGGCTTTCAAAACATACATCTATTCTTAAGTTTTACTCATCATAACATTATGTTTTGTCATCAACAAAAAGAGGGAGATTGTTAATACAAATAAACCGTAAAAACGTTTATTAATATTTTGCGATCTCTTTGTGATTTGTTGATAACAAATATAATGTTATCTTAAGTACAATTATAAGGATACATGTTATTTTTGTAAAGCATTTACATATAGCCATTTAATACAAAAATGTTGTAATTAATCATTTGTTATAATAGTTTATTAGGATGGGTAAAAACCATAACCCATGGACCATAACCCATGGATCATAACCCATACCCAAGATGGCTAGATACAATGTATACTTTAGATACATTGAATCTAAGGAAAACCCATGGACCAAGCCATAACCCATGACCCATAACCAAAAAACCCATGGGCAAAGAGGAGCGTCACACGGATCCCTAGGATTACACTAGACGGATCCCTAGTGGGAGGGATCCGTGAGATCCGGAGAACAGTGGAAGAAATTGCCTATAAATAGAGAGCCATTTCTTCATTCTAACTTACCCCTCTTCTTACTAAATCTCTCAAACACTCTCATTCTCTTCTAACATATAGATCACTTGATCTAGAGAGTTGTTCTTCTTTCTTTCTATTGTGATTCTCATATAGGTCCTTCTCTAAGGCGAGATCACGAGCATTCTACAAGTCATCCAAGCAAGGGGTCCTTGATTGATTTGTCACTCCACAAGATTTCTGTAGTGAAGATCTTGTATTTGATATTTCACATATCTGTTGTGTAATAGTCGTGTTGGTTTGGTCCACCGTGTTACGGACTCGGTATTTAGCTTCGTACCGGAAAAAGGTATAAGCAACGTTGTGAAGGCTTCTCTGCCAAGTGAAGGAGTTTGTTGACATAGTGCTTGAACTCTCGAGTAGGTGACTCGGGGAGTGGAGTAGGGCAAGGAAGGTGTCCTTGTAGCCGAACCACTATAAATCGGTTGTGTCATTTCTATCCCTTTGCTTTACTTTATTTACTGGCTTTATCATTAGATCTATACTTTCTCAACATCCATAAGATCTCACATATTAACGAATCTAAAAGTTTTTGAAACTAACTTAAAATCGGCAAAACTATTCAACCCCCCCCCCCTTCTAGTTTTCCACAAACCCTTTTGTTGTACTCACCTTTAGTGCTAGATACCCCTAGATACACCCTTCTGAGCCATTCCTTTCATTTTGTTCACCCAACATATTGTTTCGATACACCATTACACCTTAGCCTACCCTGTAATCTTTATTTGTAATTGGGAAGTCATCATTTGCCTAAGTTCAAGGTTCAAGTGGAAAGGTTCGGGAATCACGCTCTCGTCGACGGCATATCCTTAAAGAGCATTGAAGACCCCCCAAATTCTCATATTGTTCATCTCAAGTAGGGGGATGTTATGTTATTATGTTATGTTAAAAAAAATGATGAAGTGATTCGAAAAAAAAATTAAAGTTATTGTTTTCATTTATTTGTAAAGTGCGAAGTTATAAGCACTATTGTTATGAGCTTAATATAGATTTAGTATCGAGGAGGCCACCTCGGTCACATTTGAAGAATGAAGTTGGAAGTGTGCCCATCATGACGTCCTCTAATGGCACATCTACCTGATCATATCATGATCCGGTTTCTTGACTTCGAAAATTGAACTTTGGGCAAACGGTAAGTGGTGATGACTTAGTTGTAGATTTAGACTATTTGCTTGATTTTGTTTTACACCAATTTTATCACATGTCTTATCCCACCCTTAGTCATGAAGCGTGTCTAGGTGATGCAGCGAGCAATCTTTGGTGTCTTGGCCATGGATTTGGTCATGTATCATTAATTTTATCCACTTCGCCGTGACATGTTAATAATGACAAATCACCCTTAACCTTTGTAGTGTCTACCCATATTGCCTTCGAGAATTGTTTTGTCCTTAACTCTAGTGGTAGAGATTTGTGTAACCGCCAAGCTTATGATATAATACATGCTAAGACTGTGCAATGAGTGATCAACTCGAAATTGACACTTAGAATAGTTGAGAGATTTGAGTGTTTTGTTCCCATTTCGTAAGGTGTTCGGCTTTGTTTTATTCTAGCATAGGGGATTTGTTAACTTATATTTTTCAGGTAATGGAATATATCTTTTTAGGAATCTATCTATAAAGGTCTACTTGAGGGCAAGTAGAGTTCGAATGGGGGGATATTTGATAACATCAAATAGTCCTGAATATTAAGTGTCAATTTCCCCCGATAATGCTCGTATTTTATATCATTTATATGGATTTACGCTTGTTTTCTTTTATATTTCACTTTCAGGTAAAATACGAGCATTGGAACTAAAGAGACGCGGATTTGGAGAGTTTATTAAAGATTTATCATAGTATGCTCACTTTGAAGAAGTTATGGCGTAACTCGTCTCTCACATTACGCCGTAACTAAAGCGTGGCTCAGAAAACCAACTCAACAGAAGATTACGGCATAACTCTCCCAAAGATTACGACGTAACCAACTAGGTCAAATGAGGTGCAAGCTAAGCCGTAACTCTTGCTTCAATTACGGCGTAACTAAGATTTATTGAAGATACGGCGTAACCCCTTTCATAGTTACACCGTAACCAGTATTATTAGTGCAAATTACGAAGAATTGTATGTTACGGCGTAACTCTTATAATTAGTTACGGCGTAACCAGATCTGGTCTATAAATACCCCACGATTTCCAGCATTTCAAATCATCCCATTTCACACACAACACAAAGTGAACGTGAGTAGAAGCCGAAGGCAGATCTAGAGGAGCATACAGAGCTATCTCTAAGGGAGAAATCACTCCCCTACGATAAGCATTAGCATTTTATCTTTTCTTTACTTTCAATTCATGTATTTCGTAATGTTAAACATTGAATTGTTTGTTATAGTTAATATGAGCGGCTAAGCACCTCTAGGTGCTGGCCTAGTTGTGATTTCTTAATTGTTTTGTTTGCGTTTACATTGCTTCCGTATAATTATTTCTAAGTATATGCATGCAAAGTTTGTTGGTAGCTACCCTTGTTTTGGTAGTTTTGAATGGCGGTAGAGGCTAGTTACTTAGGAGATATGACCAACTGACCCTAAGTAAGTAGACTGAGACGGGAAGGGTAAGATATGACCAACTGACGACCCTTTCTACTTGTGCGATTTGACCAACTGATCACCTACCATTTGGATGAACTTAAGAAGTAAGGGGTGAGTGTTTAAGTTGCTAGCGCCCCGGCACTCACTGTTATGAATCTAGCATGTAACGGTACTTAATGACTTAGCTTAGGGGACTAAGAACAAATGGACTTATGACGGGGCATCTGATTTCTCTAGTGGGACCCTTTGTTGATAGGTTATGACGAACTGACCAAATGCTGTCCTAGTAACTTTGACCCCACCTGAAGTAATTGGAAGTAAATAGACGTAAACACTACTAATTAGGATGATTAACTAGGTTAGCACCCCTCTCCTTTATTGATCACATCCCTCGCCTTTATTTTCTTTAGTAGTTAATTAGTTAATTCAATATAAAAATCATATTAAAATCTGTGACACCTAGACTTAGTTTAAATCCGCACACATAGCTCTTGGGACGACCTCGGTTTTACCGAATACTACACTACACACAACCGGGTGCACTGCCCGTTAGTACATTAGCGTAGACCATAGGTATAACGAGTAATTATAAATATTAAAAATTGGTCAGTAAAACCTTCATCAGTCATCTTCAAGATTACATCTCCTTAGCCCTTGATATCAGCAGTTGCAGGGTTACCCATGTACAACTTCTCTCCACTATCAACCGCTCTAAAAGTGTGAAACATACTCTTATCAGCACACACATGACGGGTAGCCCCAGTATCAACCCACCATTCCCTGTTGTTGGAACCTACTAGGTTAACTTTAGAGATCATGGCAATGACATCAGACACCATAGCAATCATGTCCACATCTTCATTCACCATATTAGCCTGGCGTGGAGTCACCCGCTTCGGCATCTTACAGTTAGCATCACGGGGACCTGGCTGGTCACAGTTGAAACATACCCCTTGGAACTTCTGTTTCACAATTGCAACTTTAGGAGCAAGGTACTCAGACTTCCCTTTGATCCTCTTGTCATTCTTTCCTTTTCCTTTGCCTTTACCTTTGACATTGGACTTTGAAGATGATGAATCATGCTCAACCATATTTGCCATGGCAGAATCAGGCGTATAAGTGTTTTTCTGAGCCAGCTTGTTGTCCTCTTCAATACGAAGACGAACAACCAAGTCTTCAACACTCATCTCCTTTCGCTTATGCTTCACGTAGTTCTTGAATTCTACCCAGCTTGGAGATAACTTTCAATAATAGCATCAACTTGAAAAGTTTCACTCAAGTTCATTCCCTCAGAATGAATGTCGTGTAGCAAAACCTGCAGATCTTGAACCTGACTCATCACATTCTTTGAATCAACCATCTTGTAATCCAAAAAACGAGCTACCACGAACTTCTTTGTATCAGCATCCTCAGTTTTGTACTTGCGTTCTAATAACTCCCATAATTCTTTGGCAGTCTTGGTCTTGCAGTACACGTTGTACAAAGAATCCACTAAACCATTCAGAACATAGTTGTGACACAAAAAGTCTGAATGTTTCCATGCTTCCAAGGCTTGAACAACCTGTTGATTAGAGAATTGACCTTCTGTAGGAGGTTCTACGTGAGGTGGATTCTCTTTTAAGAACCGCGCAAGGTTCAAAGTAGTGAGATAGAAGAACATCTTCTGTTGCCACCTCTTAAAATTATGCCCATTGAATTTCTCTGGTTTCTCAGCATGATTAGCAACCGTGTTAGTAACTGGCGCACCAGTTACGTTCACAGGATTAGTCACAGGAGGGCGTGGTGTTTGTCATCCTGAAAAATTACCAAACACAAACAGTTAAGTCAACTGTTATAAAATCGGTATCTAAGAAATTCTATCGTGATTTCTTAAAGCTTGTACCGAATCCGATTCAAAGAAACTCAATCTTGGTTTCAATGAATCTTGATTTAAAAAACTGGACAAATGACCAAATAAATAGATCAGTTTAATAGAAACTCAATAATGGTTTCAAAATAAAATGATAAGAATAACTGCTTTAAAAACCGTTTTAGATCCGTACACCAAATCTGTAAATTAAATCATGTTTTAAAATTGGTTTTCCACAGAAACTCTAACCTGGTTTCAATAGAAAAGCATAGTTGGTGTTGTAGATTCTTAAAATGAGATTAACGTGTGATAATAATCTTAGATATCTTCTCAAATTGTGTATGGTTACTTTTCGTATAAAGTATTTTGATAAAACCTATGAATTTTTGTAAGTTAAAATGAGACCAATGAATCTGTTTATAAAAGGGTGAAAGCTAAAGATACGCAACATAGTTTTTCAAAACAGACGATGTACGCAATGAACTTTGAAAATTACCATTGTACGCAAAATACTTTCAAATTTGGAACGATGTACGTAATATGACCGGGAACTAGTAGGTTACCAGGTCACAAAGTTTGAAAATTGGCAGAAATGGTCCTTGTGGCTTGCGTTGACTTTCACCGGTCATCCCTTAACTTTTTTTCAGTTAAAAAAGTTACAGTAATGGTCCTTATGGTTATTGACTTTCAGATTTAGTCCGTTTTTATAATTTTTCACCAGTTCTCTTACGTTTTTATCCGTTTTTGTCCGTTTTTCTTACGTTTTTATCGGTTTTTGTCCGTTTTTCTTACCCTTTTTTTAGATTTTTGTTGTTTTTATCCATTTTTCTTACGTTTTGTCTATTTTTATTCGTTTTTGCCCGTTTCCATCCATTTTTGTCCATTTTTTTTACATTTTTGTTTGTTTTTCTAACATTTTGTCTGTTTTTCTTACCTTTTTGTACTATTTCAACATATTGAAAAGGAATTTCAAAAAGAAAAAAATTTTGAAAAAATTTGAAAAAAAAATTTCCAAAAAAAAAATTGGAATTTTTTCGCAAATTTGAAAAAAAAAAACCCAAAAATATTTTGAAAAATAAATTGGAATTTTTTTTTCTAAATTGTTTTTTTCGAAATTCTTTTCTCAAAAATAATTTTTTTTGAAATTTGGACATATTAAAAAAAATTGAAAAAAAAAATTATTTTCAAAATTTTTTCCAAATTTTTTCAAAATATTTTGTATTTGTGACTTTTCGGATTTGTTTCAGAACATTCAAAAAAAATTATCTTCGAAAAAAAAGTATTTTCAAAAAAAAATTTCAAATTTTTTTTTCAATATGTCAAAATTTCGAAAAAATTATTTTTCTAAAAAGAATTTCTAAAAAAAACAATTTAGATTAAAAAAAACCGAATTTCTTTTTTTTTTGAAAAAAAAGCATTTACGAAAAAAAAAAATTGGAATTTTTTTTTTCAAATATTTTTTTCGGAATTTTTTTTCCAATCTTTATTTTCAAAATTTTTTTGGAAATTTTTTTTTTTTCAAATTTGCGAAAAAATTCTAATTTTTTTTGGAAATTTTTTTCTTTTTGAATTTTTTTTTCAATATGTTGAAATAGTACAAAAACGTACGAAAAAAGACAAAATGTAAGAAAAGCGGACAAAAATGTTAAACAAAAGAGACAAAAACGGATGAAAACGGGCAAAAACAAATAAAAACAAAAAAAATGTAGGAAAAATGGATAAAAACGGACAAAAATCTAAAAAAAGGGTAAGAAAAACGGACAAAAATCGAGAAAAATGTAAGAAAAACGGATAAAAACGTAAGAGAACGGGTGAAAAAGTATAAAAACGGACTAAATCTGAAAGTCAATAACCATAAGGACCATTACTGTAACTTTTTTAACTGAAAAAAAAAGTTAAGGGATGATCGGTGAAAGTCAACGCAAGCCACATGGACCATTTCTGCCAATTTTCAAACTTTGTGACCTGGTAAACTACTAGTTCCCGGTCATATTACGTACATCGTTCCAAATTTGAAAGTATTTTGCGTACAATGGTATTTTTCAAAGTTCATTGCGTACATCGTCTGTTTTGAAAAATTATGTTGCGTATCTTTAGCTTTCACCCTTTATAAAAAGATTTTTTAGACAGTTAAGAAAACGGTTAAAGTTGATTGGAAACCAATAATCATAATTGTTTGGCCAACAGTCACAATGGTTGGGGGAAAAAAATGATTATCCAATTTGGAGCACCAAATATACCGTTTTGGTTTGGGCGTTGCCCCAAGACTCCAGCAAGCGGCGGCCCCCTCCCCCCGTCCGCTCACTTGGGAGAGGGACCCCAACAAAGGGTTTGCCCCTTGACCCCGCATCTCTATCTGAGCAAAAACATATCAGCTCAATGAGTGTGCACTCCAAATTTTCTAACTCGTATCCAAGCTTAATATGAAATCTCATATTTAGTAAATCGCAATTCCCTAAACTAGTCGATTACACTAAAGTCATCAACAGGTTATTCGTCTTTGCCTGGTCCTCAGGCATCCAAACATGCTAATTGTCCATAAATGATCAAGTAGCTCAATTTATGATTTTTGATTGACGCGATTTATAGAACAACACATTTATGATTATAACCAATATAGGCGAGTCTAAAGAAAACGTTAATCATAAATCAGTCAAAAAGTCTAGGTTAGATATTATCTTAAAGGGAAATGCTATTTCATCCTACAAATTATTCTTATTTATCCTCCTACTTACATGATTCTGACAAGTATTAAAATTGACGGCTTGAATACAGAGAAAGAATGGGTGAAAAAAGTAAATATAATATCATTGTGTGTGTGAAATGATTAATAGAAGAATATTGTATGATGTTTTAGCAATACTCTTATCTTAAACATACAGTTTGATACCACTGTAACGCGGATATAAAGAACCTCAGTAGCTCATATAGCACTACCACAATCTTGTCTTCAAAAGGGTCTACTCTTTTTCATGATGGAGGAAAGAAATTATTCAGAGCCGTCACTTTATTAAGAATAATGCGTGTATCAAAAAACTATGATTGTTTGAGAAGGAAAATATGAATAATGCCAATGATGGTGAAGGATTAACACTTTTTTTCCGTGTAGTGGTCACTTCTTAGCTTGCAAGTCTCATCAATCAAATGCAACAAATCCACCAATAATATAAGAACAAGACTAGAGTATCTTCTTAAAAAGTTTGTCAAAATAAATAGGGAACATTTATTTTTTTATTAACATATACACTCACGTACTTTTAAATTTTGTTCCGACTTTACCCATATTGTAATAAAATAATATTATTTAATATGATATTATATTAATATAAATCGGTCATATGGGTGAAGTCGGAACAAAATTTGAAAGTACGTGGGTGTACATGTTAATAAAAAAGTAAGTGTTTCAAGTCAGTACATTTTAGAATGTACGTTTTTATTTTATGGCTTTTACCCAAATAAATATTCAACTTCCGTCCACAAAAAAAACTACATATGTAACTCGTTAGAATAACTAAATCCAACTTTTACTATGTGTCACATTTGGTTGAGTTTAAATCACTAAAATAAACTGTGTTGTAAACTTATTACCTAGGCACCTAGCTCTCCTATACATTTACCAGCGCCATTGACATCACATTTGTTGACTGGCCATCGATGAACAACACTAATATTGAAGAACGTAGCCTTCCATTTACTTTGCACTACTAATAAAAGCATAGAGCATTACGACTTACATGGTACTAAATTCGTATGTACATACAATTAGTATAAGATTTGTCAGCAGGATTAGGGCGGGGGAATGGGTTTCATTAATAAATTTGAAATGGAAAGTTTATCGACCAAGTAGGTCGTTGCTAACTTTTTTTTTGAACGGTAACATATTATAAAAGAGGAAACTAGCAAGGAGTTAGCAACTACAAAGGCGATTTCAGCCAATCAGTCCAACTAATACATTTTTGCCTCTAAACTTATACCAAGAAAAAAAATAAAGACGAATAGAATAAGAAAATATCACATATCCTCATAACTTGAGAATTGAAAGCGATATTATTCCTCAAACGCCAAATGGTCCAACATGAAGCCGCAAAAATGATATAGGCTCGTCCTTCTTGTCTTTTGGAGCTTGAGACACCAAAAACTAAGAATCCCAATCGTTGCAAAAAGCAAACGCCGGGAACTTTAAGTCACACCAACCACGGACTAACCTCCAAATATTAGAAGTAGTAGCACATGAAAAGAAACAGGAGAATTCAACTCAGCAAGTCCATTGCAAAACGGGCACGTAATAGACTCGATTTCTAAACCCCTAGAGGAGAGGTTTAGACGATGAGGGAGCTTGTCTAGAAACAACCGCCACATAAAGATGTTAACTTTCCGCGGGAGAAGCCTTAAACCACCTCGTGCATAATAAAGACGAAGGGAGCATGCATTCTTCTAAAAAAAACACTAACTGAGAAGATGTTATCCGAGGAGAGGGTAAAGACGAGAGAATCACGGTCGACAATAGTATCCAAAGAACTGATTTCAATAAAAAGATTATTGAAATCATTTTGCTTTCTTCCAGAAAGCATAGACCTACTCTAATCCCACGACCAAGAGTCATTTGCAATGCGGTAACTAATTAAGCAGTTTTGGTTTCTCTCAAGATGAAATAACCGATTAAACCTGGTAATTGGACTTTAGTAACGAACAATAAAACCAAACGAACCCCCAAGTATCTAGATTAGATACATCAATGAGTATCACACGCAAATCCGATAACGTATACGTTTGATATATGGCTAGTCGAGAACGTAAATAAAAACCCAATCAACAATTTGATATCTTGAATAATTCACTAACAGAAACCTCCAAAGAACAAGTCAACTTTTCTGCCCAATATACTTCTGTCCGAGAACAGAAAGCAACCAAAGAAGCTTATTGCTTCTTGCCCGATATCGGATACCACGTATCCGAGAACCTTCTGCCTTTGTTGTCCAAGAAGTAGCACGACCAGGAAACAAAACAGACAAACCCTTTTCACTTGTTGCTGCTGTCAATTCAGGAGGAACAAGAAGCTACACCAACAGCCTAACACAACTTGGACCAAATGATGATGCAAGTATAGGATTTATACGAGCCATGAACAAGACTTAAACCCTAATCGATTCAAGATAAAATCAACTAAGTTTGAAGCTGGGAACAGTAGTCGAATAGTGTATTGGAAGGGTATGATTATATCGCATAAATGGCAGAAAGAGTATGCTTGTTTATATATTAAAACAACCGACATATCCTTGGGTATATTGCTTGATCGACAAGCATAAAGCCCAAGCTCTCATCATTATTTCTTGCCCGATCGTTTGGAGGGTTTCATGGCCCATGGTGCAACCCAACCTACCCAATTTGTAAGCCATACAGCCCATGGGTCATTAACAATTAATCGGGTCAAGATTCATGCATAACGGGTATGAATATTCAAGTTAGAATAACGTTAGACACGTATACTCGTGTTTATCGTGTGTGCCTTCATCGGCTCACACACTCTTAGTCGTTTTGTCGTGTTTATAACTCCCACAAACTAACAGCTCCCACTTGGGAGTTGGTGTGTCGAATGGCACACAAAACTAACGACGGAAACGCCTAGCAAACGCTCTCACTCGCTTTTTAACTAAAAGTGTCTGAGAGAATAGTTTCGTAAAAGTTTCTCAGAAGCATGGTCATTCAATGTCTTGCTTTAATCATCCTTTGTTATAGATACCGTTAAACCATGGATAATGGATCTTAAATCATTCCATATAGTTTAACCATTTAGAATCTCGTTATAGATTTTAATTCAGATATACCAAATGTAATCAAGATTCATCTTGCATTACCCTTTGGGTCTGGCCAGACAGTTATCTGATTAAATCTGGAGAGGCTCCATGGTATCTTTCTGCACATATCAAGTGGAGTAACAAATCCTTTATTGACTACAAGTGTTGTGGATGCTGCTTCACATCACTCCGAAATATAGCCTTTTTAACTACCTTATTCAGATAGCATTTTGCGTATACTTACAAAAAATGATATCCACACATAACAGAACTTGCTTGCATCTCAAGTCTAAGGACGATTTTAACAAACCATTTTCAATATTTTACTTATGACAAGGATCCAAAAGTAAATGTTTCAAAGTTGGGGAATCCAATATGCATCTCTAATGAATACATATGAGTTTGGCGGGAACAATCCAAATTCTCGTTAGAATATAACCAACATTCACATTTGCCTTACATAACAATATTCCCATATTGTTAACCGACAATGGACATATTTTAGAATAATAAAATTATTCAAGGATTAAACATGCAAATATAGGATAACAATTATTATATGAATGAATAACAAATATCAAGTATCTTTATTCATCATAAAGGAAAAATTGTCTTTCAATCCCAGTTATCCAAATACTAACACAGATATGCATGAAACTCATTTAGTAAGTTGAACCCTAATGTTTCCAACATTCTCAACATTTCTTTAAAAGAAAAACTAAATAGTCATCTGAGTAAACTTTCCGAATACTTGTTTCAAATTTCACATATAGTGAGTGATTTGAAATATAAGATGAATGTCTTATCTCATATGTTCATACTATTGCAAGAGTTATAGTATGGAGATGTCGTCTTACCTTGCATGAGGTATTAGAAATCAACGACATACTGATAGTCATCTTTACAGTTTCTAAAAGTGTAAAGTATTCTCATTCTTTAATGTGTAATGCAACTATGCTCTATGTTGAGCATAACTAGTTAGCAGATTTATCCTAAAAGATGAAATCCTACTACAACCAGTATTAATAATCCTCTAGCATCATTTGTACTTATACAACACTATGCTTTATAATTCATAAACATCTATATTAACAATAATCTAAACTCTCTCAATTAGATATTGTTGTTGTTAGCTCATCTTGTTTTTGTACAAAAGCAACAACTAGTCTTATACACAATATAATATATACATGATGAATCCTTAGTTAAAACAACATAAGGTTTCTATCCATGTAATAGATTATTTCAAGTGAAATATATCATTTTAAGACTTGCCCAAATGATATATTGCATTTGTGTCAGACTTAATTTTCCGCATTTGTTTATTCCAGATAAACATTTATTCCATTTATTCCCAAAATTCCATGTGAAGTTTCATTCCAAGCTTAAGGATCAATATCTAGCTTAAATAGAATGATATCTTTAACATGTAAATTTTAAGGAAAAACACATTGCTCCTACTCAATGTCAGATGTACTCAAGAGTTATCTTAATTCAGTCAGAATCATATTGTGATTAAATTCAAGATCTCAGCTCTTAGATGCATGATCCAATCCAAAAACATGAATTGCATAAATTTGTATACTACATATAGATTATGTAGATTCATAACCCTTTTGATTACACACCGTCCTCGCAAAATGTAATCATAATGAAAAAGTTATAAAATCTTAATTGTCATATTCCACATATAAGAAATCATGTATGACAATTAATTATCTTTATATAATTAATGCGTGTATATATAAGAAAATTTAATCACAGTTAATTGCTTAAGTATGATTAAAAACTTCTTATTAAATGACATGCATTAATATGTACACAATTTTGTCCTTGTGAGTCTTTCTTCAAAAGAAACTCATTCCAACCTCATGGGTTAACTATTAGGCGAAATAACCATAAAGCTCAAAAGTCGATTTACCTTTTAAAGACTGCATCTTATCATTCATAGTTCTAAAACATTTATCAGATTCAAGATGTGATAATATATTTTAGTAGTTAGCTAATTAACAATAATCTTCTAACTTATATCCCTCAGCATTGATATAAAATATCACTCAAGTGATGAGGCATCCTTTCGGATTTATGAATGAGAGTAATCATTATACTTCGGTCAACATTTTTATGTTTAACCTTAGTATGACATTAATAAGTAGATTTTAGAAGGTTAAGTATTTTGTTCTCAAAACTTTGAGATATGTATATACTCCCACTTACTTTTGTAAGTAGAGATAATTCTCTAAATACTAAGTATTTAAGCAACAATAAATTGTTCTTTATGGAGAACCACAAAATATATTTTAAGTTCTCATCTCAAGATTTGTTAATAAAATGCTTTATAAGATTTTAGCAAATTCATAACTTAAATCAAGACATAATGGAATTCCTTCCAACAACTCAAATTAGGGTTTATAGAAAAACTCTAATTTAGTATCACTCTTTAACCAAAAGTTCTAGCAACAGTTTTGTGTTTCGTCAAGCTAGGAAGAACACCAAACCTACAATCTTCAATCTAGGAAGTGTAGAAAAATCAAAAATCCAAAAGGATTTAGTATTCAATTGGTTTGAGTGGAAAACCTAAAATCCCTAATGAATTAGGGTTTTCAGTTATGTGTTGTCTTGAATACCTTCTAGGTTTGAACTATATTGAGTGTATCCATGACATACGCAATTTCTAACCTTGATATGTTTTGGAGGTAGAACAATTAAAGCTATCAGTAACCAAACAATATGAATAAGGTTTGATCCAACACATTAGACATACCATAATGAAGTGGTATCCTATGAGTTATTAGAATTGTGAAACTATATCAGAATTCTATAGATAACTTAATTCTCTTTGGACCAAATACTTGTCAATTGGGTCAAGCCAAATTGCAAATAAAGTATTCACGAACCATGTGCATGTAATAATGTATATTCATTGAACAATACAAGAACCTTATGTTACATTCATTGAACAATACAAGAACCTTATGTTCACGTGTTCACAAGAAGACAAAACTGTTCAAGGATTATATGTTCATGTGTTAACAAGAAAACAGAACATTTCAATAATACGTTATAAGTCTTTGAATAATTCAAAGACCTTATGTTTATGTGTTAACTAGAAGACATAACACTTTTACCATATATACTTTATGTTATACGTCATTGACTAATTCAAGGACTTTATAATTATGTCTTAACATGTAAGCATAATTATGCTAACAAAAGTAATCATAAATGCAAACTATTGAGTTCTATAGTAATTTCAACTTAATTTTATACTTCAAAATTATGATCATTATCATATAACCATAATTATGTTGACTAAAACATGTAGTCTAATGTTGAAGTATCTATACACAATATCATGACATTTGAATGTAGTTGGGCAACAAACATCTAGCGTGTTCAAGTCCTAGTAGAATCATTATTAGAATGTAGTAGGGTAATAAACATCTCATGTGTTTAAGTCCTAGTAGAATTCTTATTTACATGTAGTAGGGCAATAAACATCTAGCGAGTTTAAGTCCTAGTAGATTTATTAGTTTTCTTACCTTGCGGTCTAGAGATACCAATCATATTGTTGTTCCTTGCACACACTTTGAGATTTCTCCCACTTGTGTAAGGTACAATATCATTTTATGAAAACAAATAACACGTGATTGATTGTTCAACAAATATGATAATGTCATAGATATCATAAGTAGTTTTAGAACCATAAACTTTATTAAGGAATTGTGGATTATTATTCAATAGATAACGCTTCAGGAAGCGACAGCAGGAAGGCAACGAGTTATCTGATAAAATAAAATGCAATTTTCCTTTAAGCAATGGTTGTTCATATTCGGAAAGTAATGAATTATTTCAAATCTAGTTTGAAATGATATGGGTGACTAACATGAAATAAATCCCGTAGCTCCCACTGAAATTGACAACATTACATGAATGATATTTCAGTTATAAAATGCAACTGCTCCCACTGAATTTGTCAACATTACAAGTGTTACATTTCCAGTAGAAAGTATATAGCAGTTTTTATATACTTTCCAATTCTCTTCAAATGCCTACGAGTAACATGTACTTAGGTATTGAACAGAGTATATGAAGTTCTACTTATATAGACAAGGGACTAGCCATTCTTTCATTCAATTAACTTGAATCTTAAGCATGCAATTCCTCCTTTATCGTCTACAAAGCCCCAAGGGTAATTAGCACTTTAGGAATAATAAGAGTCCAAGAAAATTACCTAGCGAATATTCTAGTAATTTCTTTACTCTTTGCGGTTTAAACTCATACATCGTGACAAGTGCAGGATGTTATTTATTTTTTGGTAGCTCTAAACACAATGTTTTCAGTTACACAAAATATTCTATCTTTCAATTAACTCTAGACCACAAAAGGGTAATGAAAGATCATAAATGAGTTCATCAATTTGTAATCCTATCTTAGTTTGTCAACTAATGAGAAAAGATAGGTATAAGTCTCACTCTTCTTACTAAGAAAAGAGACTAAGTTTGTCTTTTGAAGAAAAACAACTTTGTTTATGAATTATATTGCAATAACACAATTAATCAGAACATAAAAAGTTCAATTCTAGTATTTTCGATAATTACATTCTTAAAAGAATTAACTACCCAATTAATTACTAATAAGACTAAGATCCATCTTGCAACCCCACTTAATTACCATAGGTCTGACCAGTGCGTAAAAAATAGGACAAGAGGTAAGCGACGAGCGTTAATTGCATAATGCAACTCTTAGACTTTATGAGACTGTTTAAGGCATTAGTATCAAGTAATAATGTCAAAAGCATGTTTAGTTCTCATCTTATGCCTCGGGTTCAAGGTTTGACCAAGCAAACTCGAAATAAGTCGACCAAGTATGAACGTGTAAAAATAACCAGAGGTCTGACCAAAGCGGAATAATTACCATGTGTTGGAAAGGCCTTTAGATATGACCAGAGAAGTCAATCCAAATGCACGTGTTCATAGTTGGATGGCATAGACTTAAAATTAACAAATAGGTATGCACATATAAATGTAGTGAAAGTCGTGTACAAAGAAGCATGCAAAACAACTTGTAGCACTAATTTTAAAAACTTTTGGTAATGACACTGTAGTGATCATCATGGTTCACGGTAGCTCCAATCGAACGCACAGGGAGGCAGAGGACCAGGTAAGCGTTGAAGCATAACCTAGACATCCTTTCGGTGCGACTGTGCGCACCTCTTTGAACCCCCTTTTGAGTTTGTTCTAGTGGGTGAGCCGTACATCCCAAGTGTCCATAGCGTCTAGTTTTTAAATTCTTGAAAACGTGTTTCATATATTAGGTCACTTTATTTTACAAAAACAATTTTCCACGAATCAAACAGCAGGTCACAATGAGCATGATATTTTAGGCGTGTAAATAAAGACCCATATTAATGTTATATTTACGATATGTGTTATTCCATATTGCATACAATTAGGTGTCAAATCAAGTAATAATGCACATATAGGAATCACAAACATATAAGCATAAACATCAATATATAACCACATATTGTTCCGAGTTCTATTGCTATTCTTCCCCAAACGGAGAACCATAAGACCGTCACTAGGATACAATACCTAGATCGCCCCATACATCGCAAAAGCAATTGAGTGGGTCTTGTGGCCGAAAAACACATAAAAACGCATGGCAATCTCAATTAACAAGTAATTACGCAATTTTATGTATTTAATAAACAATATGTAATTCTAATTATCATTATAATTCTAATTAACCATTAATTAATTCTAATTAACATTTAATTCTAATTAACACGTAATTCTAACTAACAATTTAATTCCAATTAACAAAGTAATTCTAATTAACAAGTTAATTCCAATTAGCAAAGTAATTCTAATTAACATGTAATTTAAATTAACAGATTAATTCTAATTATCAATATAATTTAATTTGTATGTGACTAGTTAGTTTTTATTAAACATTGACAAGTATTGCATATAGTTGTCAAAACAAAATAAAACGAATAACTAAATTTTGGTTCATGCAGCCTTTTAAACATGTTTATTAATAAAAAAACGTGTAACCCATAATCGAAAAAACGAGATGGCTCGTGATGCCACTGTTGGGATTTTAGAACAAGTTAACCAATTAACCTCTACGAGTATGCAGCGGAGAAGGATCTAGTATTTGCAATTAGGTTAAACACGTAATTAATAAACAATTAATTAATAAAAGGGATAAAAGAACACCTAACCTTGCTTGGCAATTGGACTTTAGTAACGAACAATAAAACCAAACAAAACCCCAAGTATCTAAATTAGATACCTCAATGAGTATCACACACAAACACGATAACGTATACGTTCGATATATGGCTAGTCGAGAACGTAAATAACCAATCAACAATTTGATAACTTGAATAATTCACTAACAGAAACCTCCAAAGAACAAGTCAACTTTTCTGCCCAATATACTTCAGTCCGAGAACAGAAAGCAACCAAAGAAGCTTATTGCTTCTTGCCCGATATCGGATACCACGTATCCGAGAACCTTCTGCCTTTGTTGTCCAAGAAGTAGCACGACCGGGAAATAAAACAGACAAACCCTTTTCACTTGTTGCTGTTGTCGATTCACGAGGAACAAGAAGCTACACCAACAGCCTAACACAACTTGGATCAAATGATGATGCAAGTATAGGATTTATACTTGCCATGAACAAGACTTAAACCCTAATCGATTCAAGATAAAATCAACTGAGTTTGAAGTTGGGAACAGTAGTCGAATAGTGTATTGGAAGGGTATGATTATATCGCATAAATGGCAGAAAGAGTATGTTTGTTTATATATTAAAACAACCGACATATCCTTGGGTATATTGCTTGATCGACAAGCATAAAGCCCAAGCTCTCATCATTATTTCTTGCCCGATCGTTTGGAGGGTTTCATGGCCCATGGCACAAGCCAACCTACCCAATCTGTAAGCCATGCAGCCCATGGGTCATTAACAATTAATCGGGTCAAGATTCATGCATAACGGGTATGAATATTCAAGTTAGAATAACGTTAGACACGTATACTCGTGTTTATCGTGTGTGCCCCCATCGGCTCACACACTCTTAGTCGTTTTGTCGTGTTTATAACTCCCACAAACCAACAAAAACAAACTTAAATTCTGAAAAAGATAGCCTTTGGACAAACGTTATATATGTTCGTAAGGGGTTGATAAGTTTTCCTAGCATTATCTCTTATACGTGGTCAAATTACGCAAATGTATATAAACAAGGATTTGCTTAATCTAATCTCATGGAGTGATTCAACCACACGGGTCATTTGAGGCGTTACAGGAATAGATTGTGCTTTATTGACTAAAAACTTTCAAGTAAATACACCATTAGCAACAAAATCAAAACCCTCCTTCATTTTCGGATTTCTCATATGAATAGGAAATTTCGTCATGGTTGAAACAATTGGATCAATGATCGTAAAACTGCTTGTAGTTTCTCCTGCATATCTTTTTTTCTCTAGCTCTTTACTGAGTTTTGATAAAATTACGTTGTTGAAATAATCAAGTGCTCATGTGTATGTATGGTTCTTATTAAACTAACCAAGATCTTATAATTATTTTTATGCTAATTTGTATTACATGGTTAATCTTATGAACAAAAAGTTAGTTTGAAAATTATGGATCATACTCGGAGGTTTTTCTGTTTTCTTTATGCCGTCTTTGTTCATAAGTTGATGAAAATTTAAATCTATGCTTATTAAAGCTTACTCCGTATTAGTTTTGTTAAAAAAAGAGCTTATTAGTGTAGGCACTTACTGGCCAGGTTTTAAGACAATCGACTGTACATGTCCGAACATCTCCCCTGCTCGTTCATTCTCATTTAGCACATGTAAAGCCACCAACTGATTTTATTTTATTGTTCACCCTTTAAGGAGTCAAAAAGTACTAAAGATGTTTTAGATTAGGAAAAAAAATAAAGTCGAAAAAAGATGATATTATTTTGATTTTGACATAGTGCACTCTTTAAACCTTTTAGTCTATCTGAATATACTGTATGAATTTACAAAGTAGCACATCTTTTCGAACATAATAATTTCATATCGAAACAATGCACATATATATTAAAAGGTTCAGCATGTGATAAACTTATGAAGTAACTAATAAATTGAGACTAAACTCATAGGCGGACATGCTTAATGTAAAGAGTATATACATGGAACTTGAACAATATCCGCAAGTAAAACTTTTTATATTGGCTAATTTTGTTTGAGTTTAACATAATATGTATACCTTTTGTCATTTAAAAAAAGGGCAAATTCTAAGAATGCATTTTTCGCTCAAGGTGTCATCACTTTTTAGGAAAAAAGTTTGGGTATTTCCAAAATAAACTTTGAGACTTGCGACTTTTCTACTTTTCATATAAGCTTGACAAGTGTCCTTTGAAGTTTGTGTACCCAATCATTTTTTCTGACTTTTACAGCTATGATTTTCCAGCGACCGAATCTAAGCGACCGTTTTTAGAATCTAGCGAAATTTGGTTTTGTCCTTTAGTTACAAAAAGTCAAAGATACAAAAATATTTTTTTATACATTTAGTTCTTTCCCGAGGTTGAGCGACTTAAGCGTAAAAACATAAGCGACTATTTTGTGTACATTAACATTACCTAAAGTACTGTTTCAAAAGTACTTTTACAACTTTTTTTTTAAATTTTTACCCTGTTTTCAAATTTTTAACCCAAATACAAACACACACAACCAACACTACTACCAGAAAAAACACAATTGAAAATTGTGAAATCCTAAATCAATCCCTAATTATTCAGTAAATTAAACTCGAAAATGGCTGACATTCCCAAATATTTTGATGCTAAGCTAACTGTTCGTTCCAAGGTACACTTGTTTTCGAAAATTAAGTCTAAATTGTCAAGGAATCCAGATCGAATGAGGCTGTTCAGAGCAACTGTTTTTGGGCCATGGTTAGATATTCCTGACCTAGGTAAAGGCAATCATATTGTTAATTTCGTTTTACAACACCAGGTATATATCGACAAACTTGTTGATTCTTGTCCCCCCATTTTATACAAAATTGGGAACAATGTATTGAAATTTGGTCGGGAACAGTTTCTATTGATGACTGGATTTCGTTTTGGTCCTTTGCCTCCCCCTGTAGAAATTGCTCGAAGTCCTTTTGCTTTGCGTGTCTTTCCTGAAAAACAATTAATAAGAAAGGTAACTGTAAAAGGGATTGAGCTTTTAGATTTGTTTGGGAATGACACGGTTTTTTCAAAGTTATCAGCTGAGGATGCGGTAAGGGTATGTCTGTTGCTAGTCGCTGAGGTCGTGTTCATAGGTCGTGGACCTTGGTACATTGTTGACAATCATTTGTTGCAATTAGTTGAGGATTTTGGGGCATGGAATGCATATCCATGGGGAGAGTTCTTGTGGACCCGTTTTTACAAAAATTTAGCCAATGTGGTACCCCGCCATTACAATGCTCACTTGAGAGAGAAATTGCAACAAAACCCATCTACAATTGCAACATATAATATTTCTGGCTTTTTCTTGGCTTTTAAGGTTAGATGTGTATTACATTTATGAACATGTCAGTTTTTGTTTACTAGCAGTTCATACAATGCATTTATAATTTTCGTTTATTTTAGATATGGATTCTTGAGAGTTATCCCACTAGCAGTTCATGGTGGAACAAAGACCCGTCAAAGATACCACGTTGTTTTTGTTGGTCAAAGGGTAAAACATTTGCCAAACGCCATTATGCCCAACTTTTTGGTCCTGTAAGCATTTCCATTTGTTTGTATTTGTCAAATAAGTTAGGACTTCGTTATATTTGTTTTTAACTTTATAATTGTTTGTTTACTAGGGTTCTAATCCAGTCTTGGATCTTCTTCCAACAAATGCGGAAATGTTACAACCATGTTTTGCACCAAGTAATGCATATTTGAGCCAGTTGGCTAGTCTACCTGCTGATGATCCCACTAATGAGGTAAGTTGGCCTGTTTGTGCAAACCATGGTTGTATTCACGTTGACAATTGACCATTGCACATTCTGTTTCGATCTTGCTTTGTAGGTGCACAAGGGGGTGGTGATAACTGATACAGATGTGGTGTTAGGTGATAAAGATGTGGCTATAGTCAATAATGATGTGGCAGTAACTGATAAAGGTCAAAGTTCCAATCAGCTTGACGATATTAACAATAGACTTGCGGTAGAGGAAGCTCTAAAGATACAACCCCGAGCCAATAAAGATACAACCCCGACCAAGCTAGACATTAATGTGGGAGTCCTTGATGAAATTGAAAATAGACTTGCCGTTGTTGAGGAAGTTCTAAAGATACAACGTCCAAAGGTGAACATGGTAATGTATATTACGACTTATATTACAACTTCTTTTAGAAACTTGTTGGAGTTGACCTGATAATGTATACTTTGGGGGGTTGTTTTGTTAATTTGATGTATCCACTGCTAGCGTACATCAAACCCCTGCTAGTGGTTTTCAATCCACTGCTAGCAGGTTCCTGTTAATGTATCAGTTGGGGGGGTGTTCTGTAAATTTGATGTATCCACTGCTAGCGTCTATCAAACCCCTGCTAGTGGTTTTCAATCCACGGCTAGCAGGTTCCTGTTAATCTATCACTTGAGGGGCTGTTTTTGTAAATTTTATGTATCCACTGCTAGTGTCTATGAAACCACTGCTAGTGTCTATGAAACCACTGCTAGTGTCTATGAAACCACTGCTAGTGTCTATCAAACCACTGTGAATCCACTGCTAGCAGGTTTCTTTAGTAGTATAATTGATTGTATATTTTAAATATCAGACTTCAACTCATACGCACGGCAAATCGGATGAGGCTTGTTCTGGACAAAGTCCCATTGATAATGAAAACTGGAATGGTAGTTCTAGTTTCTTTGATCTTCGTTCTCGTGATGTTAATTCGGTTGATTATAATAAGGTTATGTTCCTTTTAGTAGTACTTTTTTATTTTATCGTATTTTGGTTACATACCTAAATCAGTTTGGTTAACTACAGAATGGCGACAAATCGAGTTGTGTAAATGCTGAAAACGAACAAGCTGGTCTTACTTATATAGACCCTGCCGCTTTTCCATCAACTATGTCGCAGCTCGTGGAATATTGTCTTCACGACGGACCATTGCCGTTAGATGATCACATTCCAGATCATGATCCCAGTCATTTGAATTTACCTAATTTGAATGAAACGCTTTCTCAATCGGTTTGTTGAAGTACGTATATATAAATTCCACCTGCACTATCTATACATGTTTGATATAGTTGGTCATCCATATAGATGTGTTATTGTTGTATAATTACAGGGGAAACAGATGCAGCTAGATGAACAGGTGGAGCTAGAAGATGATTTCTCTGTTTATTGTCTTCACGACAAACAGGTTGGGATAGATGAAGAAAAACCTGCTGAAAACAATGAAGATGGCGAAACACCGAGTGAGGTGGTGCTAAGTGGTGATGATAAACCTGGAGAGGCGGTTCAAGCACATGAAATACAGGCTCATGAAGGTGTGTTTAATGTTGATGGTAAGTCTGTAAAGGTCGTTCACGGTAAGGAAGATGCCATTGTTCATTGCACTGCTGCTGATCAACACTCTCATGATCATGAAGTACTTTTAAATGCTGATGATAAAACTATAGAGGGTGTTCAAGTTAATCAAAATGTGATTGTTAATTGCAATGTTGTTGATGAACACTCTCATGATCGTGAGGCAGTGTCACAAATGGCAGGGATGGGGGACGAAGCATACAATGTTGATGCCCACGTTAAAGAGAAAGAAACCGGGGTTGAGTTACCGGTTGCAAATCAGTTGTCAACCAAGGCGGTAATAGACAAAATTGATAATGATGTTGTGAAGGCAAGACAGAAGATGATTCATACCTCTGACGGACAAGCCAGTAAGCCTTTGCCTACAGCTTCTGAGGTACAGCTACATTATTCATTAAAGTTACCACATGTACTTCAAAAGTTTGATGTTATTTCAATGATGAGTTTTTTCTGTACAGTATGTTTTCATGCGGGGTAAAAGGAAGAGAAACGCAAGTAAGTTCAGACAGTCACGTTATAATCCCCTACCAATAAAGAAAACTAGAAAGGCCAAAGTTACCAAAGAGAGTGATGAGAAAGTTACCCAAGAGAGTACTCCTGTTTTGAAAGAAGATGATGACTCTAAAAGGACAAAGCAGGTGGGCAAGTGTTTGCAGGAACCATACGTGAATCTCCCTCCTACGACTCCACAGTTGCCGAAACGACGTTCCAAAAGACTGAGAAAAGATATTAATCCACCACCTGGTGAAGATAATCAGTTGGAATCATGGGTAGAGGTATAGAAGAACTACATTTACAAACAGACATCTTAAAGACATATACATTAATCTTGTTTTTAAAAAATTTCAGGATCTGTCACGTCCTGAAGGTTGCGATATCAACAAGATTACTAAACCAGCGTGTATGGATACCTTTATAAAAAAAATTGAAGTCATCGCATAGCTTTCCTTGGGGTCTTGGCGACATCGTTGTTGATCGAAAATTTTGGTTGGCTTTGTTGGGTTATGGAAGAGGCAATAAAAAGGATGGCTAGGAGATGAGGTACCTAACATGATTTTTTTGAATTAGTTTACCGGTATTTTGCTTATAAATTTTTCTGCAGCATCTGGATCTCTGGGTTGATCTAATGTGGCAGTTCAGGCCGGGCAATGCCGATTGGGCTATGGCTGGACCAATTTTCTCTTCCTCTATCCTTGAAGGGTCTATGCGTGCCTACTACGCCACTGGTCAACGCTATCCATTGCCATGGTCTAGTGTTGAGAAGGTTTGTATATAAAGACCATACTTTCTTCTATATATTTGGGTAAATATATGTACATGGTAAAAATGTGATGAATTATGACAAGGATTATTTGATCACATTTAGGTATACTTTCCTGTTAACGTACCCGAGTGCCACTGGTTTCTCGCCGAGTTGCAAATTCGTACCGGAGTTATAACAATTTATGACACACTAGGTACGCCAGAACCTGAGACGAGAGAAAAGAATTTAAAATGGAGGGTCACTTTTGAGAGAAAGCTACCACAGTATCTAAACTTGTGTAAAGTTCTTCAAGCCAAATCAATATCTGTTTTTGATTATAAGATCACATTTCGAGTTGCGGATGATGTCCCTATACAAGCCAATGCATACGGTGATTGCGGAGTTTGGGTATGTATTTTTTTGCACAGGCTGGGTAACAAATTAAGTATGAAGGTTGATGACCCTCTTCAAGTTGCTTTGGCGTATCGAGAGCATATGGTGGAGTACTTTTGGAAGTATAAGATGTCTGTTCATACAAGTGATGAATAAAGATGCATTGGTGGAGTACTTTTGGGTATGGCTTGTATGTGGTTTTAGACTTTTGTTGTTCAACCAAATGTAACCGCAATCTGGATGTCTGTGAAGGGCATCAAGAGACAACTTCTTATGCATGTATGTGTAGCGCAACTTGGTATATTCCTAACACCCATGCATACCATCCAAATATACGTGTTGTGATACTGTTGATTTGCAACAAACATTTTGTGTTAATTGCTAAAACGTTTGTTTTTTACAAACATCCATTTGATTTGAAAAAACGACTACATACAATCTTATTGGTAAAAGACTATAACATACATATTGCATAACACTTATTGGTAAACAGATTACCATAACCAAACTACAGCACTGAAGAGAACAACCAAACTGAAAACCAACACAACTTTGTCATGAACTTGCACTCTTGACTTGATAAAAGTCAACTCATCCAACACTTTCATGATATCATTGTTTGAAACCTCAGTAACTTCATCCGAGACTGAACTCTTTCCCGTCTTCATTAAATGTTTCTTTTCCTCATGTTCCTTGTAAAACAAATCTTTGTAATACTGACTTGGTAGTTCCGGGTCTAGGAAACCATAGAAGTTACATTTGGTCTTTTTGTCCTAAAATAAAAATTTGTTAAATTCACATATTCAACCAAACAAGTAAAATAAGTATAATGCATAATAATATTACATAAATTGGACAGGCCTTGAATCTTCTACCAGGATGAGTCCGTGTCCAAGAGGTTTGTACTTCCACCGGTAATGGTTTTGGACATTCGCAGTGTGTAGCATTGATGTAGTATTCCAATGGCTTTCGATTGGATCTGGAGGTAGAGGCAGAGGAGGGAGCCATTGTTTTATTTACCCAATGAGTAAACTTGACGCTTTTATAGTATAGTCACATCTTATTTGGCGGGAAATATACTTTGTGAATGAGCGGGTAATGAATATTGTGGAGGGAAAAGTTTAAGCGGATTTTATATTGAGCGACTTAAAGGTCCTATTTTCAGCGAAGTTTTTTTTGTTTATTGTTTTGTACAATCCTAGAACAGTGAACACAAATCCCAGAACACAAAACCCAGAAAAATGACTTCGGCTAATTCCCAAAAATTCAAACTTTATTTGGATTTTGAGACATCAATTCGTGGAGTTTTACTTCCAGTTAACATCACCTACCTACAGCTGATTACCTATCTCACTAACAAATATCAGATTAAAGATAAGATCATCAGTTTATACTACATGTCCGCTTCAACCAAAATTCATGTGAGTGACGATGATGATGTTTCTTTCTTCGTTCATGAAATATGCTGTAAGCAGCACCTGATCCAGACGCTATACATCAAACTTATCGAGAAATCTTCCGAGGTAAAGCCGCCTACTTCTTCTAAGACTCTTGATATTGATCTTAATGTTCCTTTGTTGCCTCAAGAATCTGATTTTCAAACACCAAAAGTTGAAGATCATAATAACGAGGGTGCAGGGGCAAACGTTAATGTAGATGTGCATCCTAGTTGGCAGAAAATAACATTTCTAAATATCCCTGATCCACCCAGTTCAGCTGATCCCATAATTAAAAAGGTAAGTAACCATAAACACCCTGTAGTATCTAAATTAAAGGTGGGTAGTCGGTTTGATGATAAGCAAGGATGCATTTATGCAATAGGAATAAAAGCGTTGGTTGATATGTTTGAGTACAAAGTTACTAACTCATGTAAGAAAAGGTACAGTGTAGCTTGTTTTGTCGAAGGTTGCAACTGGTACATTAACGCACGAAAAAGTGTTGTTAGCCGATACTTCTATGTTACTTCCATTAACGACTCTCATACATGTTCCAGAACAAAAATTCATCCTAATCATCGAAATGCTACCCGAAAATTATTGGGTCACATACTTGTTGATAAATTGAGGAATTGCAAACGGGTATATACGGGTGCGGACATAAAAAACGATTTTAATGTTGATTGGAAAGTAGACATTTCCTACTACCGAGCTTGGGGTGGGAAAAACATTGCATTACAGTTGTTGAACGGTTGTCCTAGGGAGTCTTTTGAGCAGTTGCCGTATTACTGCTATAACTTAAAGTTGGAAAATGAGGGGACAGTAACTCACATTGAGACAGATGAGACAGATCGGTTTAAGATGGTATTCATTGGTTTCGGTGTTGCTGTAAGTTTTTCATAAATTCTATTATATTTTATTTATGATTAATACCTTCATTGTTATCAAAATTTTATTAATTAAGCAAATTTCTGATTGTTTTAAAATAGATCCGGAGCTTCTTACGTTTTATGCGACCATTGCTAATCATTGATGCCGCACATCTTAAAGGGAGATACCTTGGTACGAATCTGGTTGTTGTTGGGATGGACGGCAACAACCAGATTATACCTATTGCAACTGGTGTCTCTCAAGGTGAGACCAATGAATCATGGACATGGTTTTTGACCAAACTTAAAGAATGCATTGGTGAAGTAAAAGATTTGGCCATCATCTCTGACAGACATCCGGCAATTGTACATGCATGTAGTACCGTTTTTCCCAGCGCGTTTCATGGTTTTCTGTCGTCATTTAATGATGAACTGCAATTTGAAAACTAGAAAGTGGAAGGCTATATATTGGAGGACATGCAAAGCTTACACAGGCAGGAGTTTGATGCTTCAATTTCTGAGATTCGATCATTAAAACACGATGTGTATAAAAAACTAAAAGATGAAGCTGGATTTGATAAATGGTCGCGTGCTTACTGCCCTGCAAACAGGTACAATTATTTGACCTCAAATAGTGCTGAATCAGTAAACTCTTTAACGAAAGATGTTAGGAAGGTTCCAATAACCCAGCTAATGGAGTACTACCGAAGGCTTCTACAAAGATGGTATTTTGAACGTCGAGCAAAATACAAAGGTAACTTAAAAAAACTGTATATTATACTTGGTTTATTACATATTTGGCACGTCGCATGAAAATGTATTATTATTTTTTTATTTGGATGCTCCAACTGATGAACTTAGCGAATGGGCAAATGCAAAAGTAAACAATAGAATGGCAAAGAGTGCTAATTGGGGTGTTAACGGAATTGAGATGCACAAGATTTACCAAGTCACTGATCCAAAACATGTTCATATTGTTGACTTTGACAACAAAGAATGCACTTGCCGCAAATGGCAGCTATCTGGTCTACCTTGTGGTCATATTTGTGCTGTGTCTAGATTTGAAGGGATGACTGACACTAGCAGTTGGGCTATGGATTGGTTTAACAAAACGTCACTAAAAAATACATACGAAGCAAGGGTTTATCCTCTAAAAGATGTATCCTTGTGGCGTACTCCTGATGACTTGCAAACCGTAAAACCTCCTGCTATGGATAAGCGACAACCTGGAAGACCCAAAGAAAAGAAACGTATCCGATCACAAGGGGAAGAGCCAGGAAGCAAAACCTGTGGCAGGTGTGGAAAGGCAGGACACACAAGACAGTCATGTATTGAACCGTTGATGACAAGCAAGGCAAGTGTGTTTCTATATTTTATTTCAATGTGTTTAATTTTTAATGTTATTACTGATATGGTTGTTTGAACTAATGCCACATGTCAGAAACGTAAAAGAAACTCACAATCGTGCACCCCTACAACTAATGAAGAAGCAGTGGAACAAGAACGACACGGTGGACAGCGGACGCGTGTAGAGGTCGAACAGGGAGAAGCAAGTGGTCAATCAAACAATGATTTCGTATGGAAATGTGAATCATCTACTCCTGAAAACATCGTTCGTAACAACATTCAGTCACAACCTGTGACTGAAAATGTTGTTCATTTGGACGATTTATAGTACTTCAATTTGAACTTTAACACAATGGAAGCACAACTTATCAGTCATTTAGAATTTTCAATGTTTGTTACTTGAATAATAATAGCTACAGGAGTGGCTTGCTTTTATTGTTTTTTTATGTTACTTTGTGAGAATGTTATACAATAAACTGTTGAACATGTGCACATTTTTTTTTCTTTTCTATAAAAACATAGAGGAGTCAGGCATATAGTGTAACGTCAATGTATGCATGTGACTGTATATTTTCACACAACATCATTCCATAAATAAGTAAGCAAAAACAATGTCAGGTCTGCCTAAATGTGATGAGATAAGAGCCGCTGCTAACACTAACAACTGGACAGACATGATGATTTACTACTGCCGTACCGCTGCAATCGAAGATGTTCAATTGGCAAGAAAGGTGAACATCCTAACTCAAGAATTGGCTAGACTTAATCGTGAAAGGGCTGCCGTTATTCAAGAGATGGCAACTGTGCGTAAGAAGGTGCCACAAAAAACTGTTGACTTTCTGAAGCAGGAGCAGGCCCTTAGTGAACACAAAGTGATGCAAATGAATATCTTGGCAGGAGAACTCGAGATGAGTGCTCGAAACAAGAATTTCTTTATTCATAAGCTTGAGGGTACGTTGCCGCTATAAGCACTGTGCGATATGCGAAGTACTAACTGTTATGTCGTATGTGATATCCTAGTAACTAAGACTACTATATGCCCCTAGTAAGAATTTAGTGCTATAATGTATCTGATTTCCAAGTACTTAGTGTTATATCGTGCGTGCTTTCCTAGTAACATACTTTATTCAATAAAGTTTCCTAGTAAGTAGGAGTTTTACTCACATTTTATCTTGTGTTCAATAGTTGGATGGTCTTGAATCTTCTGTCTTTTCATCATATCCAGCGTATACCTATGGAATATATGGGATTCTAATTTAAAATGAGGTTGCGAAAATAACAAAAATTGAACAATCGAAGACATTAAATTCACATTGTTAAAGTATCGTCTGACCTTTACTACTAGCCTCATTCTAACATCAGCAGTGGATTGAATCTTCTAGGATTGGTTTAATCACCACTGGCAGTAGGTTCCTTGTAGGTCTGCAATCTTCTCTATCTTTTTAAACAGTTGATCAATTATAGGATGTGTCTCCTTTGTTCCTCTTGAACTGAGTTTAGCTTCCAGCATTTGTCTTGCCACATTCTTTGATAAAGGATAATCCCTATCAACGAACATGAAAAACCTATCCTCTTTTTTTGTTTTTACACCATGAACCTTGCAGTATGAGTACAATATCCATTCAACCACCTCACAATCATACCAATATTCAGCCTCAAGATCAGGTTCAAACATGCTCTTTATAGCAGCCCACACAAACTTAGCTAACTCTCCATTTGGACCTAACTTCCCATATCTGAACTTCATTACTTTCCACAACTCGTCCAAATCACTCCTAGTCAAACAATCCAGTAACATCCCAAATGACCAATAAGTGGATTTGCATCCATCACCTCTTGTAATCTCAACTACTTCTCTACCTCTATGTTTGACAATCTGCCAATCGATAATAGGATGAACTGCTTTTAAAGGAATAGGATTAATAGGTTCAGGATTAGGACTATTAGTCTCCTTAAAATACTGTTTAGTTCTTTCTTTCTTTTTCAAATCTTCGTCCACCTTTTGTCTTTTATATCTGGATTGCTTCTTTAACCATTCTGCTTCTTTCTCAGAATTCATAGGAATGTGATCTTCATTAACCCTCATACACTTCTGACTAAGCTCCTTCAGCCTCTCTGTTGAACATGTTCTTAGATCTACACCAAGATGTATGCCTGAATTCTTGATAATCTTCATGTATGTATTTCTCATATCGCTCTTTGTAGGAGGTTTCTTTCTTTTGACTTGCTTTTTCTCTTTTTTGAACTTCGTGAACCATTCATCCAAGATTCTTGCTTTTTGATTATTAGAGAACATTTCCCACACTTCACGAGTGTACTCAATCCCAATATTATTAGAAGCTTCAAGATAGGCTTGTGAATCCTCCCAATCATCTATCCATCTCTGATTAGCTTCCTCCTCTTCTAGCCTTTTCCTTTTTATTTCTGCTTTTTCTGCAGCTTCCATTCTTACACCATATTCATAATCATAATCAATCTGCTCTTGTGTATTCTTAAACTTTATATCAGGTTCAACAATACCTTTTCCCTTTCCATTATCTGGTAGAGCCACCTTCTTGTTCAAAGGCTCACCAATAGTCAAACTTCTAGTCAAGGGTTTAGGTCCAGTTGGTTTAAGAAATATAGGAGCCAGTGCAATGGTAGGTGTAGGGTCTGATGAACTTTTGCTTAAATTTATCAGTGTACTGGCAGCCTCCTTCTCAACTTCTTTTGATTTAGGTGGTGAAACAGATGTAGTTGTGACAATTGTAGATGTGGTAGTAATAGCAGTGTGTGAGACTACTCTATTGTCTACTACACTTTTCAAACTAGCCGGTGGGGTTAAGGTTACGCTAGCCATGGATGTCTCATGCAGCCCCTCCTTCTCTTTAACTTGTACATCACTTGGTGTCGTTACCTCAGTTGAAGTTGTAGCTGTGGGTTCTGAGTATGTGTCCTGCACCACCTCATTCTCCTTAACTTGTACATCAGTTGCTGTCGTTACTTCAGATAGACAAGTTGTAGCAGTGGGTTCTGAGTATGTGTCCTGCACCACCACTTTCTCTTTAACTTGTACATCAGCTGCTGGGGTTAAGGTTACAGAAACACTAGCAGTGGATGTGTCCTGCACCACCACCTCCTCTTTATCTTGTGCATCATTGGGAGCAGTGGATGTGTCCTTCACCACCTCCTTCTCTTTAACTTGTACATCAGCTGTTGGGGTTAAGGTTACACAAACACTAGCAGGGGATGTGTCCCGCACCACCTCCTCCTCTTTATCTTGTGCATCAGTTGGAGCAGTGGATGTGTCCTGCACCAATTCCTTCTCTTTAAGTTGTACATCAGTTGGTGGGGTTACCTCTGTTGAAGTTGTAGCGGTGGGTTCGAAAGACTATCGGTGGATGTGTCTGCACCAAATCCTTCTCTATATCATCTAATACATTCTTCACGATCTCGAGTACAGCTTCATTCCCATCTTTATCAGACACCACATACTGCCCTCCATGATCTACACTATCCACATCCTCATCCATACGCACAACTGCAGCGTCCCCTGAATCAAATCCTTCAGTCGTCCCCTGTGTTGTTTGGTCCTCCAAAACCACATCTTGAGAGGATGTCACTTTCTTAGTATGTTTCCTAACTCTTCTAACAACACTACGCCCATGTCTCCTAACTCCTCTAACAACACTACGCCCATGTCCCCTAACTTTTTCCATCACAAACATCCTGTGCTTCAATTCTCTGATCGTATTCTCCATTTTTGTACATTTAACCGTCAATTCATTTAATCGTTCACGATTTTCATCCCCAACTCGACCTGTGTTAACTGGTCGTTCATTCGAAAACGCATCATGTTGATGTTCATCATTATACGTCCATTCATGTTGATGTTCCAAGATACCTTCCTCATTTCGACCTGTGTTAACTGGTGCGCGTGGTGAACTTATCATAGCATCAAGGTTGGTTTCAGTGGTTACAGTCGGACTAATAGTGGGTGGAACTACGGTGTCAGTGGGTTCAGGTTCAGTCAATTGGGGTTCATTTACATCATCAAACTCACGAATGACAGGTAAATTAATCATATGCGGGAACAATGGAACATTTGGGATTGTTAAATTAGGATTTTGTTTCCTCATATGAGCAAAAACCTTATGATGCATATAATGCACCTCATACTTTGTATTATGTTCAACAGTTACGCTATTTGGCTACCCACAATAAGTTGAACAAACCTAGGATACAAGTAATATTTACCTTTCTTCCTAATATTCTGCAAAAACCCTTCAAAAATCATGCTAGACCAATTGAATTCCCTCCCTTCAGATAGACAAATTAAAGCAGTTGCAATTTTGGAGGGAAATTCATTAAACCCAGTGGTCTTACTACTCAGACACATCAGCAAGGTGTGAATTAAAACTTCCATTAGGAGAAAACATACATTTCAAAAATTTTACCTGTCTCCCTTCTTGTATAACCTAATCTTTCTAAACCTAAAAATATATCATTATCAGAAAGATTAACTAGTCCATTAGCATCATTGAGTTTCAACGTACCTCTAATGACTTCCTCATCCACCAAAATCTCATTATCATCCACCACAGTCCTAAACACCTCAAATCCATCTCGCTCCTGTATCTCAGCTTTACCCCAAAAATCATGTATATAGTCTTTGAGAATTGTGGGTGCTACAGTTAATGCAAACTGAATTTTACGGTGGTTGATAAAATCAATCATCTCATGAAAACCATCTGATTGATTATTTTTTTTTAAGTAAGCAACTAGGTTATGGGTGTTGGAATACTGCGACGGCATTGTGAGTTGGTATGGAAAAAGATGTGGGATTTTGAAATTACCAGTTTGGAGTGGTTAGGGTTTATGTGGAGAGTCAATTGGAAGTGATTTCAAGATCAATTACTTCAACTGGCAGTGATTTGGGGGAAAAAATAAGTTTGCATCAAATTTACAAAACACACCCTTGAAGTATGAATTACCATGAAATTGCTAGCAGTAGATTTCAAACCACTAGAAGTGGTTTGATAAAGTATAGCAGTGGATACATCAAATTTACAAAACAGCCCCCCAAGTATATATTATCAGGAAAACCACTGGCAGTGCATTGACAACCAAAGGCAGTGGTTTGATAGACAATAGCAGGGGTTTCATAGACGCTAGCAGTGGATACCTAAAATTTACAAAACAGCCCCCCAAGTGGTACATTAAGAGGAAGTTGCTAGCAGCGGGTTGAAAACAACTAGCAGGGGTTTCATAGACGCTAGCAGCGGATACATCAAATTTACAAAACAGCCCCCCAAGTATACATTATCAGGTCAAGTACAAGAAAGATGGAAAATCACGTGTTTATATTTACGACTTACAATTTTTTAAAATAATTTGTAATATACGTGTCTCGTTTTGTGATTTTTTAAAATAATTTGTAATATACGATTTTTTAAAATAATTTGCAACGTGTCAAATAACCAAACACTTAATGAAACCAAAGTCAACCACTTAATTTACTCCTCAACAACTTATAACCAAACACTTAACTTCTATTTAAGAACCTATAACTCAGATACTACCCATATCACACATACCCCAATTATTAACCTCAACTGCTTTCACCTCAACTTCTTCATCTTCATCTTCATCACTGCACCACCACTACATCATAGCGCCGCCTCCACCACCACTACATCACCGAGCAGGTATCGTTTACTACTTTTTATAAATACTCTTGACTGACCGTAAAAAGCTTCATGGGTTTTTGTTAGATAGTTGTAATCTTAGCTGGGTATCTCTTGTTTATTAGGTATTGTTATATAGTATGTTATATGCAATTGATTAGTTGTAGGAATATATGATTTGCTTTTATACTTGCTTCAAATTGATTAGGTGTCACGGGTTCCAATCCGAGACCAAGCCGTGACAGCAGTCGATGCCAAAAGGTAAGATATGTCGTTGCGTATTTTAAATAGCTTAGGGTTTTAAGTAACGAGAACTATCCAAGCATCGTGTTTCAAAAAGACCCTTTAAACCACTAAGCTCGAGTGGGTCATTTTAACAATTAGGGTCTGAGTGTAGGATGGTGGTTTTTTTGTGACATAAACCAAGTTCTTGGCAGGGTGTTGGGGTCCAACCCCTTTCATGTGTAATAGAACTTTAACAAGGATATTGAGATCATGTTGTGTTCATATGCTTGTGATACAAAAGATTTGATCGTGTTTGCGGCCGACTATTTGAACAGTGTGTATATGGTTGAGGGTTCTTGAAAACAAAAGAATGCTGTTAGTGGGTATGCTTACAGTGCTATTATACCATTGCCCAACACCATTTCATTCTCCTTTTTACAATGATCTTCCCAAAAACTCACCAACAATTCTCTCCTATATTATCAAACAACAATATTGAAGTCAAACAGCCATGACACGTGGCTTCTCTGATGGTTTACGACGAGGAGGTACACGGTTTCTTGGTCCAGTAGATACCGGAAAGTGTAAAGCCATTTATTGTTACAGTATGTACAAGTTACCTGATGAAGAGGGTTGAATCATGAAGTGTAGAAAGGTGGTGCAAAAGGGTTTAGCTTGCTTTGAGATTGTATAACTGAGTGTGTTTTTTTAGTGGTGTCTTTTTTGGTGACAAAGTCCATGTTTCCGTGTGGTATGAGATCATAGATGATAACAAGATAGATGAAATGGTTGGTAATGATATATAATGGTGGGGAGCGATATGAGTGTTTTTGAGGGTGCCTCATTAACTCCACTTCACTCGCCATCACTATCATTACAAAACCATGTCATCTATTTCTTATAATCTCTGACATCTCTTTGTTACACAGAAACATGGAGTTTCTCTACAAAAAACAGACACTAAAACACACACACAAGCACAGTTATGAACTCTATACGCATGGCTAAACCACTTTGCACTACCTTTCTACCCTTCAAGATTCAACTCTCATCATCAGGTAACCATTACAAACCGTAACAAGAAACGTGTTGTACACTTTCCCGTATCTACTGGACCAAGAAACCGTGTACCTCGTCGCCGTGAACCATCAAAGAAGCCACGTGTCATACACGCACACTACAATTTTGTTGGTTCATAATATAGTAGAGAATTGTTGGTTTGTTTTGGGGGTGATCATTGTAAAAAGGATAAGGAAATGGTGTCGGGCAATGGTATAATATAACTTTAAGCAGACACACTAACATCATTCCTTTGTTTTCAGGACCCTTCAACCATATACACACTGTTCAAATAGTCGTATGCAAACACGATAAAATTTCGTGTATCACAGGCATATGAACACAACATAATCTCATTATCCTTGTTAAAGTGCTATTACACATGAATGGGGTTGGACCCCAACACCCTGCCAAGAACTTGGTTTATGTCTCAAAAAACCCACCATCCTACCCTCCTACCCTAATTGTTAAAATGACCCACTCGAGCTTAATGGTTTAAAGGGTCTTTTTGATACCCGCAGGTTAAGCTTTGTTCAAACTCGAAGACGCAGGAAGTCTACTGACAAAAGACCCTGGTTAACACGAGTTCGCGCCTTATGTGTTATTATATGTTTGTAGAGAATAACTTGGTTAGGATTACCGCTAAATGGATTATACGTATAGTTTTTGAACATTTTGTTATATGTAGCTTATGTACAGTTTTTGGACCATTGGTGATTTTGGAAACACATTTTATGTTATCGATTTATGCTTATATAAGAAATTATGTTTAGCGAACTTGTGTTGTTGTGACAAAACAAAAACGTATATGATGATAACTTCTAAACTATATACAAATATCAATTAACAGTCAAAACATATATGATGATAACTTCTAAACAGTATACATTTTTTTCCTTGTAAACAATATACGGTTTACACTTCTATTTTAAAACTACTATAATTCCACTCTATTTAACAACTCCTATCACAACTACCAACACATTTTGTGGTTATCACTCTATATTTCCACACTCTATTTTTAATCCTCTCTAAAAAAAAAAACATCTCAACCAACAACAACAATGTCCAACCCCCGTCTTCCCCTCTTGGATCAACTATCCCGTACAGCAAACTCTCGATCTGTCAAGGCTATGATGATTGTGGAATATTGGGGAGAAGTTAGGGATACTGTTTGGGATGAATTAGATCTGCAAGAGAAGATTGACGAGCTAACCGCTCGTGTACAACGTAGGGATGTGCTTATTGGAGAGCTGTTGGTTGTGGGTCCAACTAACTCGTCTGTTGCGTCTGTTCGGCACATGAGAAGGATGCAAATTGAAGATAGGGCTGAGATTGTAAGGAAGCAGACCTCCATCTTAGAAAGGCGTGCTCGCGTTTGTTCTTTGTTATCCTTGATTGAACATCTTGAGTCAATGGTCCTTTGAATTTGTGAAGCCTTCATGTTAGGGTTTATGTTTTGTTTAGGTTAGTTATGGTGGGTTATGTGTGTACTAGTTTAGTGTAACTACTTTTGTTTATAACGTTGTCAATCTTAGTCTAATTTGTATTTGTGTTTTACAAAACAACCTACATTGACGTTGAATTAAAAAAGCAAAATTATATCGCATAATCGACATAATTAAAATAAAAACATAAAATAAAATATCAACCTCATAATTCCTTGTATCCAATTTTTGGTTACTAAAACAAAATATGTTTGTCTACTCGGTTTAAGTTGGTAAGATGAAAATGGCGCGTTAATAAGGTCGCTTGGAATTCATCGGTTTATGTGAAAGGTCCTATTCATGATGCATACATTGGTTTGTGTCACAATACTTTTTTACACTTATATTACAAATTATTTTAAAAAAATGTAAGTCGTAAATATAAGCACGTGATTTTCCTTCTTTCTTGTACTTGACCTGATAATGTATACTTGGGAGGCTTGTGACAACCCGTACTTTCAGGTCATTTCTCGACACGATTCATGTCTCATTATTTCAACATTTATAGTAAACTTGGTTTACTTGTTTCAAATTCGCGTAACCTTGGAGGTTTAGCGGCGAATTCATGATCATGACATCACGTACATTTCATATGGACTATGATTAGTCTACATTTCATTGACATCATGGGAATCTCATTAGTACATTCACGACATTTCATTTCACGTTCAACGCGTAATTTTTATATTTAATAAACTTTATCGCGTGAGTTATTATTTTAACATTTGACCCATTACTTTCAAAAATGATCCCGAGGTATTTTTAAACTTACATTTAGTTCATAAAAACTATATTTTTAGTTTTCCTAGTGTTTCAAATTTATTTGGTACCTAAATCGTTAAAGTTTAATTATTACGTTGTTTTTCTTAAAAATGATGCGATAATTATTTTATCCCTCAATTTTCACAAGTAAAGTATTTTTACAATTTTTATTAACTCATTACATTCTATTTGAACTATTAAAAACTTACTTGCACCAAAAATTACCATTTACCTATACTTGTACAAATTTCTACAAATTACTTACACTTTATCAAATATTTACACAAGTATATACAAGTAAAAAAAAAATATATATATATAATTGGGGGAACAAAAGTCCCCAAAATTTCGGCCTAAGGAAGGGATGCAATTAATTGTGGTATGGTTTGAGATATATTATGTTTTCACTCAACTACATAAAGTCTTACTCAAATAATTCACTTCATTTCATCTCTTTCAAGTGTTAAGAAAGTTTTTCTCTTCTTCCTTTTGGCTTCCATAACCGGTCACACATTCAAGACACAAGGGATCAAGAATTTTTGCTAAATCAAGTCATTAACAACCTAGTATATATCCTTTATATGGTTTTGAAATAAAAACCAAGGATATTTAAGTTTAATCCTTGTTACTTTCACCTCATCACTATCACTTGTAAGCATGTTCTTATCATTTTCAAGTTTCCTTTTCATTTTCATATGTTTCTTTTCATTTTTGGAGCTTATATGCAAGTTATGTGATTTATACCATTTATTTCATGATTTTTGAGTTATATATATATTTTGGTCATCCTATAATTACTCCCATGGTATTCTTTGGTCTTGATGGTGATTAGGAACCCATGACACCCTAAGAAGGTGTATGGTAGGACTAGAATAGTTTTGGAGTTGATTTGAAGGGATTAGAATAGATTTTGTCCGAGAAAAACTATTTTTAATACGTATATTTAAAGGTTCTGTCCTTGTTTCAATTTTCTGGAAAATCCGACATTTGGTACGACATTTTGGCCTTGATATTTAGAAAATATACTTTAAAACGAATCCGTGGCCGCTTGAACGGATAAAAACGGACTTATAACGAAGAAGTTATGGATTTTTAAAGTTTGGCGACGAAAAATATTATTTCTGAAAATTTCAGCTTTCTGTTTTTAGTGTTTTCGGGTCAAAAACGAGCCTTAAGCTTCACAAATTATTTCGACTTCTCAAAAATATATTAGTTTACTTCGATACGAAGCTAAGGACATATAAAACGTAGAAAACGGATTTGAAACGACAAAGATATGCACTTTCTCATAAAGTTGCCGTAAATATTATTTTCTGAAAAACTATATTATTTTTACGTTACAGGTATTTCATTAGCTGTAAAGGCTATGTTTGCGGCAGTTTTTAACCATGATGTGAAACTTTTTGGAACAAAATGTCTTCTAGTAAAATCAAGTTCACCGGCCATATTTTTCAAAACAAAAAGCCGTTTGTCAAGCGGAGTTTTAGTAAATAAATTACGGATGTTCAAACTTGGCCGAAACTTATTTTCTGCACACAATTAGCAAAAATCACCAACTTTAACCCTTGATATCTTTATGATCGAGACCTTTTGGACGAAAACTCCTGAACTGAACTTTTTTTTTGATATCGATACAAACTTTCCAAAACCGTCGAGTTCGTTCTCTAACGATCGACGTACACCGTTTTACGGCTAGTTTTCCAAAGCCATTTTTGTTGATTTCATGAAAATTCCGACGACATTGTTTTGCGACGAAAAGTGGTAATTTCACCAAAAATCATTATCAAACCATTGTAGGATGACATTTTTACGTAAAAACATGTAAAGTCATTTTCGAAGGGTCAAGACGTCAAAAGAGTATTTTTCGACGATGAGTGATATTTTCAAAACTCGTAAATGGTATAAATAACATATGGAGTGCATGCATAACATTACATTGCAACTCATTGCATATCATATCATTGGTAATAGGTCCAGATTAAAGTTTCATATTATACCTCGGTGTACTCGCTTTTGTCATCGCCTCAGTTTACCAAGTGAGTTTCGTAGCCCCTGCTTTTACTTGTTTTCATAACTGTTTTGGGGGAGATGCATGCTTAAATATTTTTCACAAGTACTTTAGATTTTTGAGGCTAAACTCTATCATGATTACCATTGTTTTTAAATCAAAGGTTATACTATATAAATTGTTCTTGTTTGCGTGCTACGGTACTACGTCGTATAACGTTCTAAATCAGTTGACTACTGATACATTGAGTTAGGTGCTATGGATTATGTGCTATGGTTCTACGTCGTATAACGTTCTAAATCAGTTGACTACTGATACATTGAGTCTAGTGCTATTGATTACGTGCTATTGTTCTACGTCGAGTTAGGTACTATTGTGAAATCATTGGACATCATGCACTTGATCATAAACTACACACATCTTGGCAGTGGGTTGTGAACACACAGGTTGCAAGTTTTGTATGGGTGGGACTTGGAACTGAGTGGATTTACAATGCCTTTGCTACATAAACGATTTTTGGAAGGCTTTACATTTCAAATCAAATTCTATGAACTCACTCAACCTTTGTGTTGACACTTTTAGCATGTTTTTATCTCAGGTATCTAAGGCATTCACCTCATGGCATGCATTTGGACTTCATGGAGTCGTAATGACGACGCGTCTCACTTGTGTTTTATGAACTTTAAAACATCGTTTGAATTGTAACAAACTTATTTCCGCACAAGTTGATTTACATTTGGGACCTACTTTGTAAACTCTGATTATTTTATTAAATCAAACGATGTATTTTTTAAACGACACTTTAGGTTAGTTCAATATACTGTGATTGTGATGCTATGACAGTCAATCCCCAGGAATTCCATTCGGCGCAAAAAGGTAATTTGGGGTGTGACAGATTGGCATCAGAGCTTCATTATAGAGAACTAGGTTGCATCATTGACCCTAGACTATAACTACATCATCATAGCATCTCGTCATTTCATCACAAGTGCACGTTCACTTTACATGCGGTTTATACGTACATTTTTTCGAGTTATTCACTTTCATTTCACATCGATTGTCACATGGATGCCTTTAAATTCCCATCCCATTATCTTTTCCTCATACCCTAACGTGGAGAATTCCTTGTCATTCCCTATCACAATTTTTATATCAGCTGATTCGTCACCGATAACGTCAAATGCGGAGATGAATCTTTATATAGGGCGAAGTCACTCTCACTCCTTTGTTCACCACTAACATGACGAGTTACACTTTATTCACACATTAAGTCACTAAACCATCATGCATTGAAGCACTTAGAACACCTCATAACCCATCTTTTCGGAAACCGACGATCATTTTTGAAACATAACCTTAAACTTATCATTTCTTATCACATTTCTTTGAAGCGCTTATTATTAACATCGGATTTTGCTACGTCTCACATTTCCTCTGGTTTGAAGAAGATATGCGCACCGAAGAAAGCTACACCTGGAATGACTCGAGCGGAAATTCAAAAGTTGGTAAGGGATAGTATAGCCGAGGCATTAAGGATTGAAAGGGAAACAGTGGCTGCTGCTGCTGAGGCCGGTACTGCTCTGAAGCCGCTAGGCTTCTGCTACTCTAGCTGGAAATGCAGGAGGATCCGGAGCTAAGAGCTGTTCTTACAAGGATTTCAAGAGTGGAGATCCCACTAAGTTTGAGGTACCAGGGAGCTACGACCATGGTTCGATGGTTTGAAAAATTGGAATCGGTGTTTTTGCTTTGTAACTGTCCGGATGACAGTAAGGTTAAATTTGCTACAAGTACTTTACTAGATGGAGCTTTGTCATGGTGGAATTCATATGCTCAACCGATTGGTATGGAGAATGCTTTCAAGCTTACTTGGGAGGAATTTAAGGGTTTGGTGACTAAGAAGTTTTGTCCTCGAACGGAAGTGAAAAAGTTGGAGACGGAGTTCTATGAACTAAAAACTATTGGGTATGATATCGACACTTACATTCGGAGATTCCAAGAATTGGCCGTGTTATGCCCATCTATGGTTTCGGATAATGAGAAGCTCTGGAGGCTTCATTGAAGGACTTCCCGAGATTATTCAAGGTGATGTGACTTCTTGACCCCATAACGATTGAGGAAGCTATTCGATTGTCCCAAAAGCTCATGGCACAAGTAGTAAAGAGGGGCAACACCAACAACACCAACCGTAACAACAACAACAACAACCGCACAACTACAACCATAACCAAAACAACAACGACAACGACGATAATCAAATCAACAACAATAAAAGAAAATGGGAAGACGACCAAGGAGATTGTAACAACAACAACCAAAACCGTAACACTAACCATCATCAACAACAGAATAGAAGACAAGAAGTCGCCAGGGTCTATGTTGCTGCACCAACAAAGGGAAGAGCTTATGCAGGGAAACTTGCTGCGATGCCACCAATGCACGCTACATCATAATGGTCCATGTGGTATATGCTTTAGCTGTCACAAAGTAGGACACCTTGCTAAGGACTGTAAGGGCAAAGCCGTAGTCACATGCTTCGGATGTGGGGAGCAAGGACACTATCGGAATCAATGTCCTCAAAACCAAGGTCAACAAGTCGAAGGTGCTCATGGGAATGTATATATGTTAGAAGGAGGAGAAGGAGCTCGTCATGGTCCAACAACAGCTTGAGAAGACTGAAGAAATTCGGAAACTAACAGTCTTATTTTTCCTTATGTACTATGTTGTACTAATTTTATGTCTTCCATCGTATCCGAATCTTTATAACTTAACGATGTACTACTTTTGCTAAACCACTCGTTGTAAAATATTCTCATCTATCGTACTTTATTTTCTTTCCGATTTGTTATCATTTCGAGGATTTTAATTCTTTTTACTTTAACTATCATTTTAACGACCCTTCTCCATGTCTTCTCTCCTCGATGTTCATCACAATTTTAACATCCGTTGACTCAACACCAAACATCATATGAGTCGATTAGTCCAAGCATTGCATAGTTACTCCTAAATTATACATAGACTGATCACCTATGTCTAATTCAGGAAGAATCATGCAATGAAGGGAGTAGTAGGCTAATATGTGCAAGCAATCCGTAATCGAGCCAAATTTTCAAAAGATTTTCTTCAAACCACTTGTTTCCAGTTTGATCCGCGTGACAGTTCTTGTTTGATGAGTTGCAAAGATCGAGCTAGAAACAAGTTGTTACCTAAACCGATTTAGCCTAATCTCATGACAGTTCTTGTTTGATGAGTTGTGAGATTAAGTAAAAATCGGTTACCAAAAAGTCTTTTGAGGGTTTTGCTCGGGAATGGGAAAGTTTGCCACATTAAACCCTAAACCCGATAGACTAACACGAACTGAATTCAGGGACTGAATTCCTTTTTGATGGCGAATGTGACAACCCGTACTTTCAGGTCATTTCTCGACACAATTCATGTCTCATTATTTCAACATTTATAGTAAACTTGGTTTACTTGTTTCAAATTCGCGTAACCTTGGAGGTTTAGCGGCGAATTCATGATCATGACATCACGTACATTTCATATGGACTATGATTAGTCTACATTTCATTGACATCATGGGAATCTCATTAGTACATTCACGACATTTCATTTCACGTTCAACGCGTAATTTTTATATTTAATAAACTTTATCGCGTGAGTTATTATTTTAACATTTGACCCATTACTTTCAAAAATGATCCCGAGGTATTTTTAAACTTACATTTAGTTCATAAAAACTATATTTTTAGTTTTCCTAGTGTTTCAAATTTATTTGGTACCTAAATCGTTAAAGTTTAATTATTACGTTGTTTTTCTTAAAAATGATGCGATAATTATTTTATCCCTCAATTTTCACAAGGAAAGTATTTTTACAATTTTTATTAACTCATTACATTCTATTTGAACTATTAAAAACTTACTTGCACCAAAATTTACCATTTACCTATACTTGTACAAATTTCTACAAATTACTTACACTTTATCAAATATTTACACAAGTATATACAAGTAAAAAAAAAAATATATATATAATTGGGGGAACAAAAGTCCCCAAAATTTCGGCCTAAGGAAGGGATGCAATTAATTGTGGTATGGTTTGAGATATATTATGTTTTCACTCAACTACATAAAGTCTTACTCAAATAATTCACTTCATTTCATCTCTTTCAAGTGTTAAGAAAGTTTTTCTCTTCTTCCTTTTGGCTTCCATAACCGGTCACACATTCAAGACACAAGGGATCAAGAATTTTTGCTAAATCAAGTCATTAACAACCTAGTATATATCCTTTATATGGTTTTGAAATAAAAACCAAGGATATTTAAGTTTAATCCTTGTTACTTTCACCTCATCACTATCACTTGTAAGCATGTTCTTATCATTTTCAAGTTTCCTTTTCATTTTCATATGTTTCTTTTCATTTTTTGAGCTTATATGCAAGTTATGTGATTTATACCATTTATTTCATGATTTTTGAGTTATATATATATTTTGGTCATCCTATAATTACTCCCATGGTATTCTTTGGTCTTGATGGTGATTAGGAACCCATGACACCCTAAGAAGGTGTATGGTAGGACTAGAATAGTTTTGGAGTTGATTTGAAGGGATTAGAATAGATTTTGTCCGAAAAACTATTTTAACGTATATTTAAAGGTTCTGTCCTTGTTTCAATTTTCTGGAAAATCCGACATTTGGTACGACATTTTGGCCTTGATATTTAGAAAATATACTTTAAAACGAATCCGTGGCCGCTTGAACGGATAAAAACGGACTTATAACGAAGAAGTTATGGATTTTTAAAGTTTGGCGACGAAAAATATTATTTCTGAAAATTTCAGCTTTCTGTTTTTAGTGTTTTCGGGTCAAAAGCAGGCCTTAAGCTTCACAAATTATTTCGACTTCTCAAAAATATATTAGTTTACTTCGATACGAAGCTAAGGACATATAAAACGTAGAAAACGGATTTGAAACGACAAAGATATGCACTTTTTCATAAAGTTGCCGTAAATATTATTTTCTGAAAAACTATATTATTTTTACGTTACAGGTATTTCATTAGCTGTAAAGGCTATGTTTGCGGCAGTTTTTAACCATGATGTGAAACTTTTTGGAACAAAATGTCTTCTAGTAAAATCAAGTTCACCGGCCATATTTTTCAAAACAAAAAGCCGTTTGTCAAGCGGAGTTTTAGTAAATAAATTACGGATGTTCAAACTTGGCCGAAACTTATTTTCTGCACACAATTAGCAAAAATCACCAACTTTAACCCTTGATATCTTTATGATCGAGACCTTTTGGACGAAAACTCCTGAACTGAATTTTTTTAGATATCGATACAAACTTTCCAAAACCGTCGAGTTCGTTCTCTAACGATCGACGTACACCGTTTTACGGCTAGTTTTCCAAAGCCATTTTGGTTGATTTCATGAAAATTCCGACGACATTTTTTGCGACGAAAAGTGGTAATTTCACCAAAAATCATTATAAAACCATTGTAGGATGACATTTTTACGTAAAAACATGTAAAGTCATTTTCGAAGGGTCAAGACGTCAAAAGAGTATTTTTCGACGATGAGTGATATTTTCAAAACTCGTAAATGGTATAAATAACATATGGAGTGCATGCATAACATTACATTGCAACTCATTGCATATCATATCATTGGTAATAGGTCCAGATTAAAGTTTCATATTATACCTCGGTGTACTCGCTTTTGTCATCGCCTCAGTTTACCAAGTGAGTTTCGTAGCCCCTGCTTTTACTTGTTTTCATAACTGTTTTGGGGGAGATGCATGCTTAAATATTTTTCACAAGTACTTTAGATTTTTGAGGCTAAACTCTATCATGATTACCATTGTTTTTAAATCAAAGGTTATACTATATAAATTGTTCTTGTTTGCGTGCTACGGTACTACGTCGTATAACGTTCTAAATCAGTTGACTACTGATACATTGAGTCTAGTGCTATTGATTACGTGCTATTGTTCTACGTCGAGTTAGGTACTATTGTGAAATCATTGGACATCATGCACTTGATCATAAACTACACACATCTTGGCAGTGGGTTGTGAACACACAGGTTGCAAGTTTTGTATGGGTGGGACTTGGAACTGAGTGGATTTACAATGCCTTTGCTACATAAACGATTTTTGGAAGGCTTTACATTTCAAATCAAATTCTATGAACTCACTCAACCTTTGTGTTGACACTTTTAGCATGTTTTTATCTCAGGTATCTAAGGCATTCACCTCATGGCATGCATTTGGACTTCATGGAGTCGTAATGACGACGCGTCTCACTTGTGTTTTATGAACTTTAAAACATCGTTTGAATTGTAACAAACTTATTTCCGCACAAGTTGATTTACATTTGGGACCTACTTTGTAAACTCTGATTATTTTATTAAATCAAACGATGTATTTTCCAAACGACACTTTAGGTCGTTCAATATAACTGTGATTGTGATGCTATGACAGTCAATCCCCAGGAATTCCATTCCGCTGCAAAACAGGTAATTTGGGGGTGTGACAAGGCTGTTTTGTAAATTTTAGATATCCACTGCTAGCGTCTATGAAACCCCTGCTAGTGGTCTTCAACCCGCTGCTAGCAGCTTCCTCTTAATGTACCACATGGGGGCTGTTTTGTAAATTTTAGATATCCACTGCTAGCGTCTATGAAACCCTGCTAGTTGTTTTCAACATTGCTAGCTTCCTCTTAATGTACCACATGGGGGGCTGTTTTGTAAATTTTAGATATCCACTGCTAGCGTCTATGAAACCCCTGCTAGTGGTCTTCAACCCGCTGCTAGCAGCTTCCTCTTAATTTATACTTGCGGGGCTGTTTTGTAAATTTGATGTATCCACTGCTATACTTTATCAAACCACTGCTAGTGGTTTGAAATCCACTGCTAGCAATTTCATGGTAATGCAGACTTCAAGGGTGTGTTTTGTAAATTTGATGCAAACTTATTTTCCCCAAATCACTCCGGTTGAGTAATTGATCTTCAAATCACTTCCAATTGACGCTCCACATAAACCCTAACCAATCCAAACTGGTAATTTCAAAATCCCACATCTTATTCCATAAAAACTCACAAAGCTAAAGTTCTAAAGAGAAGAGATTGAAGTCAAATTGTTCATTCATTCATTCATGAAAGCAGTTTGACTTACAACTTACAAAACCCAATCAACTTCAAATGCAACTACAAATCCAAAGTGCTATACATGATCTCCTACTAATATTTCTACTACTACTAAACCTAATCTAGTGCATATCATATGTTCCAACATCTAAAGAGCATAAATGAAGACTTGAGCATGACCGCTCATCTATCACACTAAATCTTTGGATTTGCCTTTGTGAAGTCCTGCATAACCACCCATTCGTTCTATCACGATGGCTGGAGCTACAAGACTTCTATAACGAAGATGCTAAGGGTCAAAAGTATGAAGGATGGATTGATGAAAACGTTGATGATGGAGAAAAATAAAGGTTTCCTTTGTGCTTCCTCCATGTATTTCAACCAAAATGCAACCATCCACCTTCCCTAGCATTTCTTCTATGCGATGTGTGTTGATGCACCAAAACCAGGTGCAGGAAGACCAAGCACCACCTTTCTACCCATAGGAAGTGGCGGATTGCTTGCTCGAGGACTGCATTGAGGCAGAGGTGCTGGAGGTTGGGAGTAAGATGTTCCTTCCTTATAGTAGTCATCAGAATCATCAGCAGATACACTTGGATTCTCTACACTATCATCTTCTGATGATGGGAGAAAAGGTGATTTTTTAGGTCGAGGATCATAAGGATATGGAAAGAACTGAAGGAAATCGGTGGATATGATGATGATGATGATGATGGAGAAGAGGTTGGATTTACGACCTCTGATTTAGTATTCATGGTTTTTAGTGGTGAATTATGGTTTATGGCATTTTTGGGGTTTGTGGTAGAATTTAGGGTTTGTGAAGAAGATTTGGGGATATTGTGAAGAGATAAGTGTGCATTGGGGTCTGTTATATAGGCGGGTGCAAGGTTTTAAGGCAACTTAATATGAGTTTGGTGGCACAGTAACTCTCAAGATATTTACCGTCGCAATCTCTTCTCTTTTGATTGGGTTTTGTGTTTTACAAAACAACCTACATTGACGTTGAATTAAAAAAGCAAAATTATATCGCATAATCGACATAATTAAAATAAAAACACAAAATAAAATATCAACCTCATAATTCCTTGTATCCAATTTTTGGATACTAAAACAAAATATGTTTGTCTACTCGGTTTAAGTTGGTAAGATGAAAATGGCGCGTTAATAAGGTCGCTTGGAATTCATCGGTTTATGTGAAAGTACTTGACATGATGCATACATTGGTTTATGTGAAAGTACTTGACATGATGCATACATTGGTTTGTGTGACAATACTTTTTTACACTTATTGTTCTTATATAATAAAGCGGAAAAGATTTGCATTTGACTTGTAAATAAATGTAGGGGCCCTAAATGTAGAGTTATTGTTGGGCTTTGATGTGATAGTGAAGTAATCGATAAGAAGAAAAAGCGCTTTTAAAAAATGTCGCTCAGAATATATTGGATTACGTGATAGTACTATTAAACAAATGTCTTATTGCATATATATTTTTGGGTACCAAAAATGTCTTTTTGCATATAAAGATCATACTTTCTTCTACATACTTGGGTGATATACATGCTTATAAAATATCGCTCGACAATTTAAAATAAAGGAAACTAAACTAAATAAAGACATATAAAAGTAGCCCACTTAAATACAATTGTCGAATATACAATTTAGCAATACAACTATTGTGAGTCCATGCACGTTTGCAATACGTTTAAACACGTCTCCTCAAGTAAACCTGTCAAATAAAAGAGAAAAAAGGTTCAACATTTCCTCAAGTAAACAAATTCATCAAGTAGTGTAGTATACTTATTTTGGTTCAAGTTGGCTATCAAATCAAATCAATATGGCTTATAAGTCAAAATGCCATAATAACTATGCGTGGCTATCATATCAAGACCTTATAACTAATATAAAAGGGCTATCTTAACTGCTGTTTTGTTAAAAAAAAAATGAAAAAAAAAAAAACAAAATGCCCTTTTCTTCACAGGAGTTAGCTTCTGCTGTAGCTGCTGGTTCTAGTCTCGTTAGAGACATGATGGTGGAGAAGTTTAGTAGGGAGGTTACTGTCACTAGGGTGAACGAGCAGGGAATTAACAAAAAGCCCAAGATATTAGGTCTCGTGTTACCAGAGGGATTTCGTGATTGCAGAGTTGGAGCTTTTGTATCCCTTTGATTCATGTGTGCAAAGTATTTCACAGTTGAATATTTTGCAAAATGAAGATTTGGCAGACATTGCTAACATGTTGGTGAAGGTTGTGAACAAGCGGAACAAGGGAGCTTATGTCATTCATTGACAAGCTCAAGTCTATGGTGTACTGAACTGGTTTCTTCATATATGTTTTGAGTTTAGTATATGGTTAGGAATGTATGATGTTTATGTTTATGCTTATGGATGTTCTATAAACCTATTAAGGTTAATTTTGTTGGATATATATGCACTTACTTATTTATGTTTGTCTAAGTACTTTTGTGGGAACATACCTGGGTTATAACTGCTCCGTTGATATGCTGGCTTGTAACGTAGTGTTGAAAACATAACCTACACCATCAAAAAAACGTATAATCGATATGGATACGTTGTCGGTGGTAAGTGTGATATGAATTAATTGGTAACTTTAGCACCAGGTAAAATATAAGTGTCTCTATAAATAAACAAAACCACAAAAAAAAATAAAAAATAAAAAAACGGCGATATTCCTGGGCTGCTAAATGCTACTTTGTGACACATATATCGCCTGGTTTATTAGATGTATGTGTCACAAAGTAGAATCTAACAGCTCAGAAATAGCGTTGATTTGATTTTTTTTTTTTTTTTGGCACCACCTTAATTTTTATCGATCGCTTTGCAAAGGCTTTATCTTGCTCTTCAATGAAAACCAACTTACGCTTAACCTTAGGCTTAGCAACTACATCCCTATGGCTAATAGACATATCGACATCAACATCAATAAGGACGCTTGCTTCTTCTTCAGTCCAAGCAATAAGCTCATCATATGTCATATTGCTTGCATCTTTTAATCTTCTTCCATGTATAATCAATTTGGTTGTATAATCATCTTCAGAATCACAAAAGTTAAGATTTTGATAATAAAAATCAAATAAGTTTTGGGGATTATGTGTCATATACATCATCAACTTCCCATATCGATCAGCAAGGTCATACATGGCAGCCACATCCCTATCGCACACTATTAGTTTCAATCCTACCTCTAATTGACATTGTGGTAAACAGAAAAACAACGAATGGAAATTTAGCTCAGTATGTTCTTTCAGAAACTGGCACATACTATTATAGTCCACCTTCCTATCCTTGGACAAACTCCAATAAAAAACACCCCCATTTTCATACCTCAACGGTTGGAAATAAAACTCTCCCAAAACATGAACGTCAAACAGTGTTGAGGATCGAACTCCAAATAGGTGCCATCCCATTACAGAACACGTAAAATACAATACTTTAAAAAGTAAAAATAATTTTAAATGTAAACCCTAATTAGGTTTGAATATTGAAACATTAAATATAGGCAAAATTGATATGGGGGACCATGACAATAAAGTATGACGAACCTTTCGCACAATTCAATTTTAATAATCGAACGAAAACGACAGTTGTATTAGATTATTAAGAAGATAGGGTTCGGTGGTAGGAAGTGAATGTGGGAAAAAAAGATAAAAGACAAACTATTAGTGTATCATAAATCGCTAAATTGAAAAAAGGCGCTTTTAAAAAGTTGCTCAGAATATTTTGGGATATGTGATAGTACATTACAGTTGTCGTATAAATGTATGCAATAAATATTTCCTAAAAGCAACAACCGTTTGGTCATAAATATAAAAAAAAAAAACAAAAAAAACATTTTCAAAACAATTTTTACCGCTCTATAAATACCAACTTCACCTCAAACACATTTTTTAACACACAATTTCAAACACAATTGAAGATCAAAATACTTCCCACAAGATTTAATATGGCTTGCCGTCTCCCCATTCTGTTGAAGATATGCAAGTGTACGTTCAAAATCAATGCAATATCGACGATGCGGCTCGAAAAAACGCTATTATAAGCGTCATCAAATTGTTTGACCAGGCAAAGGCGGAAAAGGAACAAATGAGACAAAACTACCAGATTTGCAACGACATTACCATTGAAAGAAAAGCTGTGATCGACAAATTTTTGAAAGATCAAGCACGCAAAGATCGCGAGGTTGCTGACAACTTGTGGCGGTGTGTTTCGAATATAACGAACAACGCCAGCACCAAAATAAGTTGGAGCTATCGGGAGAACAAAGACGATGGTGTAGACGATGCTGTAGACGAGGAAGATTTGACTCGGTTGGAGGGATTTTCGCTCGTACTGGCCAGATGACTCGCATCGGGGAGCATTCTGATTAGATTTATGATTTACGTATTTCGGATTGTTTTTATTTAGCATTGTAACATTTTAATTATTAATGAAATTTTAGTTTATGTTAAAAATGATTTTAAAATAAAAGTTTTCTTGGGTCGTTGGAGAGAGAAATGTGACGTGGCGCAGGTTGTCCCAGTTCGTCCCAGGTCGCGACTGGAACCAGCCTTACAATATACAAACAGTGGTTAAACAACAGTATTAGCAGTGGTTTAATTCTAGCAGTGGTTTAATCCAAGCATTGGATTCATTCTTCTGGCAGTGGTTTCATCAACTCTAGCAGTGTTTCATCAACTCTAGCAGTGGTTTAATTCAAGCATTGGATTCATTCTTCTGGCAGTGGTTTCATCAACTCTAGCAGTGGTTTGAAATGTCCTAGCAGTGGATACACCAACGACACTCCAATCTGTTGACCAAGATTACATCTACCAAAAGTAGTGGAAAAATAGTGATATTATGAACTAATATGAAGGATTACAACATAATCGTTGTGTTGTGAAAGTCCTACTTACCATAAAGTGTTAAAATTTGTAACAGTCTAAACAGTCCAATCGAATACAAGTATATACACTCTTTAACCACGGAAAAGTTTGTTCATGTAACCCAACAAAATATATAGAGAAAATGTCATAACAATCTACATACATGAAATTAAACCTTATCTGATTTCCTAACAAATATGGAAAACAGGATACACCAAACCATCATAAGACTCTACATACATGAACTTAAACCTTATCATCTTTCCATGCTCAAACTCACAATCTTCAAAAAAGTAGGTCCAGTCACCTAATGCATTAACATGATTCACCCGGAATGGATTGTCTCTATGATACTCAATCTGAATTTGCATCATGTATTCGACTTCATCATTCCTAAAAAGTGCATTTTGATAAAAATGCATAGGATGATTCTGAAGAAAATGGTTTGGAATATCCTGGTGTGCAACAATTACATAAATTATATATAATTACATAAATGCATAGACAACAAAGTGCACACAAAACACAAACTTACAAGTTTACATAACGGAAGAAATTCAGTAGACCTTCATGTAAAAGACATCAGTTCGCTCACCAAAATGATCTAGGTGACCAATCCATTGGCAAATGTGTTGCATTCGCTCATCACCTGTTTCAAAAATATCAAAATAAATCTTAAAGATAAATGCTATGATATTATTGAATATGATTATGAGATTTCAAGCCTACCTCCATCTTCGTTATCAAGATCATTTTGTGGAAAAAACAATTGCGTCGCACCAAGAAACTGCCCCTCAGATCTTTGCCCCACCTTCAAAACCAAACACGGTTATATTCAACCTATTCTTTGCCAATTTAGTAAAAACAATAACATCGCCAAATTCAATATCGGAATATTGAAGAGAAGTCGACCACATCTCATCATCCATAACATACAAAACACGAGGATCATGACCTCGTTCATAGCCCCAAGTAACATCCACATTAAACTCCATTCCTTCAACAACAACAACAACAACGATTACGCAACCCAATACCATCTAGAAAATTACCGGGCAATGTCTGAAACACCATCTGCTGATTAACAATTATAACATACACAGTAACAAAATACACGTATTCTTAAATAAACGTAAACAAAAAATGAGTTGTTATAAATAACCTGTGGAAAATGAGGGTATGGCAGCCGATAACTCTGAAACCTTATATGACGACTTTCTACACCAGCATAATCCTCAACTTCCAACCCTTTAGAATCATAGCCATGCTTGTAAAAGAGTCATCACCTTCTTGAACAAAGTGTAACATGTGAACATCCGTATACATGTTTTCATGAACAAATTCTACCCATTTGTTACCTACAATCCTAATGGGACCTCCTAACTGAGCAATAATCCTTACTTTCTTCCGTTGTCTTTGTATTCCAGTTAAATAGAAATGACGATTCCCATTGAAAGCGGTCGACAAATCGAGGAAGCTCAAGAAACCGGGGTAAAATTTCGTTTGGTCGCACCGAAACTCGATGGCCATGATTACCTTATAAACAATTACAAGCATGTAAAGGTTAGTTAATGCTAAAATTTTGATGATGAATATTCAAACATAAAAGGCATCAATATTGATATGGGGACCATGACAATAAAGGATCACGAACCTTGATGATTTAAAATAGCTAAAGATAAGGTTTTAGTGTTTCATCGCTTTAAAAAGTCGCTCATACTATATCGATTAAAAATACGCTTATCTATTATCCCGCCAAAATAATTTTCCGCCTAAACACAAGTCAACAAAATAAGCATAAATACAGTCAATTCTATAGTCCACATACAACAATTCACAATGGCTTTGAACTTATCTGGAAAAGGTAATTGTGAACAAGTGCCAAACAGGAAAGAGGATGCTGATGACAATTTGATGCCACACATACAACAATCCACAATGGCTTTAGATTTATCTGAGAAGAAAACACTAGATGGTGATATTACGTGTAAGGAGAAGCAAGATGTCATTACACCAGAAAAAGTTAGGGCATTGGAAAAAAGGATTAAAGATCTGGAAGAGTACTTCGAAAAACTCAAGGAAAGGAAATCAACTGAAGAAGGATGTGGTTCTAGCAGTACTGTTTGAATGGATGTAATAGTTCAATAATAAATGTTATGAGTCTAAATTTTAACAATGTAATGGTTGTGTGGAAAATCTTATCTATGAAACAATTTATTGAGATGATTGTTGTAGTTTTGTTATCAAAATAATAGCAACGTAACATACACATGGTAGTAGAACCATCATCACATACTAGTTTGTAACATACACTAACAAGCCTTCACCACATCTGAAAATAAATTGTTTCATCATGATGACTAGTTAGTGTAGTTTGTAACATACACTAACTAGTCATCATGCATGGAAAGGAACAAAAATACAAATTGTTTAACAGGGTACATACCACCCTGGAAGATCAAATAACTACCACATGGTAGCCTTCATAATACCTTCGAATTACTTGGATCAGAAGAGGCTGGGTATGACATGGAACCATCAGCTGTGGAATCTGCAACTATCACTTGATCATTAACCAAACTGATTGCCTCATCACCCTTCATATCATCAGATTGATTACTACCAACTTCTTCAAATTCATCAAATAATCTCCTAGATTTCAAGGTACCAGTTTCAAAACGACTTTTCTTGGACACATATTGAACTACAGTTGAGCTTCCAACTGTAGGAAGGCCATCAATGTCACTAAAAAACCTCTTACACTTTAAAGGGTTGTTTTGAATAGATGGGAGTAAACTAGTAGAATGTGGATCCTGAAGGTCATGATTATCAGCAGCCTCAAAGTCGTTCAAAAGGTTCTTACCTCTTAACGGACTAATCTCGAATCCACGTTCGTTTGACAAACACTCGGTAACAGTGGAGTTCTGTGTCCAACAATCTTCAAAGTCATCCGACACATAAGGTCGGACTGTAGTCCTTAAACAAGGAGGAATGTATTCAAGGTCATTATTACCACCAAATTCAGACTTTCCTCTGAATAAACTAGCTTCAACAAAAGGCTTGATATAAGGTGTCCTAAGGTAGGCTGGTGAATTTTTTCCTCTTCTTCCCATGCCATTAGTTCTTCAAACGACAGACAGTCGACATCTTTTTTTTCTTTTCGTGACTTTTAATTTTAAACGTCGGATCATCGTCAGGAATCAAAAGACAAGTTCTTGTGATAGTAAGTAACTAAATGAACCTGTGGCTGATGACAAACATAGATCTCAACTAGACCATGGAGCTCAGCCATGTCATACAGTTTCTTGACATCATTATCATCTTCTACAAGGGTCAACCCTTGCTCCAGACTACTACTTGGAAGACAAAAATACCAAGCCCAAATATCCTCCTTAATTTCTTTCAACAGCATGTCACATATTTGAGAATACGATAACCTACTCAACCTAGGTAACCTCAAATGTAAAACATCTCCACATAAATAACTTAAGGGTAAAAAACTGACGCCATGATAAACATCAAACCCAAGATCTTGATGTTTCAGACATTCTGTAACAATGGATATAATTCACAAAAACAAAATCCTTGTTGAATAAAATTTAATAGAGAAAAAGTAAATGGACAAACTTACAGCGATTCTTGATACCATAATTCATAACACCCTTTGATTCGTGTTTTCGATGCCATATTTAGTAGAAGTCTGAAAAACAGAAAATATATGTAAGATAAAATATGGGGTAGTTTTGGTTAGTAGGTACAAATATACAAAACAAAATATTGAACAGTTAAAAAGTGTCTAAAAAGTACATTACAGCCATACTCAAATGATATATCTAAGATATAGTCAAACTCTCCCAAAAAAAGTCGCCTAGTGTGTAATGTTGAGTAATGCATACCGAATGGACAGTACTTGTAAACTAGCATGCATGGGTTTGGCCTACTTTGTATATATATAATTTGGTGTGTGTTTAATATTTTTTTGCTTATTTTTATAGAAAAATATTACTAGTAAACAAATTTGCAACGTCACTACCTTAGCTTGAACACAAGTATAATACAACATGTTCAATACAAAACCATTCAAGGGAGCATATGGTTATCAATTTGTTTCAAGTAATACATCAACAAAAATAGAACATAGCTAAACACAAACACGGTGTTTAAAAAAAACTAGCCATTTGTTCACGGTATGAAAGCGCAGCCTGAATACGATCCTTCACATCCAATGGTAGACCAAAAGCCAAGCGGTATAAAAAAATACATACCCAAATACCACAATCACCAAATATCGGCGCTTCGGGTACTTGTTCGCGATAGTAAATGTAATGAAATAACTAGCCGGATCAATGCCTTTCTTCTCAAATACTTGCGCTTGTGCTAGGACCTCAGCTAATTGTAGCTGTGGACAAAAGTAGCATGTCTTAAAAACTAATGTTTTAAAAGCTGGTTAAACGGTTATGTATTAATTCTTATGACATATGAATAAATAGCCAAACCTGTAAACACTCCCTCAGTTTGATATAAAACTCTCGCCATTCCTCTTCAAAAGTTTGACCGCTATCATAAAAGGTAACAATGCCAGTGTCTATCTCCAAACGGGCAAGAAACCAATGAGCGTCAGTTTCATTAATCGGCATGAAAACCTACAACGTTTGGATCACAAACATAATATCAATATATGGCAAAAGCTAATCAGCATTATTAAATATATATATATATATATATATATATATATATATATATATATATATATATATATATGTATATATATATCGTTACTACGTGTACTTGTCAGAGACCATGGAATAGAGTATCTTTCACCATTAGCATACCACGTCAAAGAATTTTGTAACAATTTGAACAAAATAGCTACTAACCATCGCCCAATTAGCCATATCGGGCCTAACATGCCAAAGGTAATTAACCCACAACTCTATGTGCTGTAAATTTTGAAACATGAATGAGTGTGATAAACTTTATAAGAAATCATTTCTGTATGTACAGTTGTATGAGTACTTGCCTCATCCCTTAGCCAACCTTTCCTAGGCGGGTCTAAGCAAACCAAACTTTCCCAAAACCTTCTATCCACACACACATCGTCACACCAAGGAAACTTGCAGTTAAGTGGTCCTATTTGTCCAAGAAATTCATCAAATTCATTTGTAAAATGAACTCTGTTGACAGCATTGGTGCAGCGTGCAAGATCCTAGTATATGAAACGATTAAACTTATAATCATTTGTCATTAACAAGATATATTTTAAAAGGTTGTCAAGAAGTATTTTTCATACCTCAACCCAAGGCGTGACAAATTTAAGTTTTTCACTCATATCTGGATCAGGTAAGCTAGAGCATCGTCTTTTCTTTTCAGCATATGCATTGGTCCAATAATACGAATTAGCTTCACCCGAACGTTGTTCACTCCTCTTGGAAACGCAAACAGCTCTCTACGGCTTTCATATGATCTGACTTCATGATTGCTTCCCCTTTTCTTTCGTTCATTTTCATACTGCAACCTCTTTTCCTCTTCCCTCATTATCAACTTGTCCTCTTCCATCCTCAACCTCTTCTCTTGTTGCATCAACTGCTGCTCTTTTAACCGGGCACTTTCTAATTCTTCATGTCGCAACATTAATTCTTCTTGGATAATAAATTCCTGTCAGCGTTTATAAATAACCTATCGTTATGATATGTTATGCTACGGAAAGAGTTTTACACTTGTTTACTGATTTTGTACATTACCTTTGCAAGATCGTCATCAGAAAATTCATCTAGCTACGCTGATGAACTAGTATCAATGCTTGACTGACTTGACTCAAACAAGTCAAGAAAATCATGATTAAGCTCATCACAAAACTGTGCACTAAGATGCCGTAGATCATTACTTAACTCCAATTTCTCCTAAGAATGAAAATAAGTATTTATAAAAAGGATATATACGAAAGATAATGGATAATTGAAGGGCAGTTTTTGTAAATTTAGTGTATCCACTGCTAGAGTATATGAAACCACTGCTAGAGGTTTTCAATCAACTGCTAGCAGCTTCCTGATAATACTTGAAGGGCAGTTTTTGTAAATTTCGTGTATCCACTGCTAGAGTATATGAAACCACTGCTAGAGGTTTTCAATCCCTGCTAGAGGTTCGATAATACTTGAAGGGCTTTTTGTAAATTCCGTTATCCTTTGCTAGAGTATATGAAACCACGCTAGAGTATATGAAACCACGCTAGTGGTTTTCAATCAACTGCTAGCACTTCCGATACTTGAAGGGCAGTTTTGTAAATTTCGTGTATCCACTGCTAGAGTATATGAAACCACTGCTAGAGGTTTTCAATCCCTGCTAGCGACTTCTGATAATACTTGAAGGGCTGTTTTTGTAAATTTCGTGTATCCACTGCTAGAGTATATGAAAGCACTGCTAGTGGTTTTCAATCCACTGCTAGCAGCTTCCTGATAATGTCAAAGTATATATACGATAAAAAAAGAAGAAGGATATATTACCCCATTTCTTTCTCGAGCAAGAACCTGAAAAAAGGGACGTATATTATTATCAGTATTCGTGTGATTATTGATGGGTATATGAGTTTGAACAAATGCTTAAATAACCTGAATAATTGTCTCAAGTTTGAACAAACGCTTATTTAACTCTGTAATAACACGATCCTGTGTTATGATGATCTCTATTATACTGCTCTCACTCATGCGTATAATAGGTAAATGTTTCCTTTCAGTCTTGCCACGTTTGCGTGCTGCGGCCATCTTCTTCAACCACTCGTCGTAGAGATGTGTTGTTTTCACTGGTGGAGTTCTAGGTATGTAATCATGGAAAAATGCCGTAAACTTTATATACCAATCAGATCTCCTCTCAGCTATTGTCGGTGTCAGTTCTTTAACAGGATTCGAATCCTTAAAAAACAAATAATAATGTTCAATAAAAGATTGCATTAATGTAGAAAAAAAGATTGCATTAATAAGAAAATTTTATATATTACTTTTACCTTTCCAAAAAGAAACTTATAATCAGATCCTTTGAAGGGTGTATTCTTTGACCACGCTACTCCTCTTGGCATAATATCATGAACTTTATTCCACCATAGAATGCTTCTTTCAAAAGACTCCAGTATCCAAATCTATACGGATTTTGGAATTTCAATAAAAAATAATAGCATAAAATATTGATACACAAAATGAATCCAGTTTATATGATATATAAAATATTAACCTTGAAAGCCCAAACGAATCCTGACAGTGTATAGGTTGGAACAAACTTGTGGTCTTTGTTAATACCTTGAAGGAAATCCCACTTGTGTTTATTCGCAACATCCAAAATTTCATCATACAAATGCCTCCAAATATGCTCTCCCCATGGAAAGGCATCCCAATCATCTAGGTTTTCAACTAATCGCATGAGAGAAACATCAACTTCCTGAACCAATAATCTGCCCATGAAGATAACCTCCAAAGCTAACAATAGACAAAGACGTACTGCATCTTCGTTGCATATGATACCAAATGCCTCTTCATCCTCAATTAGGCCAAGAATATCTAAGTTTGTAATTTTTGACACTGAATGTTTTGGGAAAACCCTTGACATAAAATTGAGGTGTCCAGATCCATATTTTTCAAAACTTACTTTTCCAAAAATTAAAACCAGTGATAGCGAAAACTCTGGCGACGAAATGAAGGGACGGTCATCAATATAATATACAATCGGCATATCATAATGGTTTTCATTCGGATAACATTGTTTTTGTAAAACATAATCTATCATATGTGCTTCGTGGTCAAAATAAGAAAGGTCCAACCATTTACCGAAACAAGTTTCCCTAAACAACTTCCTTCGATTTTTATCCAACTTGGATTTTATTAAAGAAAAGTAGTTTGGTTTACTTCTGATGATGATTTTCGCCTCATATTCCTACAAATGAAAAAATAAAATAAATAAATAAATAAATAAATAAAATAAAATAAAAAATACTCTACTTAATAACATATAAGGGGAGTAACAAAACTGCATTCAATCATCCAAGCCTCACACTACAATTTTGTAACAAATGCCAAGTATACTTTCAAAAAGGTAGAACAACAAAGAATCACATCCTAGACACCAGATAAATTACAAACCCAAACACAATTTTGTAACCTTTTGCTAACTTAAATAAACAAAATTGTTGTTGCAAAACTACTATTAAACATGATTAATTTCAAATAAATAAAGGGAAAAACAAATATACGAACAATTTATATATATCAACATAAAAATACATACCCGAATACGAAACATTTTTTTGCAGGATTTCGAGAAGACGATGGTTCTTGACTTGTAGGAGTAATTTTGTAATGGGGGTGTAATGTATGTGTTATTCTAATTCATTGGTTAGGAAAGATACGTGATAAGTAAAAAGTATTTTTACCGTGGTGTAAAATTGGAAAAAGTACAAAACTACTATTTGGCCAAAAAACCGCTAAAATTAATTCGCTTAAGTAGCGCCGACATTGGGAAGGAGCAAAAGGAATAAATATTACTTTTAAAGTTTGACTTTTTTTCTCGAAAATATCAAAAAAAAAATCGCGCGAATCTTAAAAAGTCGCTGGATATTAGTCGACTAAAATTCATAGGTACGAAAATGATTGGAATCTGAAAAGTGTCAGGACACGTGTCACTATTACATTGGAAGGATAAAGTCGCAAGTCTCAAAGTTTATTTTGGAAATACCCAAACTTTTTTCCTAAAAAGTGATGACACCTTGAGCGAAAAATGCATTCTTAGAATTTGCCCTTAAAAAAATGCATGTGAAAAACTAAAAAGGGTTAAATAGTATTGGTTTTTAGTATTTAGTTTGATTGAAACTTATTATGAACAAAGAATACCAATGTGTATAAATAAATGCAAGAAAATAAGTAAATGAGAGATCAAACGAAACACGAAGATTTATAGTGGTTCAGTGTAAAACTTCTCGTCGCCCTACTCCACTCTCCGAGTTTTCTACTAGAGAGTTACTTCACTAATTGAACAAGTTCCCTTGTTAGCGGAAAAAACCGTACAACATCGCTTACAAGTTTACTGATATTAAGCTAAATATCGATTCTTAACAAGATAGAACCAATCTTTCTCTTGAGGTGTTTTAAGCCTAAAACACTAACCTAACTCACTCTTGTTTGGTGTCTAATGGTGAATATGACAATGGAGTAATATGTGAATACAACAAGGTTAGAGATGCAAAATACAAAAACACAAAAGATTCTAATTTTTCTTGTGTTAGTCCCTTACTAGAGTGGATCACTTCGAATGATTTAAAACAAGATAATTATCAAAGAATATTATGAATAAAAGCTTTTAGTAATGCTTGAGATGTGTTTGCAAAAGGTGAGTGCATAGACCGAGGATTCATAAGGCAGGGTAGGGTCAACCCTCCCCTCCCCCCCCCCCACCCACCAAAGTTTGGGTTGTAATTATAAGTTTTTTATTATTTATGTAAAATGCATCATATGTATGAGTAAATTTAACTTATTCCCTTCCTAATTTTTGAGAACAAAACTTCAAAAGCTTTACGTGAAGAGCTAAACCATTCAATCTAAAAATTAAAGTTGCACAAATAACTTATATTTTGCAAATTCTTTTGCTTAGCTTAATCCACCGATAACACCAACGCATCTTTTGACTCATCTTTTTCATTTGTTCTGTATACAATAATTCTTTTTTTTCTTTTCCCATATAATATAGTTAGTATGTTGGGATCTCCATTGTTAAGGTTTAACTTGTTTATCCATAGCCCTAGTTTATTTAATCCTTTCGAAAAAATGATGCAATAGAAAGTTCAAGACTACACGTGCTCCTAAATATATATCGGTTACACCTTTTGTAGGATATTATGAGAAAGTTCAAAACACTCCAAAGTAATTGGAATTAGAGCTAACACGATTCCAAACAGAAAAACTTTAAACATTTCAATTTGTTTGAATGAGAAAAAAGAGGTAATATCTATACCTAAATATTAATCATAATTACCATGAATCTCAATGACCAAGAATTGGCAATTGATACGGTAAGTAACTAGAAATACACGTAAGTTCGCGGAAATATTTCCTTTAATGAATTGTGCAATTAATTTCAAATAAGTCGTATCTTGCTCAGACCAATAAATAGAGTTGAGGTTATAGATAGAGCCGCTAGTAGAAAACCGAAATAACTAGTTATGGTAGGCATCAAGGAATGGGTGAGTGAAATGGTAGCAAAATTAATTCCCCCCCCCCCACCCCCAACAAAAAGATTACGTCCAATCTCCATACCTAGGTGAGTGAAATGGTAGCAAAATGGCTTGTTTAAAGAGGGCAAACATGGGTTGTTCACACGCTTATATGAATCCACAAATCGTTGCAGGATTCGTGAGATCCGTGGGTCTATCGGTTTTGAGATGTCTTTCAACTTTTATTTGCATTATTTTCATTCTAGATTGCTTAGGAAAAAGTTAGAAGAAAGCACGTTTGATATTTTCCTAAATTGTTAGACATTTAAAGGCTAAAAATGGTTATGAGTGGTTTTATGCAAAAGCATATATTATGCTTTCCTCTTTTGTTTTCGATTATTCCAAAAGTGGTAAATCCTTATTTCAATTATTGCTGATGTTAGAATGACTTCCCTAATCGGAAGATTCTAGTTGTAAAATATTTTATAAAACAATTTGTTTACCACTAGTACAAAAACGGGATTTGGTCACACATGGTCGAAATGGAACGGCCACAGATTCGCATATTTGTGTGGCTGAAGGTACGAAAATTGACAACATTTACTAATTAGTCACACATGAAAATTTTGATTGTGTGACCATTAGAACTGTATTGCCACACAATTGAACATTGTGTGGCTAAAGGTATCTGGTGATTTTGTTTCAGATCATTTAGCCACATATGAATTTGGAACGCGTGACAAATACAAGTAACCTTGATGCGTTAGTCACATGAAGTAATTTTTGTGTGTCTAAATCATAGAGTCAAGTTTTGTCACACATTATTTAAGGGTGACTGATATATTTTGCCAACTCTATAGCCACATCCAAATTAGAACGAAGTGACAAATGAAAAGTAAGGTTGAAGCATTAGTCACGATATACATATAAACAGTGACAAATATATGTCACACACTTGAACACTGTGACCAAAAGCCATATATGGTCACAATAAATGTTTTGTCACACATTCGTTAAGTGTAGCCAAAATCCAGTACATATGTTCACGTAAGTTAATATGTGTGTTTAAAGTTTAGTTTGTGTTAGCTTGCCAAAAGCTAATCTATAAAGTCACATTTACTACTAACACTGTGACCAAATGTCATATATGGTCACACTAAACGTTTTGTCACACATATTATTTAAGTGTAGCCAAAATCCAGTATATATGGTCACGTAACTTAATATGTGGCCATTGGATGATCAATAGTTACTCAAAATACACGTTTCTTCACTTTAAACACCATATGGTCACACTTATTAACACTTTTAGCCACTTAATGGTTAATTGTATGTGACTAAATACCCAAAACAAACATACTTTGTGTGACTAAATGTTAGAAAAGGCCACACAAACATAAAATTCATGTGGCCATTGGATGATCAATAGTCACTCAAAATACACGTTTCTTCACTTGAAACACCATATGGTCACACTTATTAACACTTTTAGCCACTTTATGATTAATTGTATGTGACTAAATACCAAAACAAACATTCTTTATGTGACTAAATGTTAGAAAAGGCCACACAAACATAAATTTGATGTGGCCATTGGATGATCAATAGTCACACAAAATACACGTTTCTTCACTTTAAACACCATATGGTCAAGTTTGTTGCATTTATTGTGCTGTTAATGCAAATGTGGGTTTGTAGGTGATGGCTTTTATAGTCACATTGATATGCACACACAAACACACACATTAACACTTGTGCAACACCACAATCTACTAAACTTGGATAAATCCAAACTAATTATATATATGAAGAACTCTTTAACAACGAGTACTTGATTGTTAATGCGGAATCTTAACAACAAGCAAGAAGAACACAAATACTATTTCACTAATAAACTTCTTTTAAAAATATTTCTATTCGTCTAAGTACAAGTTCATTTCACTATACTTTAGAGTTCCTTTATACACTTAGGAAAACCTAGTATACAAAATGTGTAGAAGGATATATATATCTCTTCCTAAGATATCTCTACGCGTACATATCCCTTCCCTAAACTCTAATAAACTATTATGTTTTTCATAAACAGAACTAACTACAAATACTACCAGACTTAACTGTTATACGCCAATTATTGCTGTTGAGCTTTTGATTCAATTAACCTCAAAAGTTGATAGCATGCATCATCCTTTCTTTCACCTAATAGCTTCTTCTCAAGCATAGCCTGCAAATATTGTTTAGAAGTGGATACTCCACTTCGTAAGGATATAAAGAATTGCGTTTCTAATTCCAAACAGTGCACCGACAAGTGTGGAAATATCTCCATCTGATCACTTGTTCTTGACAGGCCAGCTTCCACATTTCATCATCAGCATCTGGTGTCTCAAACATGGTCTTCAAGTCACCCCAGATGACTCTTTCATATTCCTCTTCAGGTCTCTTGTCACCATGCTTCTCCATCATTAGCTGGTACATGGTCTTCAAATCATCCCGGGACAAATCACTCAATAAACCAGGAAAGTTCACATATATAGTGTCTGTGTTATTTTCCCTTACTATCGTAAACTACATTTTCCCATTTTTGATGATCTGAACCTTTGCAATCTTAGCAAGAAGTGCTGAACCTGTAGGAATGGAGCCCATGGTAAACTCTTCTGATGACGGTTCATCAACCTTATCCTTCATGTACTCTTCCACTTCCTTCTTAACATTTGTCTTATTCTTTTTCACTCCTTTCTTTTCCAGTGGATTTCTTCCTTGTCATATTCACAACTGGTTGCTTAACCTCAGCTTCCTCCTCTTTCTTTACAGTTTTTGGCTTATCACCAAGTTTTTTAGCTTCAATAACCTTTTCAGTCTCTGCAATCTTCTGCTTCTTAGCATCCTTTGGTTGAAGATTGTAACCCTTCCTTTTAAGCGTTGAAGCTTCCAACTCTGAATCCATTGGAATAAATCTTTTATTTTGGTACACTACTTTTTTAAATTCTGCTTTTAGATCATCAGCCTTCAATTTCCTTAACTGGCTCAACTTCCAGGTAGGATTCCCTTGACTTTTGATGTAGTGGATCATATAATCCCTTTGCTCAGCTTTGGTCAAGGGTCTGTGCATCCTTTCTCTTTGTATCTGCTCTCTGAGAAGCCTCTTCTTCTCATTAATCATCTCAACCATTTTACTTGCATAGTCTTCTCCACCAATATCAGGAAGGATATCTCTATTTACTAATAATCTGGCCTTTATAGTATCCCATTCTTCATCAGTGTAGAATTTGGCAGATTCCAGAATTTCATCTTTCATTTTCATTTGTTCTTCAGTTAATTCTGGTTCCTCCTGCAGATTTTTGGCAATCAGCTCATCATTCAATGTTTGTTCTGCACGTATAGCTTCTTCAGCCTCATCCTCTGCTTGAATCCTAGCAATCTCAGCTAAGCTAGCTTCCTCTTCTGTGAGTTGCTTTTTGGTCTTCACTAGCTCAGAAGATTCTTGCACTATTCCTTTGCCTTCCCTATGCACAAACTCCTCACCAGACTACGGATCACTACCAGGATTAATATGTTCAAGACTAGTATTAACTTCAAAGCATCAAAGCGAGTATTAAAATCTTCATCAAAAGCAGATTTAATTTCAAAGACCACCGGACTTATCTTTAGTAAAGTCACTAGACTTATCCACTCCACCAGAACTTGCAGCTTCTTTATCCAGCTCTCTTTTAAAGGATTTCTTCTGACTGAAATTCTTAACCAAGATTTCAGTTGCTTCCAATCCTTGAGGACTAATTTGAGTTTCCTCGGAGGATTCCTCACCTTCTGAGTCTGTAATGTCTATCCCCGTCTGTTTGAATTTCCCCTCCAATTTCTTAACTCTTTTGCGAGTAGTCCCCAGTGACTTCTTGGTCTTCTTTAATTTTTTCTCCAACTCATCAACCCTTGAAATCAGTTGTGGAACCAGTTGAAGTAGATCTTCCATAGATAAGGAACTGGGTTCTGCTGTAGTAGTGGGTGTTGGAGGTTGTGGTTGAGGAATCACTGGTGGTTCTTCCTCATGGACTGAAGGTGAAGGTGGTGGGGGTGTTGGTGTCCTCTGTTCAAACTCTGTTTTTTCTAGTTTAGATGTAGGTTGAGCCTGAGCTTCTGATGTAGCAGTAGGAGATGGAACAGTTGTAGATGTACCTTCGTGGTCAGTAGTAAACAACAGAAACATAGCATAAAAAAGTGGCCCGTGTACCCCTTCAAAACCCCTTTTCATATTACCAAATATCTTTTTAGTGAAAGGGAGAGCAATGTAAGGATGTTTGCTTGCTGTTTCAACATTTAAGATCATTTGCAAAAATCTTGGGTACATCAAAAACTTTTTCTTATTCTTGGAATTAGCAACCATGGCATCAAAAATCATTTTTGAAAAATTGAAGAGTCTGCCAGTGGAGAGACAGACCAATGCAGAAGCAATATTTCTTCCAAATTGATCCCATCCACCACTTTTAGAGCTCATACAATGTAAAATATGATGCACAAGGAAACGCCATTGTGGCGTAAAATGACTCTTCCAAAAAGTGAATGTTCCATCGGTTAGATATCCAATATTTTCCAATCCCTGAAAGAGGTCATTATTTGGCAACATTGAAATCCCTGAGGCATTAGCCAATTGAAGCTTGCTTCTGACTGATTCCTCAGTGATTGAATACTCTAACGTATCAATAGTTGCATTTAACTCTAGTGTCCCATCAGCAATAGTTCTAGCAGTAGCAGTCTGCCAGAACTGTTTGACTAAGGAATCATAGATAGTTGGATTATGAGTAAGGGCATACCTGATATGACTACCCTTTGGAAAGTCCACTATCTCGCTTTCGAAGCCTGTGCTTTCAGCAGGCTTTTTGAGAAATCCCACTTGATTGTGCTTGTCTACAAACTTTAATTGTGCCATCTTTTATGTTAATTGAAGTACTGGTAGTGCAGGGCAATTAGGGTTTAGTGCTGGTAAGGAGACTTAATCGAAAGAAAAGATTTAAACTTTTAAAGATTAGGATAAAGTAATTAAAGGATAAATATGAATTCTAAAAATAAAAATTATCCATATAAATACTTCTGACCACCTAAAATTAGGTAACGGTACTATTTAAACAGTAAAAATCGTTTTTTAATTTTTGCACTACCAGACTAAAGAATGGTCAAACAGACTTAACAATGACATCACCAGAATTAACTCTGTACTATAGCACATCAACTAGCACAGCTTCCATACATCTCCAATCTGTGAGAATTCTTGCTTTTCAACATAAATCCTTAAACATAAATACTTAAACAAGTACAAAATAATATACCTAATAGATTTAACTAATATTAAGTCTTGTATTATAAACATAAATCCTTAAAAAAGTACAAAAAATCAAATGTCTATATGCTTTAAAAGAGTGAAATATGATAAAGGTAGAGTGTGACAACTTGACCATAACATGGTTCACTTGGATTTTCGTATAACAACACCTCCACAGTCGGTTCGATAGTAGTCAGTTCGTGATTCGTTACCCAAGTCACGTCGATCCACACGTGGCAATATGTTATCATTGTGCTGGTGAATGACGGTACTAAATTCCTCATTGGCTTCGTCATACTTATCTTTGTAATTCTTGGGTGGTGTCTTAAACACAATAGACAATTTTTTATCTACCTGGTCTTTCACATAAAACACTTGTCGTGCTTGTGCTAATATGAACGGATCAACCTTGTGGCCTAAACTATTCAGGTCAACCAATGTATACCCAAGAGTAGTATCACGTTTCACACCACCAGCTTTGTGATTAACCCAGTCACATTTGAAGAGAGGAATTTGCATGTAACGGTAATCTAGTTCCCATATCTCTTGTAAAACCCCATAATAATATGCTTTTCTTGTGGTTGCAACTTCTTTAGATATGTGCATATCTAATGCCTCAACACTAACCCCACTGTTCTGGTAAACTTTGCCTTCATGATCTTTCATACGAAAAGTATACCCATTGATGTGATATGCATCGTATTTCACTACGGTGGTGCGTGGTCCATAGGATATCCACCTTACAGTTTCTGATACACTTTCTTTGTCGATTTCTAACTCTCTCTCAACCTGAATTTCATTACAAGTATATATTAGCTCAAAAGAATAAGTACACCAATTTTCATATCAAAATGAGCGAGAAATAAGGTTTAGAAAGGGTATGTTGAGTAACATAAGATTAATTACTTCTTTGCGTAACCACTTGGCAAAAGATTTGTTGTGCTCATTCTCCCGAAATGCTATTCGTTTACCCGGGTTTTCTGCTTTCAAAACTTGCTTGTGTCACCTGAAACAATGTGTTTGATTATTATATTTGATATATCATTTTCAAGAACGAAATAGACATGTACGTGTTAGTAAGACTTACTCGATATACGGTACAATTTCATCAGTATTATTTATTACATACAAATGTGCTTTCTGAAAGAGTTCCGCAGAAACTTCACTTGATTTGTCGGCCGACAATGGCTTTCCTTCCTCATTTTCATCTGTTTCATGTTTATCAGGTGGGATACCAACAGTTTTCATGGATTTATGATATTCGCTAAAAAACTCTATTGTTTCTTCCGCAATAGTCTCCTCAGCAATGCATCCTTTTGGTCTATTTCTGTTCGACATGTCCTTTAATAACCTTCATACATCTTTCGAATGGATACATCTACCGAAAGCATATGGGACCGCATAATTTTACCTCCCTAGTTAGGTGCACAGTCAAATGTATCATAATATCAAAGAATGATGGTGGAAAGAACTTCTCGAGTAGGCACAGTGTCACTACCAGTTCTGCTTGCATATTATCTAGTTCTTGCAATATTATTTCTTTGCAACATATTGATTTAAAGAAAAAGCAAAACCTGATAATAGCATATCGTGTGGGTGGGTGCATGATTGAACGTATTGCAATGGGCAGAAACTCTTGCATTAGCATGTGATAGTCATGTGATTTTAGGCCAATGAGCTTCCTATCCTTTAGGCTGACCAAACAAGAGAAATTTGAACAATAGCCTTGTGGTACCCTGATGTTGTGTAAAGTTTCACCAAAAAATATATTTTTCAGCATTCGTTAATGTGTAACCTGCTGGAGGTAGTGTTGTTTTGTCTTGTTCTTGCATAGCAAACAACTCTTGTTTTACCCCTACTCTGCCAGATCCAATCGAGCATTCAGTCCATCTTTCGTCTTTCCTGGAACATGTAGCAAAGTTCCGACGAGACTCTCAGCAACATTCTTTTCTACATGCATAAAATCAATACAATGTGGAACTGAATTATGCCGCCAATACCTAAGTTTTCGATACCAAATGTTGAATTTCTTCCAATACGCACTATTTTGTCCGTTTACTTGGCTTGAATTACCCTCTACTTCTGTTATGTTTCTTTTCTGCTTTTGAATCTTCCCACCTCTGCCTCTCGTATCTTCTTGGTTTTCTGATGCATTATTATTTGTTCATTTTTCTTTTCCCCACTTATTTTCAATATGTTGTACCTCGTTGTATATTTGTTCCTCGGTCATTGGATTTGGAGCCGGGAGAAATTCTTGTTGTCCATTAAATGCCTTCCTTTACCTTCTGAACGGATGTTCATATGGTAGATATCGTCTGTGACCAACATAACTTTCCTTGGATGAGGCAGAAAGTCTAACACAGTTTGTATCTTTCCCACATACTACACAACCTTTGAATCCACTGTACGGGCAGCCACATAATGTACCAAGTGCACGGTAATCATTTATTGTCCATAACACAACGGCACATAGATTAAAGTTATCTTTTGTGGATGCATCATATGTATCAACCCCTGTATCGAATAAGGTTTGCAGATCATCAACAAACGGTTCTAAAAAAACATCGATATCATTTCCTGGGTATCCCGATATTAATACCGAAAGCATGATAAACTTTCTTTTCATACACAACCATGGAGGAAGGTTGTATATGACAGTTAAAACTGGCCATACACTGTGATGCCTATTTCCTGAGTTGACGTCAACCCCATCAGCCGATATTCCTAGCCGTAGATTTCTTGGATCTTCAGCAATTTCGAGGAATTTTTCATCTATGGTACGCCATGCCTTTGAATCTGCGGGGTGACGTAACACACCATCGGTTATCCTCCGTGTCGCGTGCCATCTTAAATCTTCTGAAATACTTTCTAGCTTAAATAGTCGTTGCAGTCTTGGTATAATTGGAAAGTACCACATTACCTTTGTTGGAATGTTTTCGTACACTTTATGTGTCTTATTATCCACCTTCCATCTTGATATCCCACAAGTTCCACATGCAGTCAAATCCGTGTCATCCTTCCAGTAAAGAAGGCAGTTGTTGATACATACATGTATCAATTTCAAAAAAAAATTGGCTTGATAAGTTATTTCCACCATTTCGTTACCAGCAGGTAGCATCTTCTTTAACAATCCTAGTAATTCATTAAAGAACTTATCAGAACATCCGTACTTACCCTTCAAGTTGAGTAGTTTAACTATTGCGGATAGCTTTGTGAAGTCAGGACATCCTGCGTAAAGAGGCTTCTCTGCGTCTAATAATAATTGTTGAAACTTGACAAGATCATCCTCATCAAAATTATCTTTTGTAGCATTAACCATTTCTACTGTTTTTGGGGCATCTGTTGGAATATATGAAGCAAAATCCGTGTCGTCAACAAACTCTGTTGTAGCGTTAACAGGTGTTTTGGTACTTATTGATGACTCATCCTTCTCTCCATGTTTAGTCCAGTTTAGGTAGCTTAGATCAAACCCATTGCTGAATAAATGGAACTGCACTTTCTCCACTTTATGCTCTATGTGGTTTAAACAATCTATACACGGACATGGCATTGAAAGATCATTTTTATTAACTCGTGGGTCGATGTTCCTCATCTTCCGCAAGTTGTGTACTGCATAATCAATAAACGCTGCTACTCCATCAACATAAGATTTGTTGGTCCTATTAGTTCCTATCCAAGACTTGTCCATGTTTATAAATGTGTCCCACTTATTGGAGCAGCAATATTTATAAATGTAGTCCCTGCAGGCATGTTAAAAAGACAGTCCAAGTTATTGAAGATTATAGAAGACAACATCAAACTGCAATTGATGATCTTAAAAGTTAAAAAAGACATTCCAAGTAATGAGGATAGCTCAAAGATTGAATGTGGTATTGAATTATGCTAAGAATTGAATAAAGTCTAATGAAACAGTTCCTAAAGGGGTGTTTGGGTCAAGGAAAAATAAGAAATTAACTAGCTAAATTATGGTTCCATGTTCATGTGGTAACAGGCTTAACAGGGTTTCTTAAATTTTTTAACCAATTAACTATCTAAATTTAACAAGAAAATGACATAATTTACAAGAGGATATCTCGAAACAAATGTTCAATTAGCTAAACAGGGTTATTTTATGTGTTAGAACGATGTGTACAAAAGGAACATAACAATACTTACCAGTGGTGACGGGACTGGTGGGTCTATGACGGGAGAGTTGTGGTGGTGACGGGATTTGTGGTGAGATGAGACGGAGGTGTGGGGTGATAGGAGGAGGAGTTAATTTTTGCAATTAGTTTGGATTGGCCTTGATGGAAACTTTGGGGGGGAATAAATTTAATTTGTGGGGGGAATTTTAAATTTGCTTAAATTTTTGAAAAGTTTTCATATTAGTTTAAAAAGGTTTTTTCTCTTTTGATTTAATGATTTTTTTCATTTAATTAGTTTAAAAAGGTTTTATATTCATAATAAATAAAATAAAATTCAGAAAAATACAATTTAAAAAAAATTATTTTGAAGTATTTAGGACTTTTAAAAAATAATTTCAATTTTGATGCTTAAATTTCCAATATTTGGTATTTTTAGGATTAAGTGCATTTTAGGTTATTTCGACTTTTGTTACTTGATTTATTTGCTTATTTAGTTGTTTTTAGTTTAAAAAAAAGTAAAGTAACTCCCAATACCGTCTTCCACGGGTTATGAGTCCCAATACCGTCTTCCACGGTGTATGGGGGAGGTTGAGACGTAGACAGCCTTACCCCTACCTAAGGTAGAGAGGCTGCTTCCGGTTCTACCAAAGGTAGAAAAGGACCTCCGGCCTTGCAAGGGGTGAGGATCGAACCCTTGAGAGGCTGCTTCCGGTTCTACCAAAGGTAGAAAATGACCTCCGGCCTTGCAAGGGGTAAGGATCGAACCCTTGACCTCTTTCTCCAGAGGCAAGAGTGTTAACCACTTGATCTAACCTTTCTCTTTTTTTTGTTTTTAGTTTATGTTTCATAAATTTATTCACAAAATCCAAATATCTTTCATTATTCTTTATCACCCGATCACGAACCGAACATGAATTTCCATTCACACTCCGTTGGGACTTAAAACGACCTGGGAATATCTCATATTTCTGGAAAATATTGTGTTTTGACTTTCTTTTACCAAATTGGGATTTTCATTCTCAGGTAGCCAGCAAATTGGCCATTTGGTCGGGTTTTTCATAATATAATATCATATATACTATTGATTGAATCATGTCGTAACATGACACTCTAAGCAACTATAATCCAATGCTTTTGACCCATATTATGTCAAATACCCATTAATGAATGTGACCAGTGATAACGTAATACCCTACCCACCATGTGAACTAGCCATTATCACCGGTCATGAATGGGTTGCACCGGCTTGGTAGGTGTATAGTTATAGTGTGAAGGTTATATGGACTGTATTTAAGTTATTAAGGGTGGGCACGTTAATTTTGACATTTCAGGATGACATAAAATCATTAACTCACATGTCTTACTCAAAACACTGTGTGAAACTGTGTTTAGGGTTGCGTTAGATACGTTGGGCACGGTAACATAACCCTTGTGCGTTTTCGTCTGTTTTAGTCGGTCCTATACGTTTTCGTCCGTGTTCATACGTTTTCTTAGTTTTGTACATGTTTTCTTCCGTTTTTGTACGTTTTTACACGTTTTCGTCTCTTTTCATATGTTTTCGTCCGTTTTTGTACGTTTTTACACTTTTACACATTTTCGTACGTTTTTACACGTTTGCGTCTGTTTTCATACGTTTTCCACCGTTTTCGTACGCTTTGTCCTTTTTAATAAGGTTTTATACGTTTTCGTTTTTGTTTACACGTTTTCGTCCGTGTTTACACTTTGTCACTGGTTTTTTCATGTTTTAGTCCGTTTGTATATGTTTTTTACCGTTTTCGTCCGTTTCTAGCCGTTTTCATCTATTTTAGACGTTTTCGTCCGTTTTCATCTGTTTTACATATTAACATACATTTTATTACATTCTTATACGTTTTCGTCCGCTTTAGTTTGTTTTTTGTCCGTTTTAATCCGTTTTAGCCATTTTCATATGTTTTTAAGACTTTTTCATCGTTTTCATACGCTTTCTTACACTATTACACATTTCATACGTTTTTACACGTTTGCGTCTGTTTTCATACGTTTTCCACCTTTTTCGTACGACTTTGTTCTTTTTAATCAGTTTTTATACGTTTCGTTTTTGTTTACACGTTTTCATTCGTGCTTACACTTTGTCGCTGGGTTTTTCATGTTTTAGTCCGTTTGTATAAGTTTTTGACTGTTTTCGTCCGTTTCTAGCCGTTTACATCTATTTTAGATGTCTTCGTCCGTTTTCATACGCTTTCATCTGTTTTACATATTAATGTACATTTTCTTACGTTCCATACGTTTTCTTACGTTCTTACACGTTTTCGTCTGCGTTAGTCTGTTTTTTTCCGTTTTATCCGTTTTTAAGACTTTTCGGGTCAACCCAAGAAGCGAAGTGAATTCATATTCGGTTTTCGGCTCGCTTCGGTTTAATTCTAGTTCGGTTCGGTTTTCGTGTTGAAGCGAATAAAAAAATAACCGAACGGATAAACACACCTAATTTATAGTGATAGTTTAAAAAGAGGACTTATTTTGCGGTTTTAAAGTTTAGGTCTTTATAGTTTGAATTCATAAGGACTATTTTAGTTACCACCAGTATCTCTGACTAGTTCTCGGTTTCTGGAGTTACAAGTATCTTCTCTATCACACTATCCCCACAACTCTTCTTCAACCTTTCTTATCAATCTTTCAATAATATCCTATTGTACCCAATTTCATTATCAATGGCAGCACCATCACCACAAAACCAATTGGCTAAGCGTGTTATTGATGACCTAATTGAGTTTAGTGGGGAGACATCTGTTGATGGTTACATGAGTTTCTTCAAGGCTCAGCAAATTTCCAGTCTCCGTGGCTTTATAAACCGGATGCGCGAAGAGGCCACCACAGCAAAGAATGAGATTGGGCAGTTTAATGCTTTAATTGCTGAGATGGTAGCTCTTGGAGATGGGGATGACCATTTTGACACATTGATGGATCTTAGGCATGACCTGGAGGCTGCGAGGACTAAGCTGCAAGGGTTGAATGATCTCATTACTCAAGCTGAGGAGGATATCGAAACCAAGGAAGAACAAATTCAGGCGATGAATGGTTGAAGGGTTGCTCGCTATGTAAAGGGATGGTTTCTTTTGCTCTAGTGTCATCTGTTTATAATGTCTAATGTCTTGGTTTAATATTATGGTTTGTAGATATATTAACAATGAAACATGTATGGATCTTTTGATGGTTTATCCATATAACACTCTAAAATAAGTATGTTGATCCAATGGAATGGAATGGGATGCGCTCGCTAGTTTGTTTCATCTTTTTTTAATGTTGTTTTGCATTTAGGAATTGGTTGTGGTGTTTAAGTTCATATCTGGTAGAATGTATTATTGTAGGTTTGAGGTTGATCCAATCACAGTGGTGCATCCCATGTGTCGTGTTCAATTTTGAGCCATGGATATGCGGTTCATAAGTGCTTTGCTTAGGTTGTTCATTTTTTAGGTTGTTGTCAATTTTTAATGACTGATTATGAAGTTTAGAAGTGGACCGTTTGTGCATGACAATTATTTTGGATTGAACCACTAGATTTAGGGTGTTTTTGTTGTTGTTTTTGTTTTAAGTTAATTGCATTTACATGATTTCTTGATTTTTTTTACTGTTGGAGGATGTTAGAGCTTATTTAAGTGCTTATAAATAGCTTATTTATTGGCTTAAAGTAAGGTCTCAGGGCTGTTTGTTGTGTCAGCAGTCCTTGGTTGGATTTGATTATTTTTGTGCTTACTTGTTTATGTGGGACTGCTTATTAGTTATAGTTGCTTAATTAGTTGCTTTAATTCCATTTTTTGCTTTTGTATCTTCATTTATATGCGCCATGTGGTGAGATTTTAGTGTAGCTGCAGTTATATGTGTCTTTGATACAGCTGGTTTGAAGTTATATGGGTGTTTGGGACCGTGGGTAAGAACCATTTCTGTCATGGGTGTGTTGGTTTCAAAATGCAGCCAAAAATTAAATATTTAAATTCTATATTATCAATTTGGAGCCACATTTTAAAATTATCAAATTTTGAGCCAAATTTCAGCCAAAAATTTTAAAAGTACTTAGGAAATTATGGTTTCCTTAATTGAAAAACTGCCCCATAATGAGCCCTAATTTTACTCCAATAAATCAGGATTCAAGCAAAACAACCAGAACTTCAATTTTACACCATTATTTACCAATTAAGTTTACTAATTTTCTTTAACACATTACTTCTGACGAATCATGGCAACTCAAACAAATTGTCAGGATGATTTGGTTTATTCTGATCGTGAAAATGATAACCCATTTAGATATGAATCAGAGGCGTATTCAGATGAGGGTGAGGATGCTGAAAACAACCATTCAAATGCGAATGTTGTTAAGAGGGGCATAACTAGGTTAGCTAAGTTTCGCTCGGATTATGGAAAAACAGACGGAATAAAGGTCAGTGTAACCTTCGATGCACTGAATAGGTTATCAGGAAAAAACAGGGCATTGTTTTCGAGTTTTTTGGTTGATTTGGTTCGTAAGCATATAGGTGTCAGGATTCTATCCTGGAGGAAGGTTGATTCAGAAGCAAGAGATAAAATGTGGGACGAAATCACGGTACACATATACTTTTTTTTAACTAGTAGTGGCTTGGTTGTCGTAGGTACAAGGTGTTAATAAGTTTATCTCTGCATTTACATTATGTGCAACTAATTAACAACATTGTGTTAATCTTTGCAGCGATATTTTGATGTTGACTTGACAGTCAGAAAGATGATAATGAATCATCTTGGTCAAATTCTAAGGAATTTCATAAGGAAATTGACCGAAAACTACATATTGCCCAACCAAAATACCCTTTCAAAACTTAATGAAGTCCCGGCGAAGTATAGTGCAATTATAAAAGCCGAAGATTGGGTAAATTTTATAAACTACACGGCCACCGAGGAATACAAGGTGTTAATTATTCATTTTTATTTAAGTTCAAATATCTGTCACATTTGATGTTTCAATATATATTAGTTGTATACTATCAGCATTACTACATCTAAACACCTTTTTTATTTTGTGTTGCAAGGTGAAATCAGCTGCATCTAAAGTGGCGCGTTCCAAGTCTGTTTATCAGCATACAATGGGACGAGGTGGATACGCCCGTGTGATAGATAAAATGGTAACATTAAACATTAAACATTTGCATTTAATAGCATCATACTTTCGTTTATATTGGTTTATCTTACAAGTGTATGTATTTGATGTTTATAAGATCGAGAATAAAGAAATTGAACCAGAAGAAGAACCACCGCGTGGTACGCTGTGGTTGAAAGGAAAGGTGAATAAAGACGGAGAATTTCACAATGATGATATCAGAACAGTTGGACAAAAAATTGTAAGTTTGACTCATTTTATTATTATGTTTATTGTTAGTTATAAGTTAATACTGATAGTGTATTAGTTAAAATTGTTAGTTATAAGTTAATACTGTTAGTTATAAGTTAATACTGTTACTTATAAGTTAATACTGGTAGAATTAAATAACCTATTTCCCATATTGTGTGTGCAGAAAGAGACGGAGGACAAGATCAAACAAGGAACCTTGAAGGTTGATCATGGAACTGATGCCATGACATTTGTATTAGGTAAGGAAAAGGGAGGATATGCGAGAGGAGTGGGAGGTGGAGTAACCTACAAGAGGTATTTTGATCTGCCTCGAATCAGACAAGCATCTGATGAAAGAGTGGTGTCACTTCAAAGTGAACTTGATAATGAGAGGTGCCAACGTTAAGAAAAAGAGGCGGTAATACAGGATTTGATGAAATAATTGGCTGCACAAAGGGGGCAGTTGCAGTCAACTTCAACTCCATTGACACAAACGGAAGTAAGACATAAGAAAGTAACATTCCATCTTTTTTTTACCCTTTTAAATACTGATGCAGTCTTCTTAAACAATTTATATTTCAGGTGTCTCCGTGAACATTAATCTTATAAATAGCAGTGCTGATGAGGATCCCGGAACACGTGTTGCTGGACGTGAGAAAATTGCGAGCATTGAGAAGTCTAATGGACTTGCAACTTTGGAAAAGGAAATGGAAATAAGTGTAAGTAATAAATCATCCCCCTGGGATTTTTGAATTGTACATACATGTATTATTTACCGTGTATTATATATATAGGAAACTGTTAAATCTGTCGCATCTAAGAAACCGACTAGATCAAAATGAAAGGATTCTTCACGTCAACTTTCCGAATCACAAGAACATGAGTCTCCATTAACAGTGCTACCACAAGTATGTATTTAAACATTTTCATATGTTCTTTAGTTTAATTAATTACTGATACATATATACATGCAACAAATTATCTTTTTAGGTAATTAAGTGCAAACTGTGGCACTTAAAGAAATCAAGTATTATTGCGGAGGGTACCGTGTACAAAACTGATGGAAAACAAATGCTTCATAACAAACCACTCCCAAAGGATTGCTACAGAGTGTCTATTGATAAATCTTTAGTGGATGCAGCATGCATACCGGATGTAGGAAGTAACGGTTTCAAAACAGTTAAGGATGCAGTAGGTGGTTTATATGCATGGCCAAAGGATCAAATGGTTTTCAATGAAAAGGTACATACATGCATGTGTTTTATAAACCTACATATATCATTATTCATATTTAATTCAGTGTTTGATACACCCGGCTTTTGTTTCCTACAGGTAACACCACCAAGTACCATAAAACTGATTGGTGAGAACAGAACTACACCTAAATTACAAACGAAGCGCTACGTCTCTAGTGATGCAAAGGAAGCTAAGAAGATCAAGAGTCAGAAGTCGTTAAATTATTGAGAATTTTATTATGTACGACATTACAATTTTATATACATTCCAATTTTATTGTATTTGAATATATTTTGTGTGTGTATATATATATATATATATATATATATATATTTGAATTTGTTTTGATATATATTGATTTCTTATATGTGACTAAAAGATTCATATAGTCACAATTATTAACACTTTTTGGTCACAGTTTGCTTAATTCGATGTGTGACTAAATGTTAGAAAAGGCCACACAAACATAAAATTAATGTGGCCATTGGATGATCAATAGTCACACAAAACACACATTTCTTCACTTAAAACACCATATGGTCACGCTTATTAACATAAATATATATATATATATATATATATATATATATATATATATATATATATATATATATATATATATATATATATATATATATATATATATATATATATATATATATATATTTGAATTTGTTTTGATATATATTGATTTCTTATATGTGACTAAAAGATGCACATTGTCACAATTATTAACACTTTTTTGTCACAATTTGCTTAATTCGATGTGTGACTAAATGTTTAAAAATGCCACACAAACATAAAATTAATGTGGCCATTGGATGAGCAATAGTCACACAAAACACACATTTCTTCACTTAAAACACCATATGATCACGCTTATTAACACTTTTAGCCAGTTTATGATTAATTGTATGTGACTAAATATCCAAAAGAAACATGCTTTGTGTGACTAAATGATTGAAAAGGCCACACAAACATAAAATTAATGTGGCCATTGGATGAGCAATAGTCACACAAAACACACATTTCTTCACTTAAAACACCATATGGTCACACTTATTAACACTTTTAGCCACATTATGATTAATTGTATGTGACTAAATACCCAAAAGAAACATGCTTTGTGTGACTAAATGTTAGAAAAGGTCACACAAACATAAAATTAATGTGGCCATTGGATGATCAATAGTCACACAAAACACACATTTCTTCACTTAAAACACCATATGGTCACACTTATTAACACTTTTGGCCACTTTATGATTAATTGTATGTGACTAAATACCCGAAAGCAACATGCTTTGTGTGACTAAATGTTAGAAAAGGCCACACAAACATAAAATTAATGTGGCCATTGGATGAGCAATAGTCAAACAAAACACACATTTCTTCACTTAAAACACCATATGGTCACACTTATTAACACTTTTGGCCACTTTATGCTTAATTGTATGTGACTAAATACCCAAAAGAAACATGCTTTGTGTGACTAAATGTTAGAAAAGGCCACACAAACATAAAATTAATGTGGCCATTGGATGATCAATAGTCACACAAAACACACATTTCTTCACTTAAAACACCATATGGTCACACTTATTAACACTTTTGGCCACTTTATGCTTAATTGTATGTGACTAAATACACAAAACAAACATGTTTTGTGTGAATAAATGTTAGAAAAGGCCACACAAACATAAAATTCAAGTGGCCATTGGATGATCAATAGTCAGACAAAACACACATTTCTTCACTTAAAACACTATATGGTCACACTTAATAACACTTTTAGCCACTTTATGGTTAATTGTATGTGACTAAATACCCAAAACAAACATGATTTGTATGACTAAATATTAGAAAAGGCCACACAAACATAAAATTCATGTGGCCATTGGATGATCAATAGTCACTCAAAATACACGTTTCTTCACTTTAAACACCATATGGTCACACTTATTAACACTTTTAGCCACTTTATGGTTAATTGTATGTGACTAAATACCTAAAACAAACATGCTTTGTGTGACTAAATGTTAGAAAAGGCCACACAAACATAAAATTCATGTGGCCATTGGATGATCAATAGTCACTCAAAATACACGTTTCTTCACTTTAAACACCATATGGTCACACTTATTAACACTTTTAGCCACTTTATGATTAATTGTATGTGACTAAATACCCAAAATAAACATGCTTTGTGTGACTATACAGTGTTTATGGTCACTAATACGGATTAATCCAACAAAATTTGTACCTAATTAGTCACACATGTTAAGGTTTTGGTTACTGTTTTGTAATAGAGACTAAAAAAAGTCAAACACGTGGCCATAGGGCACCTATGGTCGCGCGACCTTTTGTCACACACGGTCGAAAAATCATGTGTTACTATATGTATATCGTCACACATATTCGGTGTAGCTAAATCCACTTTTTGTTCTAGTGTACAATAGAAGTAAATAAAAATGAAAGTGTTTATAAATGATGCAATGGTTTATAAAATGATGTAAGTGTTTTGATACATTATGTGTGATAAAAATATATTCGATCATAAGTTAGAAATTCATACGCGTACCTTAAGTGATTTGCACCAAACGATAACTTTTTCTAAAACATGTGTACGTAAAATTTTACGTATTACATTTTTATATTTGTCATTATCAAAACATAAAGAAATCGTTAACTAGAATTAACATTTTTATGTGATTATTTGTATTTACATTACATACCTAAGAGGGCAAGGTGTTGTCATGCATCCAATGTGCTAAAACGATGTGGCACGGCGCCGCCACCATGGTACCCCCCCCCCCCCTCGTGCCATGGTGCGAGTGAAGCCCTTTGCTTGAGCCAAAGTGGAGAAACATTTAAAATATCCACCTTTATATATATCATACCCCATTTAACCATTTGTATACAACTTTTTTTATCATCTTTACTATAAAATTCTTAAAAAACTTCAAAAATTTTAAAATATGAACACGGATGGTGTATACGAATCCGATGACGAAGGAGAGTATTTGCTTTTGAAGAAAGCATATTAGTATCACCAATCGATGTAATAATAAGAAGCTCAAAGTTCACGAACACATAATCCGATATACCGTGAACGTGATGCTGCAGAAGAACGTTTGTAGGCCAACTATTTTGGTGATAATTCAAAATATCCGAAGTATTATTTTAGACGTCGATATTGTATGAGCAGGAAACTATTATTACAAATAGTCTAAGGTATATCTATTTATACTTCCGATCTTGTTCCTGAGCATTTTAATTTCTTCAAAGTCCGACCCTATTGTACGGGTCAAATGGGGTTTTGTGTTATTATGAAATACACTTCGGTCATACGTCAATTGGCATACGACACATCACCTGATGCATTTAAAGAATATTTACAAATTGTTGAACATTGTACATGCGATTATCTAAATTATTTTTCTATGTGAATTATTGATTTGTACACATATAAGTTTTTATGAAAACCAGACTTTAATGACATTCAAAATTTATATGCTATATATAAGAGGGTTCATGGGTTTTCGGGAATGCTTGGAAGCATTGATTGTATGCATTGAGGATGGACAAACTGTCTAAAAGCATGGCACGAACAATTTGCAAGTGGTGATAAAAAAAAATATCAAACTATAATGCTTGAAGTTATTGCATCGTACGATTTGTGGATTTGGCATGCCTTTTTTGGTGTAGCAAGTTCGAATAACGATTTTTACAATCTAAGTTATTCTCCGTTATTCGACGACCTTAATGATGACACTTCCCATGTGGCTCCGTTTGAAGTAAATGGAGTTACAAACGAAAAAGGATCTTACTTAGCCGACGGGATTTACCCGCAGTGGGCAACTTTTGTCAAATCATTTACGGTGGAACGAGATGAGTGTTAGGATTTATATATAAAATAACATATATAAACATATAAAACACAACGGATAAGGTCCCAAAGCAATGGATCCATATGATGTATAATGATTAAATTAATAATGTAGTTATTACTTCTTGTAGCGTGATTGGTTGAACAACTGAGCAAATAACGGATCTTGTTTCACCCTTTGAAACCTGCGAACACCCCTAGTCACCAAAGAAGATGACCTCTAATGAATTTCCACACAACACGTCCTTGTGTATTACCCAAATACTAGTACCTTAATTACCCACGGCCTTTCACGAACAACTATCTTGTTTGCTTGAATGAACAAAACTAAAAACCCTAAGTGGTTTTGAGTTTGGTCGACAGTTCAAAGGAGAAGAGGAGAGGAGAGGATCTTTTGTGGTTTTGAGTTTGGTCGACATATCTTGTTTCCTAATAGAACTCTATACAAAACTTAGCCAACAAGTTGGGCTCTCCTTCCCTCTTTTCTCTCTATGGCCGGCCACCCGCTCCCCCCCCCCCCCACCCAAAAAAAATGGGCTTCTCATATTAGTTTTGGGTTATGTCCATTTAAACATGTCCAATACATATTAAATGGTGGCCTTTACTTAGTTAATGCGGCTAACGAATTAATTAACGACCGTTATTCGATCATGAGTTATTTAACAAATATAAAATAACATATTATAATTCGATAATACCTCGATGTATACATGTGTGACCCCATAAGCTTACGTATTTCCAGCCGTATAATTATTTAATATGATATGAGCACTTCCCAATAACGAGAAATATGGATAATGTACAAGGGCGTTGGAGAATTATATAACAATCGGCGCGTGCTTACACTATTAACAAGATACGGAGAGTCATGTACACGTGCATCATATTGCATAACGTGATTTTGAAACATCAAAACTTTGCAATAAATGATTTCAACAAATTGTATATTGATCCACAAAAAATATACAACGTACTTGAATCGAGAGATGCAATATACAACAAATGAAAGCACAAGAATTATGTGACAAACAAACACATGAAACTATTCAAAGAAATATTACGGAGCATCTTTGGTAATAACAACAAAAATAGTTTATTGATAATTTGATGTATTTTTATTATTTCATTATTTTTTAATTTTTTTCATATGTTTTTTTATGTGATTTGTATTTTTATTTTAATGTGAAAAATTAGTTTGTTTAAAGAAAATAAAATTGTGGGGCTCAAAAGTGGAGTTTTAACTTGAGTGATTAGTGAAAGGAGTTTTGACGTGTGAGTAATAAGTGAAGTGAAAAAGAGAAATAATGAGATAACATGACGTGTCACTAATTTTTAGCATTGGCTTGAGCCATCACTTCTCGCTCTCTAATAATAAATAGTGTTGTTCTATTAGTACCCCTCCCCACTCCTTTAATACTCTCTTTTGTTTAATATTTTTTATTTTACACATTATAATAAAAGTAAAATCATTTAAAAAAATATAAAAATAAAAAATAATAATTAAATATGGGCTTTACCAAGGTTCTAAATACCATGAAGCGTGGTGTGGCGGTATGGTCAAACCTCACGCTTTAGGAGTTATAGTGAAGCCTTAGCGTTTATTAATATATGTCGAGTTAACAAAAAATGTTAAACATAAGGAACTAAGTCATTAAACTATCATTTCATTCAATTTTCTTCATTTCCTTAAAAAAAAGCCCTTTTCATCGTTGTTGAATTAGAAAAAAGGCGTCACGCCTCACGCCAAGTGCACCTTATTGCGCCTTACACACCTCATCTCACGTCACGCCTTCGTCTATTGTGTAACGTGGAAGTCAAGCATCGCACATTTTCCACGCCTTTGCATCATCATGGCGCACCTTTTAAAACCATAGGTATTACTGTAAATTTAAGAGGTACGAATAAACAAAGCCATAATAAATAGAGTACTACTATGGTTACCCCTCCTGGCCTACTATTTACAACCTACATCCCTTTTTTTACCCTACCGTTCACAGTACAACACAGGCTTTTATCAGTTTTTGTTCTGTATTTTTTGTCAGTTAGACAGTTTTGACTTGTTAAACTTTATATTTTTTGTTTCAAACTTTTCGTTTCGTATTTTTGCAATAAAGAAATTATTAAAAAGAAAATAAAAATGAAAAATGCGAGGAGGGGTATCATGTGTATTTTTGAGGGGTCCTAAATCCTAATAACCTATCTCCAGTAAATATGAACCTAGTGATTGCAATGACTCAAAATAAAATAAAAAAATACTCTATCGTTTTCAGTTTGATCCAATAGGATGGTTGGGTAAAATATCGGAAATGTTAATGTTAGTACAAAAAGTGTGACGGGTTATAATGAGTGTCTATGATGTTTGTTGGACTGGGGTAACAAGCTGTTGGTGGGCTAATCTTGTACTAATCCAAGTAGTTGATTGAATCCCTACACAAGTGAGAGTAAACTGTTAGCCTTACCGTGGGGACGGACCCCACGATTAGACTCTGGCGTGAGAGTAAGTACGCATTCTTGTCAGAGATAATAAGAGAGTGTGAGCGTGTTATTATGAGAGAGAAAGCTGCACCTTGTATAGGGATTAGAGCCCTTTTTATAGGCGAGGTTTACCGCTAGGGTTTCCTAACGACTCGCATATAAGAGCTAGCGGCCGGAGTGGGGCCCTTGTCGGGCAAGATCCCGTGGTAATAGCGGATGCGGACACAGGATGCCTTCCGCGGCTAGTGGTTTGGTCCTCTAAGTATGCTGCGTGCGTCTTTGAGTCTGGACTATAGCCAATTTCGTTATTGGGCTTATTGTTGGTCCAGTATTCCTAGTTGTTTCGTTGTTGGGCCTGGGAGGCCCAGTAGGCCTGCTATACGTGTTATATGTCATCAAGTCCACCCAGTCTAGTATATTCATTGCGTGTGGATGTTTGTCGTGTGCGGTGAATGTTACTAGACTTAAGTTGACTCGGCAGTTTCTTTTCCGTACCTTTGAAGCGTCTTTCTGACGCTTCACTTTCTTGGAAAGTGTTTCGTGCGACGTGGATGGTTTTAGACTTTTCATTTTCTGCTTGATTTGACTGAGTGGCCCACGCACCTCTGTTGTCCTTATCTTTTTACTTGTAATCCTGATCGTTCAACCAGATTTTCGCTGATACGTGTAACCATCTTAATTTTGATATACTCCTAGTATAAATACTACCCCTGATTTTACTATTTAATCTTTCTTCTTCTGCTATATTTCGCCATTGCCGCTTTGTTCTATCTTTTTTGAGAAAGGGAGATCCATCCACTTATTAGTTTTGATCTTTACTTCATCCGCTCGTCATGAGTGCTATTGTGGATATAAAGTATAGTACTACCCAAGAGATGTTTATCCCCTTCCTTCGCAAGTTTCACATTCCTCGTGAGGTTCATCCGGAGCTTCCTTTACCCAATCACACTATGCATGAGCGTCCTCCAAAAAATATTGGTTTGTACACCCGGTTTTTTGATTATGCGAACTTTCGTCTTCCGCTGTCAGTTTTTCTAGTTGATTTAATTAGGTATTATCGCATTAATATTACCCAGCTTTCGGTCTTTGGCGCGGCCAAAGGTTTCTCATTTTGAAATCTTATGTCGTGCCCATGGTATTGCACCTACTGTTGGTTTGTTTCGCCATTTCTATGTTAACACAAAGAACAAATGGTGGTTTTCTTTTAGCAAGCGTGATGGTGCTCCGATGGTTTTGTTGGAATCACTCCTAAACTAGAATTCAAGTGTTAGTAATTAATATGTAATAGTTAGCTTAATTATGGCTTTTATGTTAGTAATCAAGGCTAGGCTCATGTAGAAATCCCATGAGCCTATCCAAAGCCCAATAAGGAAAGGATGGGAACTTGAAGTGTTTCCCTAGTTCCCTCCTATAAATAATCTTGTAAACCCTCACTTGAGGGTTGGTTGTTCACTTGCACTCAAATCCTACGCATAACCTTTCCATTTCATTTGTGTGTTTGTGTGTTGTGTTCATCCGCTCTACATCTTGTCTATATTTCTTCTATTGATGCTTGTGTTACAAATATGGGAACCTAATAGTGGTATCAATAGCCAAATAGTTGGGTGAAAGGTTTTGTTTTTGAAGGTTTGTGTGTTACGCGTAAGGCTCTCGGTATTAAAACTTCATACGCTTTAAAAACTCACTTTTTACACTTTCAAATCCAAGATTCTTGTACTTTCAAGGTTATTAGGTGTTAAAGTTTACGTTTTTGGCAAAAAGTTTGAAACTTTACGTGTATTTCATTGTTTTTAAGCTTGGTTTCATTCGTGTGGCTAGTCCTATGCGTAAGGTGTTTAAGAGTTTTTTGGATCATCAAGTTTCACACTTTTGTGTTCTTTTGGTGATATTGAAGCTGTCTCATCACAAAAATTGGGTTTAGAAACACTTTTGGACAGAAATCTCAGTTTTGGCAAAACCTACGTGTAACAAAACCCTAGTTGTTACGCGTAAGCATTCCTTGGTTTGATCTTCAGTTTTCTTGGTTTACTCAGTGTTTTCTTGCTTGGATAAGCCTGAAAACACTTCGACTTTGGATATCTTTTACACTGGAATAAGTGTAAAGGATTTTTGGGCAAAACCCTAGCTTTTACGCCTAAGCAATATCTTACGCGTAGAATCCTTTACGCATAAGCATTTACTTACGCCTAAGCCTTGTCTTACGCATAAGCAAATCTTACGCCTAAGCATTCTACTACTAAGTTTTTGTTTTACGCATAAACTAAGGTTCCTTAACCCTACGCGTAAGCTAATCATACGCGTAAGATTCCTTCTTACGCGTAAGTTGGTGTTTTTACGCCTAAGGTTTTCTTTGCCTAAGCTTGATTTCTACGCTTAAGGATTCTTCATCAACAACGTTTCACTCGACTACAAAGATCCATTTTACAACACAAGTTCTCAAGATGTCTCAACTACCATACTCTAACTACTTTCCTCATGTGTATCCTCAACAACAACAACAACAACAACTTAGTCCTCAACAACAACAATTCAATCTACAACAACAGATTTATCAACAACAATTTCAACAACAACATTTTCTTCAGGGAGCAATTCAACCACAAATGATTCAACCACCACCTAGTCTTCAAGTACAACCTTACACAAACTTTAACAATCAACATCCATCCAGGAATACTATGAAGGAACCGTCTTGGTTTGAAAAAATGTGTGAAGCTTTAAGTAGCCAACAATCAATTCATGAGGCTAGATCACTTGATAGACCTCAAATGCTCACTCCCGGAAACTATGATCAATGGGTGATAATGTTCTTTAGGTTCTATGATCTAAAGAAGCCACATGGAAAGTTCTTAAAGAAGGTCATCCTGGAAGGTCCATTTCAGATGCTTACTATTGTTACACCCGGAGATCCAAATGCCAATCCACCAAGAGATGATGTCACCAACATTGCACGTCTCACTGACCTCACTGGTGATGAACTTCTACATTTTGAAGCCGATGAACTAGCAATGCAATACATCCTTTTGGGATTACCAAATCCGATCCTTCGAAGTGTTGAAGCTCAAAAGACGGCTAAGACAATGTGGGAACATATTCATCTTCTCATGGAAGGAACTGAACTCAACAAAGAAGATATGGAATCCAAAATCTACTTGGCTTATGAACACTTCATGATTGAACCAGGAGAGACATTAGAGTCTTATCATCATCGATTCTCAGACATCATCAATGACTTGGACAAACACAACATTATTATGCCAAGAATTGCAGTCAACACTAAGTTCCTGAGTAGTCTTGGTCCTGATTGGAAAAAGTATGTCATCTTCATCCGTCAAGCAAAGATTCTTCATCATGCTACATACGGACTGTTGTACGACTATTTGAAGCCTCATCAAAAAGAAGTTGACAAAGAAAGGGTTATCCGTGGACAAACTGTTTCACCTTCACTTCCAGATAATCAACAATTAGCTTTGTGGGCTCAAGCTTGTCATCCTCAATTCCCGACCTTACAAACTGTATTAACAAATCCTCCACAACCCACTGCTCAACCAACTACAATAATCACACCATATGATCCATCAAAGCAACAATCTCAAGAAACTCAATTGGTTCCATACAACAACAACAATGATCGAGCACTATACAGTGAATCCAATAAAGATGCAGAAGCTTTCGATGCATTGCAACAAGGGTTTGTCATGATTGCTAGAGCCTTTGGCCGATACTCTAACAAATCCAACAATCGCATTCGTACCTCATCAAACACAAGGAATCAGGCTGTTGTTAACAATGGATGTGTTGAAGTTCAGAATCGTGGTAATGTTCGTCAGATGGGCGGTGGTCAAGGGTTTAATACAATGGGAAGGAATAACATGGGTGCTCCACAACAACAAAGGGCTCAAGTGGTTGAACCTGGTAATGCTCAGAATGCGGTTAATGGTCTTCGTTGTTATAACTGTAATGAAAAGGGTCATCTGGCTAATGCATGCCCAAAGCCGAGGACAAGAGGCAGCGCTTATCACAAGGAGGCTTTACTCTTGGCTCTCAAGGATGAAGCTGGTGAAACTCTTACCAACAAGGAACACAGCTTTATGGCCAATGCAGATTCCGATGATGATATGGAGGACTAGCAAGCTAATGCAGCTGTGATGTTAATGGCAAACATGCAAGAACTCTATATGAGTGACACAGGCCCAGTGTATGACACTGACGGCTTGTCTCAGGTACTGGATCAAACCATATTCATCACTAATCTAATATCTTAGTCAACATCTGAATCCGACGAGGCTTAGAATGTTCAACATGAGCCGTCCACATCTCATTCTGATGATACTCAACTAGATCCAGTAGTTACATTTGACGATCAAGATGACCTCCTGGTTACCATTGATAATCAAGTTGACTTCGTGGTTATACTTGAGGATCTAAATAATGATCATGTTGAGACTCACGTTGAACACGCTGAACCTTTGCCTAATCCAGATATTGACCTCTTACTTAATGACCAACGATCCCGAATGGAACAATGTTGTGAACTCAATCAGAAATTAAATAACAAAAATGCACTGTTAACCAGGGATATTGAATGTTTAAAAAGGCAACTCAACTTTTTTTAAACTCAAGAAAAACGTGAACAAGGTTTTGAAGTCGCTTTTGCTAAATCTTTCCAAAACAAAAAATCATTAGAACGACAGATACATGATCTAGTCGCATCCAAGAATGCTTTGTTGTCTAAAATAGAACAACTGAAATATGATCATAAACAACAACTTAACGCTCTTACTTTGGAAACTCAAAAAGCCAAGGCTGCGTTGTTAACTTGTCAAAAACAGTTCTCTGAGTACAAAAAGCATTCCACGAAACTAATAGATAACTATCTTGAAGAAATTGTCGACTTACAGAACAAAATCAAAGAGTTTCGAAATGTTATTTATAAACATGGTGAATCAATCACAACGATTCAAAAGTTTACTTTCAAACCAAATCCAAATGGATATGGACCGAATCTTGCTGATTACAAACCTAAGTTTTCAAACAGAGCATTCAAACCAAATCCTGAAGTTTACAGTGCAGAACATAGAATTGATGATTCCATAATGAGTGTTGTTGAATATAACCGTCAAGAGGAATTAGATGCAGAAGACGAGAGTCGATCAAAGTTAGAAAATGTTGTTTATAACAAACCATTTAACTATTCAAAAGCTGTCACTTTCGTCGCACAAAAGGATATTTCTAACACACCTTGGGTTATCACACCTATGTCTGAGTCTTCTAATGTTGGTCCCCAACCCAATTCTGCACAAATTAATGGTCCTTTACCTTCACTAAGTGAAGTAAAATCAATACCCGAAAGTCGTCAAATTCTTAGATATTTTGACACTTTTCTTTCTGACATCAAACTTTTGGAACGTAAGATTGTATTTCATTCTGAAATAAAAGTTGAACATTTTCAATCGCCTCAAGCGCGAGAACAAAGAGATATTTTTCAGAAAAGACTTTTACCCCATGTTCAAAATTTGAAAAATTGTGCATTGTATTGGGAAAGGGAATTTCATAAGGAACTTGGACTAATGAAAATAGTTTTTGAGAAAACAGAAACATCTATTTCAAATACTAAATGCAAAAATAAAATGTTGAGAAAAGATGTTGATCGACTCTTGGAAGATGTTATCTGTGCTGATATCCATAATGTTGTGTTACTTCATTCTGTTGTATATGCATTTGATTATATCTCTGCTGATTCTGTTGATTCTGTTGCAAATGTTGAGAATACTGATTTTGTGTCTCAAATCAAGTCTTTAAAAGTTGAAAATGAACGAGTGACAAACGAGCTTCAAATGCAAAACTTCGTCTTCAATGGTGTCAAAAATATTGTCATACTCGTGAACTCGCTTGGCAAAACAAACTCCACCAGTTGCATACAAAAGACCTTACTCCAAAAATTGAGCAACTGGTTGATGAAAATGCGTCTTTGAAGTGTCAAATCTCAAAATATGAACAAGAACTTTCAAAAATTAAAAATGAACATAGTGTCATATCTCGATTCACTTAAAAGACTCGTGCTAAAGCGTCAAAAGACCTTGATGATCATCTTGCATACATGAAAGATGTCTTACGACGAGATGGTCTCACTCGTACTGAAAATCTAGATTTGTTACACAAAATTCATGATCTTAAAGCAGAGTTGGTGAAACTTAAGAAAGATAGGGATAGTAACACAGTAGTAACTGCACCCAAAAAGATTCAAAATGACTCTAGAACATCTAATGACAAACCACAAGAAACTAATGTGCATCCCTCTACTGAAACAGGAATAGTTGCCTCTTTTCCCAACGCCTGCACTTCACAGCCTAGGAGCAATACAAGGAAGAATAGGAAGTTGCAACGTAAGAAAAGAACAATAAAGAATGCTGAAGTAGAAGAACACCCTAGGACTTTGAATAAAACTCAAGTTGCACCCACTTTAGATATTGCGTCTGACAAATGTAATGGAAAAAGTGATGTAACGAATACTGAACCTTTAAGTACTTTTGATGTTAAGTCCAAGCTTCTTGTGTTATATGTCGTAAAAGTATGCTTTCTAATTGTCATGATAAATGTGTTGCTAAAACTATCTTGTCTCGTTTACGGAATCCTAAGAAACGGAATACCACTAGGCCCACTAAAGCTTCTAAGTCTGTGCTTGGTAAACCGCCCTCTTTAGATTCTAAGATAAGCATTGATGTCCCTATAGCTCCATTATCACCTCCAAGGAACGTAGTACCACCTAGTGCATTCACCAAGACTAAAGCAAAGACTAGTTGGAGATGGCAGAAATGGTTACACAATACACTTGGATTTAAATGGATACCTAAAATCATTGATATGTGTGTTTCTACTATAACTGTTTCGGAACCCACTAACTCTTCGGGTTCCACATCTACTTCTATTCCATCTGTGCCGTCTGTGTGTAATGCAGGTGATACATATCATCCTTTGGGTTATTGATAGCGGATGTTCCCGGCACATGACAGGTAATCTCAAACTGTTATCAAACTTTATTTCAAAGTTCATTGGCACTGTCAGGTTCGGAAATGATCACTTCGCAGCTATCATGGGCTACGGAGATTACATCAATGGCAACATCGAAATTAGCAGGGTTTATTATGTGGAAGGCCTCGGTCACAATCTCTTCTCTGTTGGTCAGTTCTGTGATGGAGATTTGAAAGTTGCTTTTAGGGAGAAAACTTGTTTCATTCGTGATCTACAAGGAAACGATCTTATGTCTGGTCAACGTACATCAAGTCTCTACACTATCTCCATGCAAGACATGATTGTTTCATCTCCCATCTGTCTACTTTCTAAGGCTACATCTACAAAATCTTGGCTATGGCACTGTCGTCTCTCACATTTAAACTTTCAAACCATAACCAACCTTGCTCGATACAAATTTGTTGAAGGTCTCCCAAGATTCTGATATTCTAAAGATCACCTATGCTCAGCTTGTGAACAAGGGAAAAAGCACTCGTGCTCACTTTCCTTCAAAGGTGGAACACAGCTCTCAGCATGTGCTTCATCTTCTTCACATGGATTTGTGTGGCCCGATGCGCGTGCAAACGATTAATGGCAAACGCTACATCTTGGTAATTATAGATGACTACTCAAGATGGTCTTGGGTTTATTTCCTTCGAAGTAAAGATCAAGCTCCACAGATGATCATCACCTTTCTCACGAAAATTCAAGTTCAGCTACGGAACACAGTCAAACAAATCAGAACAGACAAAGGAACTGAATTTGTGAATCAAACTCTTCGTGAATACTATGAGAAAGTGGGAATTGAGCATCAAACATCAACTGCACATACCCCAGAACAAAACGGAGTAGTTGAAAGACGAAATCGTACGTTAGTGGAAGCTGCCAGAACGATGTTAATCAATGCCAAACTTCCAGATTACTTGTGGGCTGAAGCCGTCTCAACTGCATGCTACACTCAGAATCGCTCAATGATTACAAAATGCCACAACAAAACACCTTTTGAGCTAATCCACAACCGAAAACCGAATCTCAATCACTTTCATGTATTTGGATCCCTTTGCTACCCGAATAATGATCGTGATGACTTTGGAAAGCTCAAAGCAAAAGCTGACATTGGAGTCTTTATTGGATACTGTGAGAATTCTAAAGGTTACCGGATCTGGAATCGTCGTACAAAACAGGTTATGGAAACGATTCATGAAAATTTCGATGAGCTTACTTGAAATGGCTTCGAGCATAACAGCTTGGAACCCGGTCATAACCGTCTAAACTTACCTCAAACCCCATCATCAGCTGAACCTAGCTTACAACTAACTCGACGTCAAATGGAATAGCTATTTGCTCCTTTGTTTAGTGATGAAATTGATGAACGTGCTCCAGGTGTATCCAATGTTTCCGCTGCTCAACCTGATCAAAATCTAATACCTGATACACCTGCTACAACAACTACTATTGAGGAAGCACCACCAGTTGATTCTATAACAACAGTTAAACAAACCGCATCCAACGACGCTGAACCAGCTGATGATGTTCTGAACAATGAAGTACCCCCACCTACAGATTATGATCCAAATGCGTTCTTCAACCCATTTGCTAATGAAACTGTTGCATCTGATGTTGCGGAATCATCTACAAGCCATTTGAATCCTCCCAATCTGCAGAATGTATATCAACATCAACCTTCCACACATTGTTGGATGAAAGACCATCCTCTTGAGAACATTATTGGTAACCCGAATCAACCAGTCGTAACGAGACAACGTCTTCACACAGACGGTGAACATTGCATTTATGCACTCACTGTCTGCCAATCTGAACCTAAAAACATTAAAGATGCAACAACAAAAGACAACTGGATTGAATCCATGCAAGAAGAACTCAATCAGTTTAAACGTCTTGAAGTATGGGAATTGGTTGAAAGACCAACAGGGGTCTTCGTCATTGGTCTTAAATGGATTTGGAAAAACAAATTGGATGCTGAAGGAACCATAATCAGAAATAAGTCAAGTCGGTGGCTAAGGGTTATAGACAGGAAGAGGGTATTGACTTTGAAGAATCATTTGATCTAGTTGCTCGTCTTAAGGTCATACGGATTTTTCTCGGCGTTTGCGGCTCACATGAACATCACGGTCTTTCAAATGGATGTCAAAACTGTCTTTCTCAATGGACAACTGAAAGAAACGGTCTATGTTAGCCAGCCAGAAGGATTCGTTGATCCAGAGTTCCCTAATCATGTCTACAAACTGAAGAAGGCTCTCTACGGTCTCAAACAAGCCCCCCGGGCGTGGTATGATAAGTTATCATCCTTTCTTATCGCCAATAATTTCGTAAAAGGTTTGGTCGACCCTACACTTTTCATACAGTATCACGGGGCACACATTTTAATTGTTCAAATCTATGTGGATGACATCATTTTTGGGTCAACACATCTAAAATACTCAAACGCTTTTTCAAAACTAATGAAAAAACATTTTGAAATGTCCATGATGGGTGAACTTACATTCTTTCTTGGATTGCAAGTTCATCAATCACCCCGTGGTATTTTCCTAAGTCAGTCCAAATATGCCCTTGAAATTTTAAACAAACATGGAATGAAAAGTTGTGATACCTATGCCACACCAATGGCACATACTAAGAAACTGGACGCTGATTTGCTTGGGAAATTGGTTGACCCTACCAAATACCATAGTATCATTAGGTCTCTCATGTATCTAACAGCCGGTGGACCTGACATTGTATTTTCAGTATATCTTTGCTCCCGCTATCAGTCAAGACCAACTGAAACCCACCTCTCAGAGGCTAAAAGAATCCTCCGATACATCAAGGAAACCATTAACTTGGGGATCTGGTATCCGAAGGATTCTGGTTTTGAACTAATAGCTTTTTCAGACGTTGATCACGCAGGTTGCTTAGATTCTCGGAAAAGTACTTCAGGAGCTCTACAATTTCTAGGTGATAAACTGGTGTCATGGCAATCTAAGAAGCAGGACTGTACATCGGTGTCCTCAACTGAAGCAGAATATGTAGCCATGTCGGCGTGTTGTGCTCAAGTCATTTGGATGAGAACACAACTCAAAGACTATTGTTACGTATGTGACAGAATCCCGATGTACTGCGACAATCGAAGTGCCATTGCGATCTCGTGCAACTCTGTTCAACATTCGAAATCAAAGCACATCGATCTTCGATATCATTTCATCAAGGAGCACGTGGAAAAGGGTACCGTTGAATTATACTTTGTGGGTACTGAATACCAACTGGCAGATCTTCTCACCAAAGCCTTAGCTCATGCTAGGTTTAATGAGTTGGTCCACCGGATTGGTATGCGATGTTTGACTCCAGAGGAACTGGATGAACTTTTAAAACATTCTTAAAACCAGTTAAACACCAAAACCTCTTTTGTAAATATTTTTCAAAAAAAAAATAAAATAAAAAAAAATAAAAAAAATAACTTATAAAAAGACAAAAATATTCTTCTATCCAAATTTCTTTCAACATTGCAAGTACAAATCTTCCGTCAACACTTTGTTCTTTCAAACCTTTCATCATTTTTCCTGAACAAGTGTTGAGGGGAGGGAGAGAGTAAATATTTTTCAGTTTCATAAAACCTTGTACTTGCATGTTACCAAAATATACGTTGTTTCTTCTACAAATGGTGGATATGTATCTTGTCATATACTCTCCTCGGACTCATATGTTTAAAAATTTCATCATTTCAAAAGTCGAGGGGGAGTATCGTTATGTTTCTTGCCTAATAAATGTTTTGTCTAACCAAAACGGGAGTTAATGGGTCTTGGTTGAAAATGTTTGAGGTTGAGGGGCTGAATGTGTAATCTTTGAAAAATAATTTTAATCAAAACTCCTCTCCAACCTCATTCCTATCAAGATCCAACGATCCTATTTAATTCTGCAAATCCGTTCATCAAACTCAATTATGTTTTGATCATGATTTTAAACTATGGTCTTTGAAAATCTTTTCAATCCAACGGTTAATCTTGCAAAATTTGATTTTGAAAGCTACGTGTATGTGTATGAATTGGGGATTTCGCCTAAGTGTTCTTGTGTTGTAATGGGTTGTGTTAAAACCTTTCTAAAACATGTTTTGAACCTATTTCATAATTGGGGTTTTCTTATCCTTGTGTTCTGCTATGCTTAGATGTTTATTAATGTGTTAGAATATGTTTGTATACACATTAGGAGCCTTTAATTTGCCCAGAAACAACAAAATTGTTAGAATTCATGATCTAGGTTTCTTGGGTTCGTACCACTCGAATCGTTTGATTCGGTGGCTGATTTGTGTTAAAACTTGTTCTATTTCATTCATATGTCATCTAAGATAGTCCAGATATGATTCTTGATTGATTATTTTGGTTGAATCTGTTGAGCGTAGAAATAGGGTTTAGAGCTTAAAAACACTATACGCCTATGCTATTCTAAGTTTAATCGATTTGGTCTAAGTGCTTGTTTTCTGATCCTGATAGTGCTTGAAATTACCGGTAATCAAGTTTTTCATGTTCATGATTTTCAGTCTGCTTACTCGTAAAATTCAGACAAAGGTGCTCTAAAATTGCTTTGCATGAGGAATACTTTTATGCGTAAAGGATTACGCCTAAGAGAAATCTCACACATAAGCCCTTTCGCATAAGGAGTCTACAGTGGATTACGCGTATCTTGGGAAGATATGCGTAAACAAGGTTTGTTACGCATAAGATTTTCTCTTAGGAGTATACCTTACGAGTAACATTCAGCTTAACCCTATGCGTAAGCTTAAAGCTTTTGCACTTATTTTACGCGTAAGAAATTCTTACGCCTAAGATTTGGTCTTACGCTTTAGCTCACGCTTACGCTTAAGCACCTTCTTTACGCATAAGGCCTCATGATTACGCATAACCTACCGTTCTCTTTGTCTTTGGACTATTACACCTAAGCATACATGTTAATTGTTACGAATATGTCTATTGTTACGCTTACAAATGTTAATATGTTGTGTGTTTAAGTGAAAATTGGTCTTTAAATCTTCAATATTAACATGTGCACATAGCTCATCACATCAACTTCAATCAATTGGACTAAAGTAACTAAGGATTTGTAACAATCATAATCATGATAACGTCAATCAAGGAATTGGACAATAAATCAAACTAAGTCTAACACAAAGTGTTTCCATATGTTTGTTCTTTTGTCTAATAACTTTCAGATCACAAAATGGTTGTCAATCAAGAAAACATCAATGCCCCTAATGAGCTCACAATGGCTGACATCTTTCCAGCCGGTTATGACAAAACTATTGGGAAGAACAATGGCTTACATAGCCAATGTTCAACATAATGAATTGAGAAGTTTTATCCGCTGTTGATTCTCACGAGATATTTTTGGTACTTCACACTGGTTAGACTCATTGGACATACATGGTTTCGCTGTCTCCTTATACATGGTTTCGCTGTCTTCAATTCATCATCAACATACGTGGTGTATGATTCTGATTCATTGAAAACATTAAGGGGGAGAGAGTGTAGGTGGTTCTTGTTTCCTTGATGTGTGTGCATTTCTTCCTTGATATGCTTTTGCTCTTTGAGCGAAACCCCTATCTTTTCTTCAATGTCTTCAATTAGGGGGAAGAAATGAGACGATCTGTGGCTCATACATCTCACTTTGGTGTTATCGTCTCACTGTCACAGGGCTATCGTGTGTGAAGTTACCAAATTATGATGTTATGATGCTTCACACTCGGTCATTTTAATCGAGTAATTGCATATTCACAGTTGATTATTGTTCCGATAGACCTCCACAACCAGGGGAAGTAGTTTCACTTCATCTCTCGTGGTTTGTCTGGTGTGAAGCATCTACATACGTGAGAAGATCTTGCGTGTTCCCTCGAACGGATTTTCCGCATTGTGCACAACTGTGATTACGTAACAAAACAGATTCTCTTGGTGTGGTTTACTGCTCATCTACAAATTCCGCTACGTACTGAAAATTTCAAAAGTTAGAGGAAATGTTCTCTACATCAAAGTTTCGAATCTGCTAAAAACGGTTGTCAGTTTGAGGGGAAGCTGATCTAGTAACATCGTCAATTGGGGAGAGGTTAATTTGTTTCATACTTATTACATCATTTCTCTAAATGGCTTGTGCACACATAACAGTGTACAACCCGTACTTGTAATGAAAGGACCATGTGGTACGCATCAGTGCCACAATCCTATAAAAGGAGTGAAAGCTTCTTACTTTTGAGTAAAACTTATCAAAACTTTCATTTTTCAAAGTTTTGCTCAAAAGGACAAGTACTTCCCCTTATAATTTTCAAAACCTCAAAAGTTTATATCACTTGTTGAGGGAGAGTCTTTGATTAAAAACTTTGTTCACAAAATTGTTCTTCGTGGTAATCTTCCCACAAAACTCGAAATGGTCATATTCGATATCAAAATTTCGTCAAAAATAACATTTGATATGCCATTTTTGAGGGGGAGAAAAATTATGTGATAAGAAATATGTTGTGAATTGCAAATGAATCGTTGTGCTAAAAGACTTAACCAATGAATTGACGAGATCATAAATGTTAGTAAGTCGAAAAGACTTGTCCGGGACGGGTAATAATTTCAAACTAGTTCGCTAGTGATGTAAACGTGTCTCGCAAAGGACTTGTCCTAGTAGAATGTACCATTCGAGAAACTCTTGGTAGACATGAACTTTGACGGGTTTGACAACCTTTCGAGGTTTGTCCACAACTTCAAGGTAGTTATTAGAGCTAGTTGTCACCTAAAAGCTTACAATGTAACTCTTTAACTATGCAACGTAACCGTGCCTCGCGGGGGATTGTCTATCTTGAGTTGATCAATTCAAAAGTGCGCGCTCTTCTCTCACCGTGCAGATTTCTGTTAAAACACTTAAGAACGTGTGGAGGGGGAGTATTTCTGCAAAATCTTACACTCTCAAACAGTGCTACAAAATGATTTTACTCATAACCACTTTGAGAGATTTTCATGAAAATGGTTTTATGGCAACATAGGTTAGTCATGGAGTTATAAGGTGACTAAGGTTAGGAATAATAGTCCTATGATCCGCCAGAGCCAGAGGGATCTACCCAAGGACACCACCAATAGTTAGAATTAGAAGTCCTTAGGTATGATTATAAAAAGGAGAAAATGAGAATCGGAGAAAGAAGGAGTTGAAGAATTAAAAAGAAATGCAAAGAAAATGGTGAAAAGAAATAGCCCTCCAGATTATTCAACTTAGGGCAGACACCGGGTTCAATTCATATGCTACTGGTTGTCACTAGATGACACCGGTATTGAAGATCAAAGTCGTCATGGACCCAGTGATGCATGCACTAAACCTTCTTAGCCATTCAAGCTTCTCTCAACAGAAGCTTGTTTCATTCTCACAAGGAACCCTACGTAAACTATCAGCTTTCTCTTAGAGATTGTTGGTATTGAAGAAGGAGACCCTCTCCCTAGTCTCCGCTCAGGAAAAAAAAGGGCACTATTGAGTCTAGAGCCACGAGATTCATCAAAAGATCTCTTAGGTACACTTGACATTTCATCACTTGTCGTTCATCATTAAGGACATAAGTGATACATTATCGAGTCCTACACAGATCTTAGCAATCTGTCGAGAACATTTATGAGAGGTTCACAAATGTGATCCTCAGTGATTGAATGGAAACTCCTGCCAGGATCAACATCAAACATCGTGCAGGTCACTTCGGTAACTCCCCGTGGATTACGCTTAGTGTGTCTCAAACGGTCTGATCGTGAGATGATGCTTCGGTGTACCTCAACGACTCATCTGAACTGTAGGTGTACTTCGGTACATCGCGTTATCTCACTTGTGGGACTCCAGTTCAGGAATAGCCTTTGTGAGAATTAGAGTTGTGTTTTCACACTATGTTGTTAACACTCTCGAAGTTCAAGCTTGTAAGCGCTGGATTATTTCTAACCCATGTTTTATGTTTTCTTCTTATGGATGCTTGCGGGTGGACAAGATCGTGCAGATTCTCCACATGCTCATACCTACAACAACATTAATCAAAGTTCTCTCAAAAAGCAACACAAAGTCAGAATGATTCTTCGTCAAAGTCAAAGAATCTACAAAGTTTAAAGACTAAGAGAACTACATCAGTACTGAAATCCAACGTTAAAGAACGTGTGAGCATGTTGGAGAAAGACGTGGAGACACTGGAGCAACGAAGCAGACCTGATGCAGATAACCACAACATACTATCACTACCACACAAAGAACAAAGATCAAAGAACAAACAAAATGATGACGTCAAAGCTGAATACTTCAAAGGAAACAATTTACCTACACTGGGGAGATTGTTCGGATCAAGACACTTCTTCTAACAAGAAAGAAGAATGTCAGAAGATGTCAAAGCTACTATTACATCAGCACCTACAACGTTTAAAGATCAAATCATCAATCACTAACACTTAGGGGGAGATTGTTGGAATCACTCCTAAACTAGAATTCAAGTGTTAGTAATTAATATGTAATAGTTAGCTTAATTATGGCTTTTATGTTAGTAATCAAGGCTAGGCTCATGTAGAAAGCCCATGAGCCTATCCAAAGCCCAATAAGGAAAGGATGGGAACTTGAAGTATTGCCCTAGTTCTCTTCTATAAATAATCTTGTAAACCCTCACTTGAGGATTGGTTGTTCACTTGCACTCAAATCCTATGCATAACCTTTCCATTTCATTCGTATGTTTGTGTCTTGTGTTCATCCGCTCTACATCTTGTCTATATTTCTTCTATTGATGCTTGTGTTACAAATATGGTAACCTAACAGGTTTACACTAAACCCTTTGATTCTTTGAAGAGCTAGAATGTCACTTTTTCTGGGTTGATGACTTTGCTTGCCCTGCCTTATTTCCCTGGAGCTCTAATAAGAATTATTTGAAGGACCCTATGCCTCTTGTGTTGACGAGCATAATGCTGATCGTTACACAACTCTTGTTGCCCACCCGGCTCCTTTCCGGAGGTTTCCTGAAGTGTTTCTTTGTTGGTTCGGCTTGAGCCGCCATTATTCTTTAGGCGAAGATATGTACCCTGAGTTTTTCAATGATGATGGAACGGGTAAGTTTTCCCCCTTGGTGTTGCTTTCTATCGTTCTCTTTTCATCAAAATCTTAGCTTATTTTTCCTTCTTGTAGTGATGAGTTGGCCTTCCTATATCCAGTGTCCTGATCCTGCTAAGGTTAGAATGGTTGGGCGCCCTCGTCGTGAGGGGGAGCCCAGGATTTTGGAGGCCATTGTTCATCGTACAGTGCCGCTCCTTCCTATTGCTCCTCCTCTTATTGAAGATGAATTGGAAGCTAGTGTTAATGATATTTTCGGGTCTGGGGGTGTTGATGCCAATGCCAGAAGTGGATCAACCTTCGAGACTTATGATGTTGTTACTGAGGGTGCTACTTCTGGTCCTTCACTGAATAGGAAGGAGAACCCTTTCTTGATTGTTGGGATGTCTTCCAGTCCTGTGAAGAGGTTGTGTCCTGACTTTCCTCAAGGGCGTTCTATCGGTAGCACCCTTGTTTTGGTTTTCAAGCTTTTTTGAATGGTAGTGTTCTGGATGCTGAGATTGGTTTCACAGCTGCTCAGACTTTTCCTTTCATTACTTCCTCTATCTCGACCACCCCTGAGCGTGAAGTTGAGTTTTCTGCTGGCTCTTCTGTCAGGCACGAGCCTTTTATTGGTCCTATTCAAAGGTTTGTCATTTCTTCAGACTCTTCTTCTGATTGTAGTACCTCTACTGCTGGAGCTCAGGTTACCTCTTTTACTAGGTCTGAGACTGCCTTAGGTGTCCTTGCCACCACTGTTGTGACGACGGTTTCCGTTCCTGTTTTGGTTGTAAGGGATGCCTTACCTAATCCCTCTCCCTTTTTTAGTGATTCATCTTCGGGTGGTGGTGCTGATCAGGATGTTGGAGATCTTCCTGGTCCTTTTGATGGTCAACCTTTGGCTGATGACATTCGGGCTGCTATTGGCCTGGACCCTTTACAATTACAGGAACGTTATCTTCCAAACCGGAAGGTGTTTAATGGGTCCCTTCTTGATAGCCCTTCAGACTGTCGTGAGGTTGTTGACGGGGTTTCTCCTCCCAAACTTTTTGTTTCGCTTCGCAAAATAAATTACGACCAGTTGCTTTTAGAGTTTAATGTTTTGTCAGCTCACCGGCTGTGTTTTGGTTCTGAAGTTCGGATGCGTGCGGAGCATGATCTTCGGGAGAGAAAAAGGTTGTCTGATAGTTGTGATCGTCAAGCTGACGAGATTGTTATACTGGAGTCCAGGATGTCCCGGACGGAAGCTGAAGTTTCTGAGACACTTTCCCTCCGTAACCGCGTGTCTCTTCTTGAGGCAGCTGGGAAATAGAATGAGGTATTGCTTGAAAGGATCAAGGAACTTGAGTCTTGTATTGCTAATAAGGATAGCGAGCTTGGGAAACTGCGGTGTGCAAACTCTTCTCTGGAGTCCCGCAATGTTGAACTTGGTGAGCAGGTTTGTCCCCCACTTTTTTTTTATGTCTTTACGGGACATTTTTCTTTCAGGAGCAAGCTTTGAAGAGTGAATGTTCTGATCTTCGTCCTCGCATTTCAGAGCTTGACCGCTTGAGGGAGCTTTTTATTAAGGTTGCTCTTTATCTGGAGGAGAAACTCCACTCTTGCTTGCTTGCTGCTGTGTCAGTCCATCGATGACTTTTGTCCGAGGGTTTTAAGCTTGCAGTGTCCAAGTGCTGGCATTCTCCTGACTATCTTGGGACTTTAAGTGTAGCCTTCAGTCGTGCTATCGAAAAAGGGATACAAGATGGACTTGTTGCCGGGCATCGCCACGGCACAGATGGCACGTGACTTTCTGATGTAGAGGCTTATAACACTTCTTATGAGGCTGACTACGAGAACGTTGTTCAGGTGCTTCAGGGTGTTCGCTTCCCTTTTTTGTCCTCGTTGGAGGCTTTTAAGGATTCTAGTGTTGAAGATGTTATGAGTTTACTTTATCCTCAAGCCTCTGTTTCTGGTTCTTCTGCTGTTGACTCTCAGTTTTGTTTGGAGCGGCTGACCGTTCCTGTTCATCACTCCGGAAGTCCTATTGTAGTAGGTGAGTCTTCTTTGTCGGCTTCCGTTAATGATTGATTTGAAAGGGCTGGAAAGGTGAGGAAAGGTTCCCTTCATGACTGGTTAGCTCTTGCGGATACATGCTACTCCAGGATTAGCCCTCTGTCTGTGAGAACTTTTGCGGGCACAGCTTGTGTGTTTGGTTCTATAGTTGCTACCGCATTACCTATTCCTTCTTGTTTTGTCCCTCTTTCTGTGTCCAACTATGAAGTGTCAAATGTGCTTGAACAAAGTGATAATGTTGGTGACACAAGTTCGTATGTCCTTAAGCAATCTAGGGCGGACCCTATTTCAGATGCTTCTGACCAAGTTTGATGTGGTCATTATTGTATTTTGCATAATACTTTTATTTTACCGGTTTTATGGCGTTGAGAGCGCGGCACTTTTGTTTGTAGACTGTCTATCATATGTACATTTTGTTGTTTAAAACTTTTTAATTTTTGCTATTTTAATCTTCACACTTGTGTGCTTATTATAATAGTCTTATTTGAATACTTGTGGGTTATTCGCCCAATACTGGACTTGCAACATCTCTTACATATCTTGAGTGAATTTTGAGGTTACTCAACCTTTTGTTATTCGGAATAACATTACATGGGTCCTACCCAAGTGTATGCGCGTCTTACTTACATGTGTCGTAATTTCTTTAAAGAAAATAATTAGAAAATTTTAATAGTAAAATTTTGTGAAGGTAGCTAAGCTTCACCTTTTTCATTCATGATAATAAAAACATTACAATATAAAAGGATAAATTACGATATCAACCCTCCTCTGCGAAGTCCGCGGGAGGCGGGTTGCTTACATTTGATGTATGTAACATCTTTTAAGATTGCAGACGTTCCATGTTCGTGGAATTGGGTTTCCTGTACGGTCCTTTAGCTTGTACGCGCCTTTTCCTAATGCTTCCTTGACCCCGTAAGGTCCTTCCCATTTAGGTCCCAACTTCCCTCCTTCTTCCGCATGGCTTGCATCGTTGTTGCGGTACACCAAGTCTCCTGGCTTGAAGCTTGTGTTGCGAACTCTTGAGTTATAATACTTCTCCATTTATGCTTTGCTTTTTGCTTCGCATATTGCCGCCCGTTCCCTTCTTTCTTCCAGAAGAACCATATTCATTTCCAAAGCCTCATCATTTTCTTCTATGTTTGCTTTCGCTGTCCTCCATGTGGGCATTCCTATTTCAGCAGGAATGACAGCTTTCGTTCCGTATGTCAGCGAGAATGGAGTGTCTCCATTACTGGATTTGATCATTGTACGATGTGCCCACAGGACATGCGATAGTTCATCCATCCAGTTTTTGCTCCTTTCCTCTAATTGGGCTTTTATTCCTTCCTCCAGACTCATGTTTGCTCTTTCTACCTGCCCATTTGCTTGTGGATGTTTAAACGAAGCAAAGTGTTGTTTTATATTCAATTTCTCGCACCAATCTTTGAATGGGTTATCTCGGAATTGCTTTCCGTTACCTCTCCTGTGAGTCCGAATCTGCACACGATATTTTCCCATACAAATTTTTTGATTTGGTCTCCTGTGATAGTGGCAACCGGCTTTGCTTCTATCCACTTGGTGAAGTATTCTATTGCTACTATGAGGAATTTGACTTTTCCGGGTCCTTCCGGGAAGGGTCCCGCGATGTCAATTCCCCATTTATAGAATGGTCATGGGGAAGTGATTGGAGTTAACTTCTCTTGCGGATGTCTCGGGACTGGTCTGTGTACTTGACAATCTTTACATGCTAGGATTAGCTTTCGAGCATCGTCATGCATGGTAGGCCAATAGTATCCGGTACATAAGGTTCTAGCCACTACAAACCTTGTTTCGGCGTGCATGCTGCAGGACCCTTCGTGGATTTCTCTTAGCACGTACTTTTCCTGGAGGGGTCCAACGCAACGCAACCATGGCCCAAAGAAAGACTTCTTGTAAAGTGTCCCGTTAATCACTGCAAATCTTTGTGACTTTTTCTTGATTGCTCTTGTTTTCTTTTGTTCGACTGGGAGTATTTCCTTTTTCAGGTATTCATATATTGGGGTAATCCATGTATACCCCTCTTCTTCCACTATTGCGAGCACTGCTACCTCTTCTATTGACTTTTGATTAAGTTCTTCTACTAGCACTTGTTTTTTCAGATGTGCGAAGCTGGTAGACGCCATCTTGCTTAGGGCGTCTGCCTTCATTTTTTCGCTTCTTAGGGACTTATTTGATTGAGAACATTTGAAAATTACTCAAGAGCGTCCTTACCTTTTCCAGGTATTGAATCATTCCTGACTCTTTAGCTACATATGTTTCGTTAACCTGATTAGCTACAAGTTTTGAATCTAAATTTGCCTGTAAATTCTTAACTCCCATTTGTTCTGCTATTCTTAACCCAGCTATTAGAGCTTCATACTAAGCCTCGTTGTTTGTTGCTCCAAAGCGAAATCTTAAGGCATAAGTGAACTATGTTCCTTCCGGGTCTATCAGTATTAGTCCTGCTCCGCAACCATCTATGCATGATGAACCGTCTGTGAACAGGATCCATGGTTGCGGGAGCTCCTCTTCTACTTCCATTGGGTCGTCCTCTTCATCCTCTTTTCGACGTTCTACTACGAAATCCGACAAGATTTGTCCTTTAAATGATATTATTGGCCTGTATTGTATGTAGTATTCTCCTAACTCAATGCTCCATTTTTGCAGTCTACCTGCGACTTCTGGTTTTGACAATATTTGTTTTATCGGCCACTCCGTGATAACTACAACTATGTGTGCCTGGAAGTATCTCTTCAGTCGTTTTGTAGCATGCAACAAAGATAATACTAGTTTTTCCATGGGTGTGTAGTTGATTTTCGGACCTCGCATGGCTCAGCTTACAAAGTGTGTCGGTGTTTGCTTGCCTTCCCTTTCTGTCATTAAGACTGCACTGACCGCTTCCTTTGTTGCCGCAAGATATATGATAAGTTCCTCTTTTTCCTGGGGCGCCGTGAGTGTCGGGAGGTCTGCTATCATCTTTTTCATTTGCTTAAAAGCTTCCTCCGCTTCCTTCGTCCACTGAAAATCACTCTTTTTTGTACACTTATTGAGTGTTTTGAAGAAAGGTAATGATTTCTCAGCGGATTTAGCCATGAAGCTATTTAGACTTGCCAGCTTTCCATTCAGTTTCTGAACGTCTTTAAGGCATTTTGGATATGGGAGGTCTAGTACCACTCCTGCTTTGTCTGGGCATACTTTAATTCCTTTAGTATTCACGGTGTATCCAGGAACATTCCTTCTTCCATTCCGAAGGTGCATTTCTTAGGATTCAGCTTCATTTTATTTCTCTTAAGGTTTTGAAGGTCGTCGACATACACTTCTAGATTTCATCCTCTGAGCGGCTTTTGATTACAAGGTCATTGACATACACTTCTAGATTTCTGCCAATTTGCTTGTGGAAAGCTTTATCTACCATTCGCTGGTATGTTGCTCCTGCATTCTGTAATCCGAACGGCATTTTGGTGTAACAGAATATCCCCTTGTGATGAATGTTGTTTTTTCCTCGTCTTCCTTTGCCATTTGTATCTGGTGATAGCCCTTATATGCATCCAGGAAGCATTTGAAGGAGTATCCGCAGAGTGATTTGACTTTCCAAGTCTATTTCTGGCAATGGGTATCCATCTTTCGGACATGCTTTGTTGAGGTCCTTGAAGTCTACGCACATTCTCCAACTTCCGTCATGCTTTGTTACCATCACGGGGTTAGCCAACTAGTTGTGGTAATGCACTTATTTCATGATTCCTGCGCTCACGAGCTTTTCCACTTCCTCTTGGATCGCCTTATTTGTCTCTGGTGCCTGGCCTCTTTTCTTCTGTCTTATTGGAGTGTATCCCTCACGTATATTTAAGTTGTGCTTTGCTATGTGCCTTGGGACACCCGTCATATCTGCTGGACACCAGGCGAATATGTCTAGTTTTTGCTTTAGTAAGTCGCACAGTTTTTTGCGTCCTTCCATTGATAAGGTGGATCCAATGGTTATTGTTTGCTTTGGATGCTCCGGATGGATTACCACATTCATTCGTTGTTCTACTGGTTGATTTCCTGTTGTGGCTTGCGGTATTGGTTCAGAAACCATTATGCATTCTAGTGAAACAATTCGGCTTCTTCGTAGTGTGAGCACTCCTCCTTCTACTGAAATTTTTACCATTCCATGCACTGTTGAAGGTACCGCTTGCAACTTTCACACCCTTGGCCTTCCTATGATCCCATTATATGGCGATTGGGATCTTACAACTACAAAGTTCATCCATGCAGATGATGAGTGCTCATCATCGCCGACTTTGGTTAGAAATGATATTTGTCCTATCGGTCATATTACCTCTCCGTTGAACCCAATAAGGGGTGTTGTGGCAGGTATCATTTGCTTTCTTATTTCGGGTCGGAGCCTTTGAAACAGTGTTCATATAGGATTTCCGAAGCGGAACCTCCGTCAATGTACATACGGTGTATGAAGTTCCCCCCGATTTCTGCTTCAATTATCATTGGCCCGTCATTTCCTTCTTCGATTAGTGGCGGGAATGAGATATTGGGGTTAGGAGAGAAGCTTTGTGTAATTCTTTGTCGCGTCACTCGCTGTTGGGTTTGTACCATTAGGATTGCAAGAGGTTTATCCTTTTCGGATGTCTCTCCTTTTTTTAAGCGTCTTGGGTTGGTCCTTTCCGTTGTTTTGCTTCAGTTCTTTTATTACGTTTTATAGCTTCCCACTCTTGAGTAACTCCTCTTTTTGGGAGCCGCGACGGCTTGGTTTTCTGGGATCTTCGGAGTACACGAAGACAGTTTTTTACTTGTCTCCTAGCCTGTGGAACACATCCTTGCGCAGTCTCTTGAACACCTCCTCTCTTTCAGTATTTTTCTTCTTTCGTGACCTAGACCGACTACGCCTTTGCTCGGAGCCTTCCCGTGTGATCCGACGCTTTCGAGACTCGATCTTTCTCCTCAAATCCCTTCTTCTGGTCAGCCTTCCTGACTTGGAGTGCTGCGACGCTTCACGGAAGTCCAACCGAGGTTTTAGTGCCTCTATAGCTTTGGCCCTTTCTTCCTGCTTCTGAACTTTCTCTGTCACAATCGGCAAGATGTGGTCATAATACTTGTCATAGTATTTCCTGACGGCTGCGTCGGACGCAGGTCCCTCAAGTTCCACCAGAGTTGCATTGTTTTCTCTTCCCGCCGTGTTCCGCCCCGCGGATACAGGAGCGGGAGTTGGTTCGGACCGAGTGCCCATGGCGATTATTTTTCAAGAACGCAGTTGTGTACTGGGTCCTACGGATGGCGCCAACTTGTTAGTACAAAAAGTGTGACGGGTTATAATAAGTGTCTATGATGCTTGTTGGACTGGGCTAACAAGCTGTTGGTGGGCTAATCTTGTACTAATCCAAGTAGTTGATTGAATCCCTACACAAGTGAGAGTAACCCGTTAGCCTTACCGTGGGGACGGACCCCACGATTAGACTCCGGCGTGAGAGTAAGTACACATTCTTGTCAGAGATAATAAGAGTGTGTGTGTGTTATTATGAGAGAGAAAGTTGTACCTTGTATGGGGATTAGAGCCCCTTTTATAGGCGAGGTTTACCGCTAGGGTTTCCTAACGACACGCATATAAGAGTTAGCGGCCGGAGTGGGGCCCTTGTCGGGCAAGGTCCCGTGGTAATCACGGATGCGGACACAGGATGCATTCTGCGGCCAGTGGTTTGGTCCGCTAAGTATCCTGCGTGCGTCTTTGAGTCTGGACTATAGCCAATTTCGTTATTGGGCTTATTGTTGGTCCAGTGTTTGTAGTTGTTTCGTTGTTGAGTCTGGGCCCAGTATGTGTATAACACGAGTTAGGCCCAATAGGCCTGCTATACGTTATCAGTTAACGAGAAGACTCACTCTCTCCTTGAATAACCTCAACGGGAAAACATTTTGATCCAATTTGAGTGTCTACTATGTGAATTTGCATCTTTGATTTAGTTCACTAGCTAGAAAACTAACAGTGCCATTTAGTGCAAAAATTTCATTAATTCCATTGCATTTCATCTCCATTATAGCTTTTTACAAAAAACAAACCTAAAATAATCCTTGATATTTGGACGGGAAAACTTTGTTAAGACATTCCTTTTACATCTATGTTGATGGATTTACGACCAAAAATAAACGTAAAGAAACAGATTGAGGATCGTTTGGATTTAAAGGTCCACCAAAGGCGATCATGGCAAAAGCGAATCAATGAACAGTTGCTCGTCCAATGATGGCATCATATACAAAAAGTTATCATACTTATGTAATTTTGTTTGCTATTTGATTGATTGAGTTAAGCATGTCCGAGTACTTGTGGAGTTAAAAGCCATCCCGGTCTGAAGAGAAACCGACATTATCATCTGAAGGGATGACCGATAGTAAAGCGAGTTTCAAAGAGAACACATTTTAATCAAAGTACTTAATTAAGTTATCCATGATGAAAAATGAATGGGGTGACCTGTGTTATCTCATTGGTATAATCTTTATATACTTTCAGCAATTGATTCTATGAAACAAAGTCTTGATAACCAGATGTATGATTGTCTACATACCATGTTCGTCATATCTTGTTCCGGCAGTGTATTGTTATTGCTGTTGCAGTATATTTGTCAACAAAATTTTGCTATAGTATTTTATCTTCTATGTCCTCTTTTTCTTCATAAGAAAAACATGATGTTCACTTTGAGATAACCATCCGAAATAGAACAAACGAAAATACATTCACTTTCATGTTGTTGATGTAATAGATGTGAAATCATGTCATGCACCAATCATAACCACTTAATGTGTCACTAACTATTTAACTATTTATTTAGTGTTGGTACTAGGATGTTAATATCGTTTGGATATTTTCTAAATCGTGTATAACTCATTTTTCAAATACAACATTTCGACTTTATTTGGTGTTTTGGGTCACAAGAAATTCGTATATGGGATAAGACAAAAACACACTCAAATTTTAAACACAAAAATGTCAGCAAAAACATGAAGAATAATGTATGTGTTGTTAATATTGTTTATTTTTTTGAAACACTAAAATGGTGTAAATATATAATAGACAATGTGACTTTTGATAAATAGTCACAACCCTTAATAAATGATTATACCCTTTGGTTGAAAGTAACTACTTTCCATGCAGATTATAGTCACTTCGCGACAGTTTTTATGTTGCAATTAAGAATAGTCACATCTATTGAATAGTTGCAATGCCCTATTGAGGAATAATTTGTCGCTAAAACATTTCCATTCATCATATCCGAAATCAAGTTAAGTAGTTTATAAAATTGTGCACACTGCATCTTCTAAGTCGTATTATAACTTAACTTGAAATTCCTTTAGCCTCGAGTAATATTACTTACACAAAAATGCATGATGACACTAAAATCAATAACAATCCTCCTCCATTTAATTGTAATCTTTGATTTTCGAGGTAATCAAAACAAGTCAAACTCATGCATAAATGTAAATGTCTTTCATCTTAGTATACTACACTTTTCAAATATTCGAGAATTGAGGTGCCCTAAAGATCGAACCTTCAACCCATTTGATTACCTTAAGATAGTATATACACGAGTTTCTACATTTATTCTAAGAATATTTTATAGATATTTCAAAAAATATTTCATTAAGATTTTAGGCTTATAAATATGATTAGGTTTTTAACCTAATTCACAAGTTTATATTAAACCTTCAAATATCCACCCTCTTCCTCCTCTTACCATCAGCCAAAACATACACGAAACGTACTTTGTTTTTCGTGTAATCTTATTTGATCTTATATGTTGGTGACGTGTTCTGTAATTAACCCTAGCAGCTGAAAAAAGTCGTTTGAGTGTTAACGTGGACTAATTATTGATCTGAAGTTTATTGTTGTCATTGGTTTGTGATTCGTGTTCAAGATCTACAACTGTTCATGTTTATTGGTCTGCATAAGGTACGTAGTCTAGTGTTTTATATGGTTGATTAAATGTTGGTGTATAAAGGTTTATAGGGAAAAAAACCTAATATGTGCAAAAGTGATCTTAATAAGTTTTTCGATGTTTCCATTAATCTGATTAATCAACTTAATGGTTAAATAAAATATAAAATTATTGCATGTTACACTTTGTTTTCCATAATATGCACTGAATTATAAATATCAAAATGAAAGCACGAGTTAACAGATTTAACAATTAAATACGGTTAAAACTATTATTTACAAGAATATAAATATCAAAATGGAAGCACAGCCTCATGAGTTACCGTAAGATAAAAATAAATACATGAGATTGTACATATTACAACACATGTAATTCATTTTTATAGTTTAAATATGGATATCCTAAAAAGTATTTTTCTCAAGGGTCATTACATGTTAGTAAACACACATAATATCTAGAACATGATATCAATAGTTAAGTTTAAATAAGGTCAAACTCAACATCATCTCAATTAAACAAAGTCAAATATTTCGTTCAACAAAAATATATATAAAATGTTAATCGATACTAAGACATAATAGAAAGAAATTATGTAAAACCTCACGCATGCATATGTATTGTAACTTTATGAATATAAAAGATTTTTTACATAATTTTATAAAAATATCTTATTTAACATCCTTGTGTATGCACAGGGTTAAAAACTACTTTTATCATTATATACTAAAAGTAATGTGAACAAATTACGTTATTGGTGAAAAAATAATCAATTTACTAGAATGATGTATTGAAGTATAGGTTTGAAATATGTAGTTAGATAACTTTTTGAAAAATGAAAGTAAACGAGGTGATTACCCCCGCCGCGTTGCGGCGGACGTTTTGTAAACTATACGTATATTTTTTTGGTATGACACAGTTTTGGTTCGATAACGGTTTGTTTGACCACAATGGGTAATTTTTTTTAGGGGAACTACTTTTTTAAAAGGTAAGATGGTGACTTTTTGGTAAACTTAGGTCCAATGTTAACAGGCCCAAAGGCTTATCAGGACAGGCCCAACAACCTTTAGAATAGCAGTAACACTTCACATGCGAATCACGTGAGCAGAGAAAACGTTTTCTATACCACCGACTTTGGAGATTAAGTTATATATATAATTAAACATGATATTTTTTTCTTCTTCAAATGTGATTTTTTTTTTTAAAGATGTCATTGGAGATGCCTTGGCCTCAAATTTTCAAAACCAAACTAAATAAGGGCATAGACTAAAAGGGCTGAATGCTGATGGAAAATAAAGTAGACACTTGACCCAAAGAATTAAAATTGGACCCGGTGCCTTAATGAAGATGCAGCTGGTCCCAAAATATTGGAAACCATATTTAACACTACAAAAGTGTTTAAAGTTTTAAGAAACTTCACATGTTAGCTGTGAACAACCGAAAGGTCAGATTATAGATGGAGACTGAAAATGATATTTCCATAAATGGCAAGTTTTAATGTAGATCGGAAACGATGTCTTATAGAAAATCCTACGTTTTAAAGTTGAACAAAACCCATGTGAATGTACTTGACAATTCAACTTCAAATGAAAGAACTCCAGGCGTACCGGCAAGTTCAAATCAAAACGACTCTCTTTAAAGCGGGGTATAACGGACATCTAATCATCACCTCCATCTCAACTGTCACATCAGATTTTCAACATACTATTTTACCTTCATCTTTTAGACATAATGATCACCACCTTATCGACCGCATAAAAATAACTTACTTTATACGAATATATCTCACACGCACTCACAAACAGCAACAAAAAATAATAAAAAGTGAGGACCGTACCCCTTTTTCCTTAATTTTCGTTAGGCTGGTTGTTATAGTCGATCAAATGATCGATCAATCGCCCTAAGGCGGCATCCCCCTCGACGAAATGCTAAGCACAATATCACCCCTCCCCCTTCCCCCAATTTTTTGTGATTCGAAGGCAACACAATTGATCTTTTGCATATGTTTTTTTTTTTTTTTTTTTTTTTTTTTAATTTGAAAACACCCCTAACAATAATTTAAAAAATAAATATATATAATGTTGGGAGGTTTTGAGGAATAAGAAGGTCAAAATGTTTTATTTCTTAAAGAAAATGGATTTACATTTTAAGCCCTTAAGGTTTGTTTTACTTATTATGTTTGTTTATCAATAACTAAATTACATTTTAAGTGATATTCTTTTAGTGTTTAAGTTTTTAATTTTAATATAATCTTTTTAATTTTATTTGAATTATTATGTAATGTTTTTTTAATTATTAATGAAATTTAAATATAAAATAAAAAAGTGTTGGGTCATCGGTAAGGTTGTCATAACGGGTGTTTAGTCTTGTGTTTGGTATAGGAGAGAAAAGTTGATGTAGCAGAGTGGTCTGGTCATGGGTTAGGTTACCATAACTACTAGTCTTAGGTGAATTGCTTCACCGAACACCCTATTTTTTGCACCTTCACTCGCCGACCTTGTAGCCCAGTCATGGCTTCACTTCCCCTTCACCCCACCCTCACCTCACCCATAACACATGGTCTTTGACCACATGTAATAAGGCATATAAAGAGGCGTTATGTGCCTTGTTGGCACCCACAAGGCGTGGAAGACTGTTACACACCCCCCATGTAAGATGCATGCTAGATGGAAAAAAGGAAAACTCAGTCTTTTAGACGACCGAGTTTTGGAAGTGAGTTTTTGTGGGTGTGTGTGTGAATTTGGTTTTGGTTGGGATATATTTGTGTTTAAATTGAGTATGTTTTGGTGATAAAGTTGGTTGTTTTATTATAATAAGTTGATGGTGAAGTTGGTTGTAGAGAAAGAAAGCTGATATAACGCTAAGATAACGAGAGTGAATGCGATCTTGAAGTCTTCTTATTACACCGGACTTAGGGCATCCACTATAGTGGGTTTATGAAAAGGTATAAGAAAGATGAAAATGTTTATGTTTATTTCAACCATAGTGGACACTCATTTTCATGTCTATGTGCCATGAAGAGGTCTTAATTTTTGAACCCTTTTATGAATTCAATACATTTAATGCGTTTGTTAGAAAAGACATTTTATGAAGTTGCAAAGGTTTATACTATAGTAAATGTAAGTTTATAAAATCAAACAGTCTAAAATTTATTAATGTGTTAATGTATAAACTTTTGTAATAGGTTTACCATAGTAGATGCTCTTATAAGAATAAAAACCCTCCAGGTGTCCCAAAAAGTTCGAATAAAAAACCTCCACAACATGTCAACATACCAAACATTAGTTATGCGGCAAATCAAAAGTTAAGAACATATTTTACAAAACATAAAAAGCTTATGGTACATGCTAATTATGTCATGAAATAGATTAGAGGTGCATTTACACAGACACATGACTTAATATATCGTCTCACGATTAATAACTATAAAAACCTAAAACTGATGACAAGAAATTATCATATCTACAAACACGTTTTAGTCAAATTAAACATATAAAAAATAGTTGTATGAAGGTAGTTAATTATATTGGAACTTATAATGTATCATGTCATCTGATTTTATTTTATTGTTAATGATCAAATTTCGACTTATTTTTCTTTCAACAAAAGACAACTAACTATTTCAAAATATACATCACAAATTCATCTCACAAAATGCTGTATAATAATTGAACTCACAACCATTTATTTATGAAGTATACAATTTATTTTTCATATCATAAAAATTAGAAAAAGGTACATGTTTCGTTCATGTTTTGCCTTTAATTACACTAGTGATAGCTAATTTTCAAACTAATTGCATCGATGATCCTTATTTTGAAAAATAGGGATTATACGTCTGCTAATATCTAGTTCTTATTACACCGGTAGCCCCTGTTTTTATTACACGGATAGTCTTTAATTTTCAATATAGGGACCATCAATTTAAATAGTTTAAAGATTAAAGATCATTTGTGTAACTAAAATTGAATAAGAATGTGATTTCGGGTAAACCAGGTAGACGAAACATGTAAATTTTTTTGAAAATTAACCTATTGAGATTTCGTCGTAAATTATACTAGTTATAATACCCGTGCACGCATGGGATTTTTTAAAATTTTTTAATAACGTATTTTTATTTATTAAAAAACAAATATTTTATTAATTAATTATGGTTTTTTATTTTGGTTTATAATTATGTTTTGTGTTTTATCAGTCAATATCGATTGTGTGTTATGATCGTTTTGTAGTTGCAGTTATCACTCCCTCGTCATTTTTGTATTAGGTTCGTTGCTTAATACTCTACTTTGATTCATCGGTTCGACTTGAATTAAAATAAGATATAAATTTATCTCGCTCGGCTGCCGACCCATGAACTTCAGAGTGGGCCGGCAAGCTCGGCGTACGGAAACCATTAGGTAATGAAATCATTAATGTGAAGGAGGAATATTTCGACGGTTTATTATTATTTTTTGTTACTTCTTTTCATGTGAGAATCAAGAGAAGAAATGGGGAATGATGAATGAAGCATATGGTAACGAACTTAGATTCTCTTTTCTTTCAGCAAATATTACAATTTAACCATAATTATGATAAAAAAGCGTTTGAGTGCATGCGTGCATTTCACTTTTCAAGCGGGGTTTCAACAAAACTGAAAATTATAAACATTATTGATAACTAAAAAATATTTATCCTTTTCAATTGACTATACATTAAAAAAATTACTGAAAAAAATTGCTACATTCGCCCACAAGCACTTTATATTCCAAATTGCTAAATACGATAATAAAGACTAATATTTCCGCAACAATCCAGCAATCCACTTTCATGTGCACATGCACCAAAAAGGTGTCAAGTGTGAGTACAGCAAGACCCATACTGATAAGCTTGAAGCCAAATATAAAGGGGTAGTTGATTCGGTAGCGCCTCCAAAAGTATATATTTGCAGCATACATCAGCATATGTAGGATTATATAAGCATATAAACTGCAAGTAATTCAAAAGTTCAGTAAAACATAAGAGAATCATTTGCAACTTCTATTATATATAATAATCACGAGAAGTTACAATACCTGTAAAGAGGGAAAACATTCTCCATATACATGGTATGCTCCTCTTTAGACATCAGTTTTCTTTCTTGTATATGCAAGATGATAGCAATCAAGAGAGCAATTCAGAAACCAGTAAAGAATCCTGAAATTGAAAGTACATAGCATCATATAAAATCAAGATGTGGCAATTTTGATCCATTCCTGGGTAAACGGGTTGGTTCAGGCTGAACTCCATATCAAACAGGTCAAATGGGTAAAACTTTACGATAGCTAAAATATAAACAGAATGGGTCGAGTGGACCGAAAGTCACCCAACATATTCAAATCCCAACTCATTCGTTTTATATATTTGATTATGAAGAAAAGAATATAGGGAAAAAATAGATTATGAAGAAACATGGGTCTGATTCAACCCGACCCATTTCTACCCATATGAAATACCCATTTTGATAGTTATCCTACCCCCCACTTTACCATCTAGAAGCTAAATCAAGAAACTATGTGTGTTTTTGGTAGTTTATGTACCTGAAAAGAATGTCACCCTGTGCTGTTCCCTCTTCCATTTTGGCCTCAATAGTTTCATACCTTCTCTTCGGTTGGAGCTTGCAAAGTATTTGATAAAGGTACCCTCCACTCGGTCCATGAGATGATTAACCTAAAGTGTAAAAATATTATAAATAACTCATAAGAGCATGAAGTCCTTGTGAAAACTTCTGTCATCTTTCATTAACGGGCATATCATTTATAAGGGAAATGAGAAACCATATGATCCACTATGTGTTGAAGGGAATGTTAGATATCATTTTTCTTTAATTATGATTAATGAAGCACATTATCCAAATTGTAGGTAATTAAGTTATAAAAGAAATGTTCAAAAACACTGATCAACCTTGCCACAATACAACGTTTTATATCAATCAAAATTCTTACCAACATTACATAGGCAGGTGTTTAATCATGAACATATATAAATAAGTCTGGTAATGAAAATTAGTGACGGAAAATCAGTTGAAAACTTATTATGAAGATAGTACGGAACTGTGGCAATCATCAATATTAGTATAGGAAGGCCTACTAAAAAAACGAAGTTTCTACCTCATCATCTTCTATACCAAAGACATTAATACCATTTCAAATTTAATTTTTATGTCAACTGGTGAAACCTAACAGGTTTTATTTCTCATCCTTCAAAAGATTATAGCTAGCTTAAGGTTTATTAGAAAAGGCCAGCTGTCAAATGTGTCATCTTTTCGCAATAAATATCACCACATATGAACGAAATATAAAAAAAATGTCGAGCAAACCTCATCACAGCTCCCAATGTAAGAATCGTCCACAGTTTTCATGTATGACCTTGTTGCCTTTGTTTCTGCAACCTATATATGGACAGACTAAGTTAGATTCAATCCATTCATGATTATTTTTATAATATGGGTTCAAAATGCAGTCAATTTTGTTTACTGGAAAAGTAAGATAATAATAGTCTTCGAGTATATCAATAGTTCTCTAACCTTTTCATATTTTTTCAATATCTTCGAGAAGGCTAGGAGTTTACATAACTGTTCCATTCATAAACAAAAAGAAAATATGTCATGTTTCCATCCCATATGCTATTGCAAATAAAAGATCAATATAAATTAACAAATGTCATTATCCCTTTAACACCTGAAATGCTTCAGAAGATGAAGTTTGCGATAAAATTCAACAAAGACAACTTTCAGCTGTCCTTCCGCTTCTTCTAGCCCCGCCTTTTTAAACCATAGATCCTTGTCCTTCGAATCAGTAACAACACTTCTGATGGTTGACATCGGGTCTTCAAGGGTGTTGTTCATCATCACACGGTCAAGGATATCCAAAGGATCTGATTCATATTTATCAGAATTAGCCCTGCTACTGAACACAAAAGAACTAAAACGGGAACTAAACTCACCTTGTTCATGATTATTAGTTCTGTCAACTTTTACGTTTGAATCTGTAAGTCTGTTCTCTACAATATATAAATTCAAATACAATTTCAGATTTGGAAAGATAATTACGCAAATCATTATTATATGCATAAGGAACATACCTAAGGCCTTAGGGATCTATTCTGCTTGGAGAGATCCTGTTGAGCTACTGTCCTTAGATACGTTTCTCTGTGAATGACTATTACTTGAATCCGGTTTTTCCACCTTGATCCGCAAGGCTATTAAAGCATTCATCTACTTATTTAACGAAGCAGTCTCCTCAATCACTTCCACTACCTTGTCCTTATAAAAAGTGTTCACCTTGTTAAGCTCTTCATCGAGCCTCTCAAAAAATGCGATCTCACTTTGTCCTCCTTCCTGAGTTGGCATGAGAAAATTGGTGCTGTATTCTTCTCTATTATCATCTTTATGAACGGTTTCGACAGCTATAACTTGGTTCTCGATATCATCCTCTTTAGTCTCATCAAATCTTTTTTGCACGTCAAGACCACTAAAGGGTCTGAGTATGATGACTTCTGCTGTGAAGCTCTCGCTGGTGTTGAAGGGCCTCTGCTTTGTTTGAATTCTCGGAGTTCTTGTAATACTCTTTTTAGTCCATTATAGTCAACGTAGGCTTCTATCCATTCTCGTACCTTTTGTTTCTTAAAATCCTTTCCAAACTTCATGGTCGGGTATTAGTCTCACTTTCAAGTCTTTTCTCCTAATAGAAAAACAGACGACTTTCAAGCAATTCAACAGTTCCACGCTAACAAATGAATTTTAACCAATTTGTACAAATCAAATCATAGAAATCACATAATGTAACTATAAAAAAGCTGAGTACTTATGTTTAAAGGCTAAAATATTGAGTAATACTTATTCTATAGTGAAGTATCGTGAATAAGAAAGCATATCAGACAGCAATATGAAGATACACGTGAACGGTTTTAGCTATGACTGGCACTATAATCATGCTGTCAAAGTCGTCTCATCATTGATACAATGTGTGATGCACCAAAATTCAGGGGATACCTTCAATCAATTCCAAATTAAAAAGAAATTGACATATTAATTTAAACACCCGTTTCCATTATTTTGTAAAATACCTTGCATGTGTCTCAAGAAAGGGAGAATCATGAGACGGTTTGACCTTTATTGGGTGTGATGCTAATCAATTGCATCGAGTATAAAAGTCAATCACCTTCATCATGGTCTCGGTCTTCCCGAATTTTCCTATTGAATGCAGAAGCTGATCGAAGATCCTATAGATATTTTATTGAATGATGGCATACCTTGTGTATTTGTACCCAAAAATACACATCAGCAAAACCTGTTAAAAAACCTGTATACTTTACGGTAAACAACACGTTTATTTGATTATTTGAGCAATCGATTCAAGAAAACAAAAATAACTTGACCTTTTTAAAAAGATTGATATACCTCTTCACTAATTGTGTCATTATTTTGATTTATTGATTAATCATTCAACTGGGATTGATGATTAATTATTTAATTGCATAAAAAAGGTATCAATTTGAAACCATTGAGCAACAAAAAGAAACATACCAGATGTACCTGTTCCATGTCCGGGCAACCAATATTTACATGATTTTACATGACAAAAGGTAGTATGATGTGATCATAGACATAATGGTTTTAATTTAATTAATAACATATAGATGAAGCCACAACAATTCACATTATCAATAATCAACTAATTTAATAATTGAAACTACAAACAAAATCAAAGTTATAGAAAAACGGTTTGCAAAATTGGATTAGGGTTTCGCTTAACAGGATTATAAACATTTAATTATAAAAAAATTGAAGATCTATAAGATAAATCTTACCAATACCATCAAACCTCATTGTGTTAAATCTTACAACATTGGTCTTGGATGAGAATTTCGACGGAGTGGAGTGGAGTGGCTGAAAAAAACCTCTAGAACAGTAGGGTATGGATGAGAGAAAGAAAACTGTGTAGCGAGTTGTTTTTGTGATTCTGATGAATGGCAGCGTATTTTTGTTATTGAATTTTCACTTTAGTCCAAAACTTTTAAACATGATCTGTTGAGTACATGTGTTTTTTTTGTTTATTCTATAATTAAGTATATGCAAAACGAATTTATAACTTATTTTGCTAAATAAGGAAATATTAAATGTTTTTTTAATTATAATCTTTAAAAAATAAAAAATAAATATTATAATTATTACTAAATAAGGTATGGTTTAATTTTTTTGAAATGAAAAATTCTCGTTAAAGGTTTTGTTTTATTATATAAAAGATACTAGGAGCTATAGATAGCTTGTGTATTTAAAAAACTACGTAAAACTTACTATATCAATTTTTTCTTTGGGCTAACAAACTAATGAAGCCCATATCAAATGAGCCTTTAATTTTCCAACCCATTAGCCCACCGCCAACATCAAATAAAAAACCCTAATAATCCTTAAACCAAACACCATAGGAGGCGCAGCTTTCAGCAATCACACACTCACAAATTCATCTTGGTGATCAAAAGTACGATCATTATTTATTATTGTTTATGTATTAATTGTCAATTTTTATAAAACGAAATCTTTAATCTGATGATTTTATTTATTATTTTCAGGAAAAAATGTCGATCGGTGAACTTGCTTGCAGTTACGCTACTTTGATTCTGACTGATGAGGGAATCCCCATCACGGTGAGCAGTTTTTTTATAATTTTTTTTTTTATGATACTTCCTTTTTTTTTTTTTTTTTTTTTGTGTTAAGTTAGAAGAATATAATAAGTCTATATAAAGTTTTATCTGTGTTGTAAGATGTGCTAAAACATAAAATAGAGGTACTATGTTGGTGTTTGTTTCGGCATATTGCTGATTATGTTTTGGGCTTATGTTTCATAAACTCGCTCACTTTTTGTGGCTTATTTTGAAACTTTTCGGTAAGAACTTATATAAGCCGAAAAGTTTCAAAATAAGCCACAAAAATTTCCCAAAACCAAATAAACGCTGAAACAAACACCCTCTATGTATACACACTGGTGTAAAGTAGGATGAGTTACAACTTTTGTATTTGCCAAATTGTCGGGCGATAATTTCTCACAATCTGCTCGTGCTTCCGTAGCATCATTGAAAGGTTTTCTGAACTAAACACTGAAAGTATTAGCTAGTACATGCAATAGTAGAAGCTAGAGAGAACCCATTCTCTTAAATTTGTTTGTAGCTTCTATTTTTTTGTTTGGGAACTTATCAATGATGTTATGGAGGCCGATGCTTGATTTGTGAGAAGTAGTCGCTGATAATTTAGCAAGGATTGAGTCATATCGATTAACTTCTAGTTTATTTTTTTCATCTTCACGCCTATACTATATTTATGTTTTGGGCTTTTTGCATTTTCAATTGTACTTCATTTACTAAAATAGCACTTATGTGACTTTTGCGGTTTTTGAATACGAGAGATAATGCATTGCAAGTAATTTTGCTGAAATTTGTCAATCATTCGTCATTTAGTTGTGTACAGTTCTTAACAAATGCTATATACAAACATGATTGTATACACAGGTAGAATAGACACAGATATATATAGTCGTCTATATCATGCAAACATATTGTGTTTGAGTTCTGGAATAATGTCAATTGCAATCTTTTTCTATTGGTTGTAGCTTATATACATGTATTTTTTTTTATCAATATGTTACCAAGCAAGCGTTGTAATGGAGTTTCATATGTGAGGGATCAAGTTCTTGAATCTGTTTAAGAATTTTTTTGTTTATATTATGCGTGAGAAATTTTTTTGCTTTTCTTTATGGATACCTCTGTCAAACAATGGGGTTGTATCTCTGTATAGTGGACTAGTGGTAACCAGTACCCTTAACAATTAAATTTTGTTACTGCAGGCCGAAAAGATTGCTACCATTCTGAAGGCAGCCAATGTTGAGTGTGAATCATACTGGCCTGGCTTGTTTGCCAAGCTTGCAGAGAAGAAAAACATTGAGGATCTCATTGTCAATGTTGGTGCTGGTGGTGGCGGTGGTGGTGCCGCTCCAGCGGTTGCTGCTTCAGCTGGTGGGGCTGCAGCTGCTGCCACGCCTGCTGCAGAGGAAAAGAAGGTACAATCATGATTTTTTTTTTGTTCTCACTGATGGTTTAAGTATTATAGTTGATACATTACTTAACTGTATTTTCATTGAATGATGGTAATGCAGGAAGAGCCCAAAGAAGAGAGTGACGAAGACATGGGATTCAGCTTATTTGATTAGAAGGCTTTTCTATTGCGTAGTAGTATATTTGTTACCTATCTGTCACTATAGTTTCAGAAGTGCATTTATTGCTCTTCTGGGTCTTTTGAAGTTTCTAATTATGACATATCGGTGTCTCTGCTAGTGTTTGGTTTTTCTTTGGTACATGGCTGTTATTATGAGCTATTATATAATATTGTTCTAGTTACCGGGATGTGTTTGTGTTAATTTACATACCAGACTTATTGTTCTAGTTACTGATACGTCGCTACAGAACACATCATTTCTGGTTAAATTTTGAGCAACTTAACATGCAAAAATACTACATATGACAAATAAAATCAGACTTTATTGATTCAGTTCTGGGTCAAAAAAATATGTCTCTTTGGTTTTGGGTTAAACTGTTACCACGTGGTTCTACGTTTGCACGGTTAGTTAAAACCCTTTGCCGGCTTCAAGCTTTTTTGTAATGTCTGAATGATCTGTTAGAAAACATGTTACTCCAGATGTGATGTCTAAAACTAATCGTAGTTCATTGAAGTATGATTGCCAAATTAACTGTTATGGAGTATTTTTAGCATACGTATATGCATCTGAGATAAACTGTGGAGAGAATCTTAGTTGAGGGCAGCATCAAGGGTAAGAACCATAAGATATTGAAGCGATAAAGTCGTGAATCCTGTCTCCAGATTGATTTCACGCACAAGCACAAGAATTGATTTCAAGTATAAGAATAGCGGAATATATATTTGCAATTTATATCTGAATTCAAACATTAAGCAAATGTCCAGGGTCCATAACATGGTCTCGTGTCTCTTGTCCCCATATTCATGCTGTCAAGTGAAAATGTGCACTCGTATTGTCATTTTATTGCTCATTAGTGAAAATATATTTGTATGATAGATCAAATAAAAGTCGTGATTCGTGAACCCCTTTATAGTTTTAAGAATCAGTTTGATCTTAAAACATATGGTTAACATCTAGTTGAACGATGGGGTAATGAGCGTAACCATCCTGAATTATTGTACAAGATAAACTCTGGTGGTGTTAGCCTATGTTTATTATTGTAAATGTTTACGATGGTGTTAGCCTAACCATCCTGCATTATTGTAAGGTCAGATGTCTTTTAACAACTTGATGCTGATTTAGTGATTTTAGCCTATGTTTACAATTGTAACATTCAGGGCCGTCTTTGAGGGTGTGCAAGGTGAGCGACCGCTCAGGGCCTCAGAATTTTTAGGGCCACAGAATTTGTCCCGTTAATAATTATATGCATGTGTAGACATATTTTTCATGAAGAAAAAAGTATTTAGATGGGAAAATATTCTTAAATGAGTAATATGTTAGAACGTTTAGATAACTAATTTCATTATCTCTTATAAACGGTGACACTTTATATATAATATTGCTTAACGAAAAGACTCATTATATAATTTCGTACAGGGCCCTCAAAAATTTCGTTGATTCATGGGACGGCCCTGGTAACATTGAGTATGGGTAGAATCGTTTATTTGCAGTAATGGAAATATTTAGTAAAACTTATAACAGAAGTTGCAAAACTAGTTGGAGAACCTAAAGGGACGTTTAGTTGGTGAAAAATTTCTCATTTTTCCAGAAAATTTTTCATATGAAAAAGGAAAAATTGAAAATCCGTTTAGTTACACATTTTTTCAACAATTTTTAAAAAATGTGAAATTCTCATTTTCCAAATTTTAACTACAAACTTGAAAAGCTCATTTTACTCCTCACTTTTTTCATTCTCAATTTTTATACGTCCGTTTTAATACGTTTTCATCCGTTTTTTCGATTTTATACGCTTCTTTACGTTGTCGTCATTTTTCTTACGTTTTTGTCCTTTTTTTACTTTTTTTTCCCTTTTTTTTTACGTTTTCGTCCGTTTTCTTACGTTTTGCCCGCTTTCGTACGTTTTCGCACGTTTTCGGCCCTTTTTTTACGTTTTCGTCCGCTTTTTTACGTTTTCATCCGTTATTTTACGTTTATGTCCATTTTTTTACGTTTTCGTCTGTTGTTTTACGTTTCCATCAATTTTTTTACGTTTTCATCCTTTTTTTTACTTTTGTCCGTTTATTTTACGTTTTCTTCCCTTTTTTAATGTATTCGTCCATTTTTTTACGTTTTCGTCCGTTTTTTTACGATTTCATCCCTTTTTTTACGTTTTCATTCATTTGTTTACATTTTTGTCCTTTTTTAACGTTTTCATATGTTTTTTTACGTTTATGTCAGGTTTTTAACGTTTTTGTTTGTTTTTTATGTCTTTGTCCGGAAAACAGACAAAAACGTAAAAAAAACAGACAAAAACATAAAAAAACAGACGAAAACGTAAAAAACTTAATAAAATCGGATGAAACGTATAAAAATGGATAAAAACAAATGATAACGTACAAAAACGGAAAAAAACAGATGAAAACGTATAAAACCGTACAAAAACGTATAAATTGAATAAAAACGTACAAAGATCAAATATGGAAAAGAAAGTTGATTTAAAAAAGAAAAAATGTTTGAAAAGAGCTTTATCTAAACATATTTTCATTTTTTTTAAAATGAAAAATATAAAATCCATTTAAACGGGTTTTCAAAATTCTCGACTATTTTCTAGAGAAGAAAAATCAATCACTTCTCTAGGAATTTGGAAACGGAAAAACAAGAAAATTTTTCAAGAACTAAACGGCCCTTAAATTTGCCAACCGTGATTGTAAATGTTAAGGGTGCGTTTAGTTGGAGAAAAAATTCCCTTGTTTTATATCTCTAGTTTTGTAAAAATTTGAATGGGAAATTTATCTCCACAAAATACTTGAAAATATAGAAAATGCGTTTAGTTGATATTTGTATTTTCTATTTTGAAGAAAGAGAGGGAGGGTTGGGGGTTACAAAGGAAAACAAGGAAAACAACTAAAATTTGTTTTCTAATTTTCCTTGTTAGATTAGGAATAGGGGATTTTGTGTTTTGCAAAACATTTTGTTGGAAAATGATAATTTGAACGCGATCTCTATTTTCCTTGTTTTCCACAAAACATTTTATAGAAAACAAGGGTGTTTCCCCCCAACTAAACGCACTCTAAGTTTTTCACGAATCAACCAAATATGATTTTGCTTAAATTCGTCATGAAGCGGTGAGAGGTCAATGTTTGGCAACTAAAGGTATATTAAAGAACAACCATGATGTCGATTAATTGTGTGCCAACTGAAGCGATATACAAGATTAACCGTGGCGTCAGTACTTTAGGAAAGATTTCAAGACTCAAAATTGATTTCATGAAATGATGAGAGGCAAACAGTACGTATTAGTACCGACTAGACGAGTACTCGTGCATAGCAACGAGATTTTATAGCAACAGATCGTTTTGTGTTAAAAAAAAGTTTATGGGTAATAAACAAAAATTTGAGGATTAAACATAATGTTTTGAAACTCGGTTCGACCCAGGTGGTTCAACCGGTTGAACCGTTCCAGTCGAAAAACGGGTCGATTTAAACCGAGTCAACCCGACAAATTGGGTAAAAAAATGGGTTAAATTAAATGGGGTCAGCCCACCAGGTTTGAAGCGTAGCGGGTCAACCCAATTTTCGATATTTATCAATAATTTATTTTTGAAATATATGTTTTCAACATCTTCTTTTTTAGCTTCAACTTTTCACTTTTTACTTTTTGGTTTTTCCTTTCTATATAGTATAGCAGGGTACTCGTGCGTTGGGCGGCGTGTATCTTGTGACGATTAACCGGAGAAATAGATCTCGATGAGACCTGATTCATCAGTTTGTATTGGTCAACAGGTCCTCTCTGGTTCGTTTTCGGATGGCTTTTATTGGTTATCCGAACCGGTTGCGACACCGATTCCCCGGTTGAACCCGTTGGTCCGGTCCGATTTTCAAAACTATATGTACCATCAACTTGTTAGCTTGTATGAAGCTTTGTGTGTTTTATTAATTTATAATGTGTATAATAACATGTACTTTTCAATTTAGGATGTTTTAAAAATAACATTAATTAGTGTGTTTAATTATTTTATATTTTGGATTATGTTGTAACTTGTTTAAATTGTACATTATGGAATTTTTATTGTACTTTTTAGTAAAAGGTGTTTTAATTGGTTGTTTTTAATTTGGTATATATGTTTTAATTGGTTGTACAATGCAAATAAATTATCATATTTTTAAGTAATGGGGTATTTTAATAAAAGTATTAATTACACCATACAATTTTCTTACCTTTTGACTTTCAACATTTCACTTTTCAAGGTTTAGACCATTTTTCTTTTATATTTAGTATATAGATATAATGGCAAGAGAGACTATATATATGAGGCACTTTATTTTGCATACTCAAAAAGCCTTGCATACTAAAGGATAAATCCCCACCTTCCATCTAGTTTGATCTAATGGTGAGGATAAACATAAGATTTAATATGTCTAAACCTAAGTCCATGTTTTTTTCTTGTCTTTTTATCTTTCTTATTTATTTTCTCATTATTTGTAATTTTTTTATTCGCTTTTTTTAATTTGCACTTTTCTTTTTTTTTTCTTTTTTTTTTGTTTTGTTTTCGTCAGTTTTCATACGTTTTTGTCTGGTTTTTCCGCTTTTTATACGTTTTCGCCTGTTTTCATACGTTTTCTTACGTTTTCATCTGTTTTCATACGTTTTCGTCCGTTTTCTTACGTTTTAGTCTGGTTTCTTACGATTTTGTCCGTTTTCTTACGTTTTCTTCTGTTTTCTTACGTTTTCGTCCGTTTTCTTTCGTTTTCGTCCGTTTTGATACGTTTTCGTCAGTCTTGTTACGTTTTCGTCTCTTATCTTACGTTTTCGTCTCTTTTCTTACGTTTTCGTCCGTTTTTGTTCGTTTTCGTCCGTTTACATACGTTTTTGTCCGTTTTCATACATTTTAGTCCGTTTTCATCCTTTTTCTTACGTTTTCGTCTGTTTTCTTTCATTTTCGTCAGTTTTCATACATTTTTGTCTGTTTTCTTACGTTTTCGTTTGTTTTCTTACGTTTTCTTAGGTTTTCTTACCTTTTCTTCTGTTTTCTAACGTTTTTGTCCGTTTTCTTATGTTTTTGTCCGTTTTCTTACGTTTTTGTCCGTTTTCTTACGTTTTCGCCTGTTTTCTTACATTTCTGTCCGTTTTCCTATGTTTTCATTCGTTTTCTTACGTTTTCGTCCGTTTTCTTACGTTTTTGTCCGTTTTCATATCTTTTCGTCTGTTTTCTTACGTTTTCGTCCGTTTTAATACGTATTCGTCTGTTTTCTTACGTTTTTATTCGTTTTCTTACATTTTCATCGTTTTTCATAGGTTTATATACGCTTTCGTCCGTTTTTTTACGTTTTCGTCCATTTTTAGACGCTTTCGTCTGTTTTTAGACATTTTCGTCCATTTTCAACCGTTTTTATACGTTTTCGTCCGTTGTCAGACGCTTTTTTCTGTTTTCATACGTTTTATATGCTTTTCATTCGTTTTTATACGTTTTTGTTCGTTTTCATACGTTTTCGTTCGTTTTTTGCAGTTTTTATACGTTTTCGTCTATTTTCATATGTTTTCAAGCTTATCATTAAACTTTATTATATTACATGTCTAATATCAATTGTGATATTTTATTATAAAAAAGTTAATGTCTAATATCACTTGTGATATTTCATAAACAAACAAGTATGTTTTTTAACTTTTAATATCACGTGAGATATTTCATTGCTCTGTATATTTTTATATATTATCACCTATGTGTTTTCTAATATTTTTATAATTTTCAGTTACAAGATAGTTTTTGTGCCTTTCATCGCAATTGACAAGCGCATATTTTGTTAATGCAATCAATGTATTATACTCTTAGTAGAAATAAAAGTGTTAAAGTCTCTTTAGGTGAATTCTTATTTTGTTCAAAAAATGCTAATTTAATACAACACTTGTTTGATTTTGAGAATATGTCAAGTCTCTATTTTCATAGTTTGCTTCCTTTTTATTCATTTTGATATTTTTAAGTGACACTTATTTATCTCTTGTGATATAACACTGTAAGAAAGATGAAGAGTATTACACTATTCATCATATATGTGTTATCAGTTGTGATACTCAACTAATAATGTTAAATATTAAATTCATACCAAATGTGATAAGAATTTAGTATTTTTCCAAGTATATATGAAAGAAATGATAATAAACATCACTTATTATATTACTGTGATATTTTGTTCATTTTTTTTATTTGTGTTTTTGAAAATATTTAGGAAGATTTTGTGTTTTATGATAATATGAAATATTAGAAAATGTGTTTAATGAAAGCAAAGATGTTATGAAACTTTTGTTAGACTTGTGGTGGATTTTTCTATTTAATGGATACATTGTGCATGTATCGATAGGTTTTATAGCGAATTTAAAAATATCTATGGTTGAATCAGCAAACTAAAGAAGTTATGGTGGAAGAAAGCACACATCTTTATAAACAAATTGAGTAAGCTCAAACACCTTTGATATCACACATGATATCACAGGTGATATCACCTCGCATGTGATATCACATGATATCACAGGTGATATCATTGGTGATATCACAAGTGATATATACTATGATATCACACATGCTATCACCGGTAATATCACACATGATATCACAGGTGATATCAACGGTGTTATCACACATGATATCACGTGTGATATCACAAGTGAGGTGATATCACATGTGATATCACAAGTGTTTGAGCTTCCTCAATTTGTTTATAAAGATGTGTGCTATCTTTAACCATAACTTATTTAGTTTGCTGATTCAACCATAGATATTTTTAAATCCCGCTATAAAACCTATCGAAACATGCACAATGTATCTATTAAATAGAAAAATCCACCACAAGTCCAACAAAAGTATCATAACATCTCTTGTTTTCAGTTGAACAACTTTTATAATATTTCATAATATCATAAAACACAAAAATCTTCCTAAATATTTTCAAAAACACAACCATCACATTCTTAGTTGAGTATCACAACTGATAACACATACATGATGAAGAATGTAATACTTTTCATCTTCCTTACAGTGTTATAGCACAAAAGATAAATAAGTGTCACTTACAAATATCAAAATGAAACCGTCTAAAAACGGACAAAAACGTATAAAATCAAATGAAAAACGTATGAAAACGGACAAAAACGTCTAAAAATAGACAAAAACGAATAAAAACGGAAGAAAACGTATGAAAACGGACGGAAACGTATAAAAACGTCTGAAAACAGACGAAAACGTCTAAAAATGGATGAAAACGTAAAAAAACGGATGACAACGTATGAAAACGTCTGAAAATGGACGAAAACGTATAAAAACGGACGAAAATACATGAAAACCTAGAAAAACAGACAAAAACGTATGAAAATGGATGAAAATGGCCGAAAACGTAAGAAAACGGACGAAAACAGACGAAAACGTATGAAAGCGTAAAAGCACGTCTAAAAACGTATGAAAAATGGACGAAAACCAAAGAAAACGGACGAAAACGAAAGAAAACGTAAGAAAATGGACGAAAAGGTAAGAAAACAAACGAAAACGTATGAAAACGGACGTAAACATGCGAAAACGTATGAAAACAGACGAAAACGTATATAAACGGACGAAAACGTTTGAAAACAGACGAAAATGTCTAAAAACTTACGAAACGTATGAAAACGGAAAAAAAGTCTAAAAACATACGAAAATGTATATAAACGTATGAAAACGTCAGAAAACGGATGTAAACGTACGAAAAAGGATGAAAACGCCTGAAATCAGACGAAAACGTAAAAAAATGACGAAACATATGAGCACGAATGAAAACGCATAAAAACGAACGAAAAAGTATGAGTAAAGATGAAAACGTATGAAAGCGGGGAAAAAAACTTAAATAAAAAAAACGTGAATTTAAAATAAAAAAAAATAATGAAAAAAAAAGTGAACTAAAAAAAAAGTCAATGCCAAAAAAAGCGTCAACTCCACAAAAAAGAAAAAAGAAAAAAAAATGAATTTAAAATAGGTAGGCGTGAATTCCAAAAGAGAAAAGAAAAAAAAATTAATAAATAATAGTAACAAAAAGACAAAGAAAAAAGATAAAAAAATATAGACTTAGGTTTTCATATGAAATTTTAAGTTTATCCCCACCATTAGATCAAACTAGATTGATGGTGAGGATTTGTCCCTTGGTAAACACCAAAATAAGAGTAAGCATTTGAAAATTTCTCATATATATATATACACGATAATATTTAGATCAGTTATGTTTGAACTCAACCAACACAATATCAATTAATCATTAGCTGACACCATTCATCATAAAAAATTGATACTAAGATATATAAAAGACTGAAAACAGTTGCAAATATGAAATATAACTAAAGTTGCAAAACCAAATGCCTTGTAACCAAAATTCAGCATTTGAGTTGTACGAAAAAGAAAAAAGGAATTTGAACAATAATTTAAAGAACCAGGTGTACTAGAACATTACATGGATATGGAACGGATTCATCTTCCTCACTCTTTATCAACATTACCATATTGCCATGGGTTGAATTCCATCTTTGTGATGTCAGCTTCACTAGTGTTTGTATCGCCAATAGCGTCTCGGTGTTTAGAATATTTCCCATTGTATTCATAGATCTCCAAATCACCCCAAGGTGTCACACAGACCTCTTCGGACATGTCAAACCAGCGTGGGATGAATTTCTGACCCTTTGCATCTCTCGTCCTTTTTTCAGCTCTTTGTTTCTCCTCCAAACTACAAATAAACAGGGACGAAGTGTTAGACCGGTGTCCTAGTTACGGGTGTTCAAATGTGGGTTCAAAAGTGATGATAATCAAATATAATGCACATGTGTTTGCATACGTTCCTACTATTTGAAGTTCTAATAATCTGCTAGATAGAAGTTCCAAGTGTTCAATTTTTCTTTAAACAAAAGTTTTAAGTGTTTAATAACTCTAGTTATTTATAAATTTATTTATTGGTAAAATGACCAAAAACAAAATTACCGAAAAAAAGGAAGAGACAATGAATGAAATGGGAGAAAAAAACTCATTGTTTGTTAAAGGGAGTTAAGGGCATACATGCTCTTTTCTGAACCAGCTTTAGATAGGTCACCCTGCTCGAGTGCATATCTATCTGTCCGCAAGCGAGAATCAGATGCCAATAAATTTGTTGGTGCGGTATCAAAGCTGTTTAATTTGTGAGCAAAATGTGTATACTGAAATTTGTCATTAGCTGGAGCTTCAGCTACTTTCCAAACCTTCAAAAAGAAAACACCACGTTTACCATAAGTTATGTATGTTCGACAATACCTTACGTGTTTTTTTCATAAAAAGTTAGCCAATAAAATTACCTCTTTAAGGTCGGTGCCTGGAAGGGGTTCCCCTTCCAAATCACAAGGCTGATAGCTCATAGCCGTGTTCCATTTACCAGTCATCAAAATCTTGGGTTCTTCAGCTGAATTATATACATATCCATCCACTTCATACCGACCAGCACTACAATAATGTAAACGTTGATTTATACAATAAACGTAGTTAATTATCATAGCACACAGTCCTACACCATAAACGCCAAGAAATAAATGTCGAAAGTACATACCCAAACCAACCACATGGTTGAAAATATAGGACGACTTTGTCTCCTGTGGTCAAGTTGGTCAAAACCATCTCTCCAGGATTATCAACCCATGTCCTTCCAAAGATTAAATTGTTGACTTTTGTGGGTGGGGGAGTCAACTCAAGGATCACTCCATCTCTCTTAAGCTTCAAACGTGTTCTGCACCAAACATTTTAGATAAACTTTAAAGATCAGCATAATATACACATTGCACAAATCAAGTATTTTTTGGAAAAGTATAAGTAATTAAGAATTTACCTTCCAAGAGGATATATATCAAGTGAGTTGCCAAGAAACTTGGTCTTCACCTTTGAGGTTATATCGTAAACAAAATGCTCATTTTCAGCACGTGCAGCACTTATTGGAGGGTGATGACAAACCTGGTACATATATAAGAAATATGGTTGAGTTAAGATACTATGCACACGTATCATAAAAATTCTATAACAGGTGACATAATATCTCTAGTGAAGAGGTATGACAAGATTGAGATCATAAGGACATTAAAAATTACCTGTTCTGCGATAAATGTAATTCCTTCATGATTAACCATTTCATAGGTTTCACCAAGAATTGAATTGAAAGGCTTCCATGTCCGTTGCAAAGCAAAATATACGGATATAAACCAGGATGCTGAAACAAGAAACATAAACATCACCCGTTATTAAATGCCAGTTATATACTTATATGTCATGCGTATCATAAATAGACGTGTATTATTTAGGTACATCATATGGTGGCAATTCAAGCAATTAATATAAAAATGGTCCAGATTAGGTTGTAATCTAAAGATAGCGGATCAAAATTGTGACAAAAAAAAACATAAAGCAAACGGGTCGAAAGTTGTCTTAAGGATGATTTCAAATACGTAAAACCTCTTATTCCGCTTTAATTAAAGAATATATTCATATCTAACAATATGGTCTTTATGTATCTTTAATGCATTAACTATATATAAACTTCAAAAAAATTGGTCAAAAATAGGTAGGCCAGACAATCCTAACCCCACCCGTTTTGACCAAAATCTATTTTGACCCATTACCAACCAGTCAGAGTGTCAGATCCACTCATTTAGCCACTTTAACATACATGCATGTGTACACGGAGGGAATGTTTTGCATGCGGCATCAGCAAAGATAGATTGCCGAATGCCGGGTGACTCACACAAGTGTGCATATGGGTCTGTCTCTGTGTGAGTTATAGATTCTTACCAGCATACACCATTCGCATTTGCGGATCCTCGCACTCATCAGCTAGCTTTAGCAGGTGGGAATATTCCATCAACTGGAAAAAAATATCTAATGTATCTTACAAATAACTCAAAGTGTAAACAAAATTAGCGACTACAATCATATAGGTAATGCCGGACAAACCTCTGCCATTTTCTGCAGCATTGTCATTGGCTCAAAAATGAGCACCGGTAAAGTCACCATAGATGTAATATCAGCACCTATGTACTTCTGCATCATCTTCCAGTGACTGTCACGATCCTGCAAATAATATATCATGGTCATAAATAATTTCAACAAAGGCACCATAAATAACCAATAAAGACATGTATGGACAACGGATTGGTAATCAATGCACAAATCTCACAACAAGTAACAAGCACTGTCGATCACTAAAATAACTACAGCCAGAAAACCTTATATAGTTATATCTAGATAAGATTGTCGATACGTAAACAAATATTATAACGCACCTCTTGTTTCCATCTGCCTCGTTGTGCTTCAACTTCAGCATCCTCAGTCCCTCCTTCCGGATTAATAACCTCCAATCCCTCGTAACCAAGCAACCTACCCAAAGAAGCAAATCCACATAAATCAAACATTTAAATATTACGGAGTACTATATTTCAAACCAAATAGTCTACACTTTTTAGTTCACAAACAACACATTAATGTCACTAAGTACACCAGCAGAGCAGTATTAAATCGCGTTAATTAGTACACGTAAGTTTCACATCAGGAGATCCGGCCAAAAAACATATCTAATACACTCCATCACAAAGCTCGAGATCTCGTTTCAACGAGTCGTGTTAACATCCAAAAACAACTGAATCGTATTACTAATCAAGTCATCATATTTTCAAATAATCATATAGAAAACATAGGTCAGTAACCTTAATATCTTCTTGTTTCATATACACAAACCTTAATTTTTAACACATAACTGTCCAATAACTAATAATCCAATTTAGAAAACAAAACAAATCTAAAACCCAGCAAACCAATAGCACAGTACAAAACCCTAATCAAGGTCAAAATCAAAGTCAAACAAAGTCAACAAGTATTAAAAAAAAAAAGTATACCCATTAACTTGATTCTTGAAGTTTGATAAACTTGAAGCAAGAGAAGAGAAGAATCCACCACCCTTTTGAGCCATAATTGGTTAACCCTAAAAAAAATCTGAAATTAGGGTTTTTTTTTAAAGATGAATTTGTGTATGAAATTGTGATTGAATTAATAGTTGTGTAACAGCTAAAAGAAACATGGGATGGATCTTGTACAGGTAGATTTTGAATAATAAGGGTCCGTTTGGTTAACGGGTTTTTATGAACAACTTTGGACTCAAAGTAAAAAAGTGTTGTTTGGAAGAATAAAGTGGGCCCAAGGATTGGAGTTCAATCCCTTATATCCTCCGTATACAAAAGTGTAGTAGTAAGGTGGCATTTGTTAACTTCAATAAATATGTGGGTCCTCTTTTAATTACAATCACATCTTCTCATTTTGTTATCTTGTTTAATAATAAATTTGGATTTTATATAAGTTAATAAATTATAAATAATTATTTACATATTTTATAATATATTTTAACTCTCCTAAATTAAATTCAAATCCAAATCTAAATCCAAATCTTAATCCAAATCCAAATCTTAATCCTAAACCCATTTACAAACCAAACGGGCCCTAAAAAGCTTTTGAAAATATGATGATTACAAAGATATATTGCTGTTATTTGAATATTTTATCTTTTCAAATTAATTTCAGGATTCTTTTGCATTAAATATTCTTTTTCTTTTTTGGTTTATTGTTTTTCTATTTTTTAATTGGAGTCAAGATATTTTTTTTTATCACCACTTTCCATATGGTGCAAACGAGTCGTATTGAGTGGATTTTGGCAGAGCTTGATTCGACTTGATAAATATAAAGCTCAGCTTAGTAGTTTGATGATTTTTTATGAGAAAAAGCTCAAAAAAAAATTGAATTAGTTTGAAAAGCTCGATTGTAACTAACGAAAACTGAAATTTGTGAGATGAGTAATAATTCAACTCGAGTTCGAGCTGGATAAAGTTTGACTTGAAGGAGCTAGACTAGTACGCATCCTTAAACAGTTATGTGGTGAGGATTACACCAACCTTAAGTGGTGAATGTGTGATTTTAGGCGATGGATGAAATGATCAAATTTGATTAAAGAGGCGATAGATGAAATGATAAATCTGGTTTGTGTGTCAGAAAGAACTTTTTTTGTGTTGTTAAATGTGTGTTATAAATGCTTACCGTGGTATTGGTAAATTGTTAGTGTAGTTTGTGGCGTTATTGGAGTCTTAGTGACGGGTGAGTAAGATTAGATGTGGTGGTACCAAAGTCGTTTGGTAATGGATGGTGGTCTAGCACCTAGTGGTGACCCAACCACGCGGCAATCCATTACAAGCTTATAACACCTCTTTTTTCACATGCGGTCCTTCTTATTTTGGCATGGTATGGTGGTGACCAAACGATTTGCACTCTTTTTTGTGTGTTTGCAAGGTACATCCAAACACATAAAAATACCTATTTTATACAAATATACTCGCAACATACCCTGCAATGTGCGCTAGTTAAACAAAATGCGCATCAAACATCAGTTATATAAAATGTTTGAACTATGCAATGACAAAATAAGGGTATAAAGTGAAACATTCGTAGTATTACTGCAATAAATAATGTTGAATTATTCTTAATGCAATCTGACCAAACTATTCATTTCACTAAAATAGTAAAAATGTTTAGTGCTAATACTAGAGCAAGTTTTGCGTAATTTCCTACTAATTTAATGAAAAAATATAACTAGTAACATTAAAGATGGCCTAAATGTGTGTATTTTAGAACACTAAGGGGGCGTTTGGTTGGGGTAATTTGAAATTTCGGAATTCTAAATTCTAGAAATTTAAATTATTGAGAATTTAAAATATCTTCGCATGTTTGGTTGACAGAAATTTATAAATATTTTTTTTAATATAAATTTCATAAATATTCTATTTAAAAGTTTATAAAAAAAATTTAAAAAAAAGTTTATAAAAAATTTATAAAAAAAAAGTTTATAAAAAAAGTTTATAAGAAATTTATAAAAAAAAGTTTATAAAAAATTTATTGAAATAGTTTATAAAAAAAGTTTATAAAAGACTTATAAAAAAAGTTTATAAAAAATTTATAAAAAAAGTTTATAAGTAAAATTTATTAAAAAAATTTATAAAAAAAATTCATAAATATTCTATTTAAAAGTTTATAAAAATACAATAAGAAAAAAGTTTATAATTTTTTTTTTCAAGTAAATTAAAATTCTTCACTTTTCGGAGGCATTTTAATTCTCTCCATTTTAGCAATTCGTGGAATTTTAAATTACTTTAAATGTCCCCATTTGAGTTACCAAACAACATATTTGAAAGAAATTGAAATGCAAATGCCCTCAATATACTCCAAATGACCCAACCAAACGGCCCTAACCAATTCTTTTGCTTAAGAACTTATATACTTATAAACGAAATAGACAAAAAATTTGGATTGTTAAGATTCCAAAAACAATATATTTAGATAGGGCTGAGCAATCCCGACCGATCCCGAATAGTCCCGAAAAACCGACCGAACCGAATTCAGCCCGAAACCGACCGAGTAATTTCGGGTCGGGACTCGGTTGTAAAATTTCAAGTTTGCCGGGATCGGGTCGGGTCGGGACGGAAAACACACTTGAGCCCGAATGTCCCGTTTGCCCGAGTATCAATTAGGTTTAAGGGAAAAAAGAGCGCCTCATCTCATTCATTCTTTCAGTCTTTCATTCTTTCTTTGGTTTATACGAAAAAAAAAAAAAACACCACAACAAATTAATCAAGATCAACCAATATGAATCAAGATCAACCTCATCTTACAAAAAGCACATATCAATCAATCTCATCTTCTGTACCCACATATGAATCATTCTCATCTCAACAAAACAATATAATGGAAGTAAGTATTTGTAATTGATTATTGATTTAGAAGTAATTGATTATTGATTATTAGAAGTATTTTTCTGGGTATTTGATTAAAAACGTTATTTGATTAAAAACGTTTTCGGGGTACTTGATTCTTACTTGGTTAAAAACGTTACTCAGTATTTGATTAAAAAACGTTTTTGATTAAAAAGTATTTGATAAAAAACGTTTATGATAAAAATGGCCACCAGTGGATACGTTTGAGGATTTAATGAAAGACGACGAGCTTGCTAAAGGTAAACTATTTATTTATAAGTTTATTGGTAATTTTAGTTAGTGTAATGTGGAATGCGATGTTTGACTTATGTTGTCATGTTATTTCTAGAAATTCAAGAGGTGTTAGACAAACAAAAGGGAGAACATGGAAAAGAGAAGAATTTTGCGCCGTGATTCAAGAATGTTGTCATTGAACTTGTGCTTATTTGAACTTTTGATTTGTATTTGTATGTGATTTGGAGATGAACTTTGGATTTGGACATGCTACATTGCTACTGTTTTGTATTTGAACTTTTAGGTGCTACTGATATGTATTTGGAACTTTTGGACATGATTCATATTTGAACTTTTGGACATGCTACTGATATGTATTTGGAACTTTTGGACATGATTCATTTTTTGGATCTGCAGTTTTCTTTTATCTGCATTTTTTGGACATGCTACTGATATCAAACAGCCTTCATTTATTGGATCTCCAGATTGGATTCGGGCTGGGCTTGTTATGGCCCGAAACCGACCGACTGGGCCCGAGTAAACCGAACCGACCCGACTGCAATTCGGGCCGGGACTCGGTATAATTTTTTTTCTTATTCGGTTTCGGGATTTAACGGGACGGGTCGGGATCCGGCCCGATGCTCAGCCCTATATTTAGAGCTAGATAACAAAATGATTTAAAAAAATCTTATGCTTTTTTATAACAAAACTCAGGGCGTGCTTGGTTAGGGGGTTAAGGGGGGGTGGGGAATGGGTAAGGTAGTCAAAAGGGCCCATATCACAAATAATTTAGTGTTTGGTTGGGGAGGGGTAAGGGATTGATTACCCCGTAATGAGTAATGAACCATTATAGAATAAATTTAGGGGTAAGGGATTGATTACCCACCTCACTCATTCTTTTACATTTCTTTCTTTTTCCTTTTCCTTTTCCCTTTTCCTTTCCCTTTCCCTTTCCCCGCTTTGAACCAAGCGGACCCTCAAATTGGTGTGTGACTCGTTGGCGGTTGTTTCATTTGAAGTCATATCGATAAATAAACAGCGATTAAATGATAACGAAGTGTTGTCCACGTGCCAGTCATTGTGCTTTTCAGTTTTATTTATTTTTTTATTTCAAGAGGTGAACTTGATAGCTACAGACTAAGATACAAGTATTTATGAGAATTGTACAAGTACTTGTTGGATGGTTGTTTTGGAACTTTCAATTATAGTAGGTGTTTATAAGAAAGGCGGCTGGACCCAAGTTGTACAATGCCGATCTGCACTCGGCCTGTTATTGGTTAATTCTCTATGTCTTCTTGTTTTCGTTCAAAACAAGAGAAGTGTAGCTGATGTGGGAAGGTACAAATTCTTATGCGTGAAGTACACGTTTTTTTTTATCGGTTTCTTTTTCCTTTTCGAATTACAGCATTGATATTTTTAGAGTATCTTCGTTAATGTTTTTAGTCCTTATTTTTAACGTTTTCAAAATCGGGATCTTACCTAGTATCGTTTTCGTCTTTGCAAGATTGTGATCGTGAAATCGGATTGCGATCTTAAGATCCTACTCGAACGTTATTTCTTAATGATTTTTGTAATATTATACAAATATACAAATTATTATACATGATAAACACAAAATGCTATGAATGTTTCATATATACTACCAGGGTACTCGCGCGTTGCAGCGGCGGGTACCTGAAATAAAAATTTTCGAGGTATAATGTATTTTAGTTTATTATATTCTTTTTAACAATAAATTTACGGATATCAAGAATTTCGTATAGCCCGTGCCCGTTCGGGCTCGAACCCATTGGCCCGTGTCTGCTCGGGCTCGAGCCCGTTTGGTCCGCGCCCGTTCGGGTTTAAGCCCATTTGGGCCGTTGCCCATTCGGCTTGAATATTTCAGATAATGCTTTCTTATTTGTAGTAGTGAAATTTAATGCAGGAATTGTGTTTAATTTGGTTGTATAATATGCTTGATAATTTGTATTTCTTATGTAAGGGGTGTTTTAATAACTGTATTAATTGTATTTATTGACCAAATGAGGATAAAGATTTCAGCCCAAAATTATTTCAAAGAATGATGCAGCCCAAAGCAATCAAACTTAACCCGAAGCCCAAGTTTAATCCGATCAAGCCCAAGGGCCCGTTTGATAGCATCTTAGTAATTCAATTCAGCATATCTCACTTAATCGGTCAAAGGCTAACTGTTTGGTAGAAGGAAAAAAAGATACTGAGTGGGCCATATGGGTTCTGAATGGGCCACCTCCATAGGATTGCTCAGTGATTCAGTAGTTATACATCTATACTATATAAAATGGAAAAATGGTCAAAGTGGAAAAAGTGAAAAATGTTGAAAGTTGAATGTTGAAAACATGGTCAATGGAGAGAGAAATAAATAATATAATTAATATTCTTATTAAAACACCCCATTACTTAAAAGTACAATAATTTATTCACATTGTACACCCAATTAAAAACACATCTACCAAATTAAAAACAACTAATTGAAACCGATACCGGGTTGACCCGTTGAAACCGATATCTGGGTTGACTGTTGAAACCGATACGGGTTGACCGGGACGCTTCAAACCCGCGGTGACGGTTTAATTTGACATTTTTTCGACCCAACCTATCGGTTTGACTCGGTTTAAATCGACCTGTATTTTTATCGGAACGGTTCAACCAGTTGAACCACCCGGGTGAAATCGGGTTTCAAATTTGACAAAATTATATGAGAAATGATGAAGTAGTTGTGGAACCCGTGACAATTTTTTTGAAAGGAGAGACCAAGTAATTGTAGTTTTTGGTTTATTTTGCTTTGACACATGTAATTTGTCATTTGTATAATGTTATTTTAAAAAATGTTGCTCTTGCACCATTTAAGGGATAATTATTTGTACCTCAAACAAATAGCTTTGAACAATGCATAAATATCTATACAAATTGATAGTACAAATTAATCTTATATGGTGATATCCAATTTGCAAAGTTACAATTTTAAAAGCCACACACCAAATGATAAACGTTACACATGTAAAAAAAAATAGTTATCACTGCCTAAATTACTGACAAAACAAGAAAAAGCGGTCACACATGTTGGCTATACCTCTAAACTACAATATAATATTGCCAACTACATAATACCGTTGTTTTTTGTAATGCTTGAATCTATTATTACTAAAAATCTTAATAACTTAAAACAATCCTATTAGAAAATATACTCACACACTTAGATCGACTCCACATAATTTTTTAAAAAACTATATATTTATGCTGCTATGCAACCACGCATCAGAATTGTAGTTATTCGAAAACGATTCTCTAATGCTACAAATACAGTTGAATTATCGCATGTTACGAAACACTTACCACTATATCGCATATCGTTAATTATCTGCCGCTAGATACCGCTACCGCTAGGTGCGGGTACTCGTCTAGTTCTCCTAAATACCCTTTTTTTTTCACGTACTGCATAACCACCTCACAAGTTGCCCCTACTCAACAAAAATTCTCTCCTTGAATCTGCTTTATTTCTCTTGATCTAACAGGTAAAACCTTATTAACTTTTATAGTTTATGTTTTTTTATTCCTCATGGTGTTCTATTCCTCTCGCTAGTCCTTTGCGCATTTGACTTTGAAATACTGGGCATGATTATACCAGCCATGTGTTACAGAAAGTAAATTGTATATATAATAGTATCAATGACTATCAAAGTGATATGCTTGCTTATCCCTAAATGTTAAAATATCTTTATGTATTGTGTCATGCAACTCTATATCATAAGCGAATTTACAAGCTACTACTCATGACAAGTTCATATAAAGCCAAAAAAAAATGGATGATAAACTAAAAAGGAGCTTGTATAGAATAAGGGAGTTACCACTAACATAGTAAAAAACAGTGGTGAAATTGATAGTTTGCTTGACAATAGAATGAAAGGACTAACACTAAAGTTTTGAGCACAAAATTTGTACTTACAGATGACAATAGAATGAAAGGACTAACACTAAAGAGTTTGGGTCATTGTACTGACGATCGTACACTACTTTGATCGACGGGTATTGTAGAATTGGGGAAATAGGTTATGCACATAAGGTGTTTAACGAGATGTAATGTGAGGTGAGGCCTAATGCGTTAACGTATAGTGTTTTGATTAGTGGGTTTATTTGATTGATGTAACATGATTAACAAAATATGATTTAGGCATGATAAACAGAATATGATAAATAACGGCATTAATCCATGCATGTAATTGGTAAATTATTATTCATTAAACTTTCTTCCATATACATTAGGTTCACCCATTCTTGAAGTATTTATCTTAATTTATTAGCAATAGCTAAACTAAAGTTGTTATAGTAAAATATATCTGTCATTCATTTGTGTGCAGCAGCATGAATTATAAGCTCACTAAAAATGTGTTGCCTCAACATGATGTTTTTCTTATTTTGTCTATGTATACTTTTTGGTTTTGGTCCTGTCACTTTTCTTGCGTAGGTGGTGAAGGTAAATTTGTAGTAATCTATTTTGTTTACATTTGTTTTACTTACGTTTCTAATATGTCCGATGTCTCATTATTAATATGGCCCATGCATGCATAAGGATTGTTTATTATTGCTAAATACTTCAAATTGGTTCCATAGTTAGTATGTTAAATAACACATAATGGGGTTCCCAAGGCAATGAATATATGGCTAATCTCAGAATCAAATTGTCGATGAGTTATTTTTAAATGCTTCAACCTAAGATTAGTTCGTAATTTATATTGTTTTATGATCTTTCGATAAGACTATTTACATTTTTTTAAATTCCAACATTACTTTATTTATATTATCGTTTTATTCGAGTTAATAATGTTTTTATCAAACGGTATATTTTGTTCAATACAAAATCGCATGAAGGTTAAATCGGTAATTTCAGTAACCTCATTGCTCATTCGGACAAATATCAAACAATCATTTTCACTCAGAATCAGGTTCATTCAAAGATCTTGGAATCATTCAGCAGCTTTGATTCATTCAGCGCTAAATCATATTTTTTATCAAACAGCCCCCAAGTCTTACTAACCAAGCTTTACACTTTAAGATTAAGCCATACAACACCAATATCCCAAACCAAAATCCAATCCTTACACTTTAAGATTCAGCCATACATACCAAACCTCAAACCTGAATTTATACACAACCAAACCAGAATCCTACCCTAAAAAAGTCCCAAACCAGCGACCACATATAAACCTAACCCTAAAAGTAAATACCCACACTTTACAAAGACACACATAACATTCACTCATCCTCCTCATTCTCACATCTCACGGTCTAAAAAAAAACTCATACATTCTCACTTTAAAAAATACACATAGTCACTTTCTTTTTTTCTTTTTTTTTTGAACGAAAGCATGCATTTAAAAAAACTAGACATCCATACAAATCACTCCTCGAAAGCGAGGTAAGTTCTTCGGGGAAAGAGACATCCCAACTAAACCCTAGAGTGGAAGAAAGCGCATGACGAGCAACCCAATGAGCTACTTGATTGCTTTCTCGGTTAACCCAAGAAAATGTTATTTGCATATTCTTTGCACATAAGCGAATATCATCCACAAGAGCAGCTAAACTCCATGGTGGGGGTACGTCTGAAGATGATAAGGAGATAGCTATTTGGGAGTCAGATTCTACCATTGCATTAAACCACCCATGATTAAATGCTAGCGAGCAAGCAGAGTGTACCGCAATGATCTCGGCATGGGAAGGAGATATGGCGTGGCAACGATTACCGAGAACATAACGAAGATAACCTGTAGAATCGCGAACAACAATACCAAAAGCAGCACCAGAATTCTTGAAAGCAGCATCACAATTCAACTTCACCGAAGAGCCGGGGGGTATCCACTGTGGAGAAGTGTGTGAGGTGGAATCAATGTTGGTGGCTGCTGAGGCAAGGCAAGAATTCGATTGATGGGAAACAAGCTGCTGATAGTCATCAAGCTGAGCACAAACAGATAACAAGGTATTATGCGGACAGGGTGTCACATTGTCAAAAACAAAGCTGTTACGAGATCGCCATATAAACAAACAAATCGCTGCAACAACTGACAAAACACGAGAGACATCTCGGACAGAATAAGTTGTGTCAATAAAGATTTGTATACGAGCATAAATATTAATACCTGATTGAGGAGACCGGAAGCATAAGGGAGAGCCAAACCAAACCAGACGTGTCCAGGCGCATTCAAAAAGTAGATGCTCGATTGATTCTACACTAACATTACATATCGGACACGCTGGAGAGGGAGAGCAATGTCTTCTAAATAAATTTTCCTTTGTCGCAACAGAGTTTGAAATGGCTTTCCATAAAATAATTTAATTTTTGGTTGTACCGGGATATTCAATATCATCTTCCAGAATTTTGATGATGGATTAGTACTTGATTCACCTATAACCACCAGTGTATTCATCAGTGCAATAGCTTGTTTGTAGCCAGATTTAACAGTGTATCGACCTTTGGATCAAAGTGCCAAATGATCTTGTCGGAGAGCCGATGTGAGATCGGGATTTGCCTGACCATTTCAGCTTCCTTTGCTGAAATATGCTCACGTAGCCTCCTAACATTCCAATATCCATCATCAATAAAATCAGAAACAGTCTTGCAGTTGTGGAATGGTCCAAGAGGGGAATGAATGTAAAAATCATCAGTAAAGGGAAACCACTTTTGTGTCCAGAATGAAATGCTTTGCCCATTTCCGACTTGCCATCTAATACCTTGTAACAACAAATCACGACCGTGGAGTAGGCTACTCCAAAGCCACGAGGGGTGTGACCCTTTTTTAGCAACAAGAAAATTAGAGTTCGGAAAATATATACCCTTGAGAATTCTTCCAAAAAAAGCGTCGGGATTAATAAGAAGACGCCACCCTTGTTTAGCAAGAAGTGCCGTGTTAAAAGCTTCAAAATCACGGAACCCTAAACCACCTTGTTGCTTTGGTTGCGAAAGCTTTTTCCAATGGATGTGATGTTCATGGGAATCACCACCCCAGAAGAATCTACGAACGTAAACCATTAGCTTGTTCAAGAGGCTTGATGGAAGAGACTTGATTAGAACTTCTCTACCTGATTGGGAAAGAAGCTTCTGCTTCCACCCTTGCATTTTTTGAAGCACTTTGTCCAACAAGAAACCAAACAACTATGTTTTCTTCTGGCCAAAAACAGAGGGAAAGCCTAAATATTTAGCTTTAGAGTCCATTTGGTGGACATGAAGTTCGCCACAAATATCGTTACGTAGAGAAGTTGAGGTGTTACGTGAAAAGAACACAGATGATTTCTGGAAGTTGACTGCTTGACCAGAAGCCTCACAATACAAATTTATAATGCTGACAAGAGTACTACATTCAGCATGTGAAGCTTTCAAAAAGAAAAGTGAGTCATCTGCAAAGAAAATATGGGAGATGAAAGGGCAATTTCGTGCCATTTTTATACCTGATAAAGTGCCTTGAGTCATTGCTTTGGAAATTTGACGAGAGAGTACATCAGCTACAATGATAAATAGATAAGAAGAGATGGGGTCTCCTTGGCGAAGCCCCCGTTCTGGTTTTAAAACCCCGACAAAATATCCATTCACCATAAACTCTAACTCATAAATGGTGAGGCAAGCAGATATCCAATTACACTAGAGCTCACTAAACCCCATTTTTCGTAAAACAGCTAACAAGAAATCCCATTCAACTCTAGCAAAAGCTTTATTTAGATCGAATTTCAGGGCCATAACATTTTGTTCCCCACGTTTTTTGTTGCGGATATAATGGAAAGCCTCGTTTGCAACTACGATACAATCCTGAATTTGGCGCCCGGGGATAAAGGCCGACTGTTGTGGTGAGATTATTTTGCTCATTAATGGTTTCAAGCGATTTGATAGAACTTTAGAGATGATCTTGTATATGAAGTTGCAAAGGCTAATTGGCCGAAAATGTGCAAGTGTCTCTCGGGCAGGGGTCTTTGGAATAAGGACAACCAATGTTTTATTCAACTCTGATGGCATGTTCCCCGTTTCAAAGAAATAACGAACTGATTGACAAACCAAAACACCAAGAAAATTCCAGTACTTTTGATAAAACATACCAGGAAATCCATCCTCACCTGGAGCCTTTAATCCACCAAGTTGTTTCGTAGCCTTATGAATCTCAATCAAGAATCGGCGATTCCAAATAAATGTTCATTGTCTCAGACACAACAGGATCAAGCACACTAATCACGTCCTCAAAGTCACGAGAACCATTAGTCATATAAATTGATTGAAAATGATCTCGGACAAGCCTTTGAATTCCTCCTTTGTCATATACCCATTCCCCTTGAGCATTCTTCAATCCCGAAATAATATTTTTTTGACCACGTTGAATTGCATAAAGATGAAAAAAGCGAGAATTACAATCCCCGTGGTTAAGCCAATTCACACGAGATCGTTGGTGCCAGTACATTTCTTCATGCAACCAAGTGGCTTCAAGTTCTTGTAAGAGCGCTCTCTGCCTATTAAAGTTTCCAGAAGTGTGTGGAAGAGTTTGCACAAGCTCAATTTCCATGGTTAGATTATCAATCTTGCGTTTATTATTACCAAAAGTAGCCTGACTCCATCTTTTAAGTCTACTTGCACACCGGGACAAATTACACTTAATTCCAATAAGTTGATTACCAGCCACAAGGGTTGGCCAAGACCCCCGAATGGTATTTTCACACTCTTCGTGAGTCGTCCATAATGATTCGAAACGAAAACGAGGCCTCTTTCTTTTATGAGTTGGATGAGAAGAATAAATAAGAGGGGCATGATCACTGCCAATCAGAGGTTTGTGGAGAAGACTTTGAAATGGGCAAGCCTCGAAAAGGTTAATATTTCCTAATGCACGATCAATTCGTTCTCGAATATTATCACCTTCATTTCGTTGGTTAGACCATGTATATTTTAAACCTGTGTATGGAATGTCAATGAGGCCAGCAGTAGCTAAAAATTGTTGAAACTCCTCAACATGATGTAAACCGGAAGAGCCACCAACTTTATCACCGAGCTCTCCATACACTCTCACCATCAACATCAAAAACAAATTCAGTTATCATCATAACATGAAAAAAACACTATTCACAAAAACCATCCCAACTATCACAACCACCACATTAATCCTCCACCACGCTACGCCGCCAGCAACCGACGCCGCCACCGCCCAACCACCTGACTGCACCATTAACGCACCACCGAAACCTTCCAACATCAAGTTTTGAGGTATAAATCTATATATATTTTTTTGTAGATCTATAGTTTTTTTTAGATCTCTATTTTTTGTAGATCTATAGTTTTTTTGTTTATCTAAAGTTTTTTTCGTAGATCTATAATTTTTTTTCTATAGATCAGTTCATTTTTTAAGATCTATTAATTTTATTTGTAGATCTATATGTTTTTTTTAGATCTAACGTTTTGGTATTTTTTTCTTATTGCCGCCACTTGTAGCCAATTACTGCCGCATGCCGCTGTTGTAGCCTCCGCTCTCTCGCTAGAAAAAAGTTATAACAAATCACGGAAAAAATTGCGGTCGCCGAAAAATTTGTGTCTCGGAAAAATTGTGGTCGCCGGAAAAATTTGTGTAGCCTCTGCAACAATTTTTTATTTATGTCTCCTAATAATTTTTTTGTGTTTGTTTGGCTTAGTAGCTTGATTAAATTGAACATTGTGATTAAATTGTTGTTTATTTTGGTTTAAGGTGAATTAAATAGTGTATTAATTGACCACTTTAATAGTATTAATGTGGTATTTTTTTTAATATGTGCTTTAAAGTGTTGTACACTATGCTTATTTGCTTGTAAGTCTGAAAATTATGTGCTTTCAAGTGTTGTACATCATGCTTAATTAGTTGCAAGTCTGAAAATTTAATAAGAGTGAGATTCATTGGTGCATTATAAGTAGTAGTGATACACTAGCAGGGTACCCGCGCGTTGCGGCGGCGGGTACCCTGAAATAAAATTTTCCGGTGAATATGTATTTTAGTTTATTATGTTTTTTTGACAATAAATTTACGGATATCAAGAATTTCGTTTAGCCCGTGCCTGTTTGGCCCGTGCCCGTTCGGGCTCGAGCCCGTTTGGCCCGTGCGCCGGGCTAAAACTCGTTTGGCCCGCGCCAGTTCAGGCTTAAGCCAATTTTGCACGTCGACCGTTCGGGCTTGAATATTTGTGTAATGTGTTTTATTATTTGTAATAGTGACATTTAATTAGGGTTCTCGCGGCGGCGGGTACCCTGAAATAAAATTTTCCGGTGAATCATGTTTTAGTTTATTATGTTCTTTTTTATAATAAATTTAAGGATTTCAAGAATTTCGTTTAACTCGTTCCCGTTCGGGCTCGAGCCTGATTTTGGCTTGGGCCCATTCGGGCTCAAGACCATTTGGCCCGTTGTCCATTCGAGATTGAATATTTGTATAATGTGCTTTATTATTTGTATTAGTGACATTTAATGGAGGAATTGTGTTTAATTTGGTTGAACAATATGCTACATAATTTGTGTTTCTTATGTAATAGATTTTTAATAACTGTATTAATTGTATTTATTGACCAGTATTAATTGACTACATTAAATAACATTAATGTGGTGTTTTGTTTTTTTAATATGCACAGTAAAGTGGTGTAAGCTATGCTTCTTGTCTTGTACGTCTGAAAATTATGTGCATTAAAGTGATGTACATTATACTTCTTGTCTTGTACGTCTTAAAATTAAGAGTGAGGTGTCTTCGTGCATTATATGTGTTGGATCAATCCCAGATAGATCTTAAGAGCCTTTATGAACGTATAGTAAACCTATGTAATCAAAAGCAAACTATGGAGAACCTTTACTAGACTTATGTTCACGCAGAATATAAACACAAGAATTAAGAAGACAATAAACACCAAACACTTGATCCTCTATGGATCTATACTAATTTACTAATGATGTTCTTGAAAAGGTGCATAAAACCCTAGCCGCTGGTTTCTTTTATACTATCAAGAAACCCTAATTCTGCAGCTTACAAATCTTGTAAAAGATATGCATTATCTATTCCTAAATTAACTCATGCATATCCTAACTAAATATTAATAATACGGAAACTACATATCTGCAGAAATAGAAATAACTATCAGCAGAATCGCACTATCCGCAAAGAATCGTACTATCGAAAAATACTAACACTATCAACAGGAACCTTTATCAGCAGGAACCCACTATTACAAAATTCCTAACAATCCTCCCCTAAACTTGAATTTGACTAAGTTAACTTCAAGTTTCCAGATAGATCATGAACGTGCAAGAGGATTGAACATAAACAGCAACTGAAACAAGATAAGTAACCAGTAGAATACCTAGAACCACCAGAAACAACAATGAAGAGCAGGATTCCATCAGCAAATCCTAGATCAGCAGCATCAGGAACCTCCAACAACAACAGTAACGAGAGTAGATTTGATAAGAAAAGATGTGTTTACTTAGGTTTTATTACTCCTTAATTATCTCCTATTGATGGTTGAATTGTCACGTCCTTATTCTTAATCGTGTTGTGTGTCTAAAGTCGTAGGGTATGCGTTTATCCCTATCTCTTTGAAACTACCAAAGGTTATTGCCTACAAAATCTCTAGGATTTATAAACTCAACTCTAAGGTACTCTTCGGATGGTTTAGCCTACAATGACTCTAGGTATTATAAGCTAAGGTTCACAAAGATTAATCAAGCATTAACTACACAACGAATGACCTATCGCAATACTAGATCATTAACAATTAAGATAAGAGACAACCAATCAATATTCAATAATCAAGTTTCATATTCCCTAAGCAAACACACAAGTAAATTAGCCGGACTTGGAGAACATGCAAGCATACACACAAGTAATTGAAGACATAATTGAATTAATGAAGTAAAACACTTATCTTGATGTAAGATAGGGTATGAAACCCTAAAATACTATACAAGTCAGCCTTGTTTCGGTTTAGGTTTTTACTCCAAAAGATTACACACTGAAAACTAAAAAATTCAGATTCTATATATAAGATTACATATGCGACGGCGTCACCTTTTGATTTGTGACGCCGTCGGGTCGCCGTCATTAGGGTTTCGTCTTGCCACGTTAGTCTTGCGACGGCGTCACCTTATGCTTGTGACGCCGTCCCCTTCAGTCTCGACGCCGTTCGGATCAAATCTAGGTCGTCTGAGTCGAAGACCTACTCTTTAAAACCCGAAGCCGCCACTTGAAAATAAGCAATTTGGCTATCGAGCCGTCACAAAAGTGGTCCGACGGTCGCAGATAACACCGACGCCGTCACCTTCAATTTTAGCACCGAGTGTCTCGATTCTTGACTTTGGCCATTTTCTTCGTATATTCGCGCCTTTTCATTCGAATAAGTGTCATTCCAAAGATTTTGCCTTCAAGATACCTAAAAAGTGAAAAGGAACGATATTAAGTAATAACGGATACAAAAGTGATCAAATAAAGGCTTAAACGACCCCTCAAAAAGGTACATTTTAAAACCTTATCAAATAAGATATATATAGGACTCTACTAAACTAGGATATAATGCTTGTGGAATGGATGTTTACATAATTTCTGGAAAATTAAGACCTGGAAAATTCCAAAAAAATTATAAGCAAATGTAAAACGAGAAAAGTAATCGTTGTTTTGCTCCTTCCTGACGCCGTCAGTTGCGATCTGACGCCGTCGTTATCCCGACAAAACTGGTCTCATGATTTTCTCGGAAAAAATTCGAAAATTTACATCTTTAGAATCTGGAAAAATTTCCTGCAAAACATCCATTATGACTCGATACAAGCATTTGACTCGAACAAACACACATGTATATATTTTAATTAATTGAAATTCTCATGTTTACGTTTCTTTTGAAAACGTGTGTAATCCTCCCTACACTTATCCCTTATGATAAATACCTTTATATGTAATTAAGACGAGGTTAAAGACAAAATAAAGCATTTTTACAAATTTTAACATGAGAACAAACAATCAATAATAGATATATGACACAAACAAGCAAACAATTAAGCATGGGTTGCCTCCCACGAAACGCTTTTCTTTATTTATGAGTCTTGTAGCTAGACTCGTAGTCGTGCCCCTACGTACCGATATAAGTAAGCCTATCCTTAACAATGTCATAAGGATCAAACTTATCATTTAAGTTCCTAGTAGTACGTTTGGTTCTATATGTTTTTTCAAACTTCTCTCCATCGGGATCATAGATCGTTATCCTAATGTGCCACTCTCCATTACCATCACTAGGCGGCCTATCCTAATCCCATTTATGTTTAGGCTCATCGCTCTCAACTTTCCACTTATTCATGACAAGGTTGACGGGCAAGCTTCCTAGGAACTCGGTCATCTTTCTAAATACTAAGGCATCCTCGAACGGGTTCACGTCCATGTCCCTAGCCATTTCTTTTTCATGGAAAGTTGCTTTACTAGCAAAGGCTTCATCTAGGTAGAAAGGTCGTTGGGGACCTACGAAGTTCTTATCTAACCAAGGTCCATATCTAGATGGCGTTCTATCCAACCTAATCTCATGTGGGATTTCCTCTTCTTTGTAGTACGTATGCTTTTTGACATCGTAAATTGACCTAGCACTCCCCTCTCCTACCACTATTTTGGACATCTTACAATCAATGATGGCACTAGCGGTAGCTAAAAATCCTCTTCCTACTAGCAATGGGCATGTCGGGTCCTTATTCATGTCTAGCACATGGAAATCCGCCAAAAGAGTCAATTCTCCTACGTATACTACCATGTCTTTTATTATCCCTATCGGATATGCAATACTACCGTCCGCTAGACCTAAGATAGTTTCCGTTGGTTCTATCTTACCTAAGTTAAGGCTTCTATGGAGGCACAACGGAACAAGATTGATGCATGATCCTAAGTCGGCTAGAGCATCGAGAGGTTTGGAAGTTCCAAGCCTACACGGAAGAGTAAATAGCCCAGGATCGTCTAACTTCTTAGGTAGATTATTTCGCACAAAAGCGGACCCATGTTTTCCAAGTTTAAGTTCTAACTCATATTTTTCTTTTAAAGCATTATAATAAGGTGCATGAGCTAAGACTTCAAGAACCGGTTTTTCTTGATGGAGCTCCTTGTACTCCTCTTCTAGATTAGGTTTGGGTTCTTGGTTGACGGGTTTCTCAAGAGTAGGTTCTACCAATGGTGCGGGGCCTTGGTACCTCATTTTGGGTTGCTTGGAACCCTTGTTGATAGCATTTACCGAGTGAACCGTTGGGTGTGAGGGGCATGGATGTGGACTCTCCCATGGTGAACAAGAACATGAAGTCGATGAGATCGAACTCACTTTTGGGTTCTTTATAGTATCACTTGGGAGTGCTCCAATTTCTCCGTCATTAAAGGCTTTTAAGAGGTCATCAAGCTTGTTTGTCATCTCTCTTTGTCTTCGCTTAAAATCGGATTCAAGCTTAGACAATCGAGTTTCTTGAGATGACATGAATCTAGATGCAATTGCCTCAAGACTAGTGGGGTTCCCGGTGCTTGGAGGATTGAACCTATTAGGTGGACTAGGTGAGCTTTGGGGTGTGCTTGAGTTTTGGTTCCACTTAAGGTTAGGGTGATTTCTCCATGAGGGGTTGTAAGAGTTTCCTAAGTTGTTTTGTTCGGACTTGAAAGTGTACCACTTCTCTCCCGCTCCGTCGGTATGCGTGGATACGTAGTCCGCAAAAGCTTGTTCGGGGAGTCTTGTGCAATCACGAGTGTCATGAGGACCACTACATAACTCACAAGGTAGAGTGATTTTATTCACTTGATGTGAAGACTTAGGATTTTCGTATTAGCTCATTAGGAATTTAACTTGATCTTCAAACTAAAGCATCCTACGGTCGGAATATTATGAGTCAATGGGAGGCAAGGAGATTGCCTTAAAGGTTTTGGGCAATTCACGGGGGTCATTCCAACTTTCGTTGTCATAGAGAGCAAGGTCCTCTATTATACCCCATGATTCTTCCGCGGTGAGATCACTAAGTTTTCCACCGGCCGCTTGGTCAATGGATCGCTTGGTGGGGAAGTTGACATGATCATAGAAGAGTTGGACTTGGAGCCAAAGATCAATGCCGTGATGAGGGACTTTATGAAGTAAGTCCTTGAATCGAGTCCATGCTTCGTAGAGAGATTCGCCATGAAGTTGTTGGAACATCAAGATATCATTCCTAAGCTTAGTGGTTCTCCCCGGTGAGAAAAATTGAGCAAGGAAGCGAGAGGTGAGATCATCCCAACTTGAGATGGAGCCGCCGGGAAGTCGCTCAAGCCAATTACTAGCTTGGTCCCGTAGAGAGAATTGGAAGAGACGCAGACGCGTGGTCTCCCGAGTAGTAGCATCGAGGTCGATGGAATCGACAATTTTAAGGAAATCCTTAAGATGCTGATTAGGATCTTTGGAACGAAGTCCATGGAATGCACATCCGTTTTGCACCAACCGGATGGTATCGGATCGCAAGGCCATAGTTTGGGCTTGGTCGGGAAACTCAATGGTGTTCCTATAGCCTAGGTGGCTTGGTCTCGAGTATTCACCAAGAGTACGGCCTCTTGGCGGGTCATTGGGTGTTAGGTTGATGAATGGTGGTGGGTTGTCACCTTCCATGATGAAAAGTGATGGGGTTTATGAACAAAGGTCACGAAGAAGGGGGATAGACTATGCGAAAGCTAAAAAATGAGAAAATTTTACTTGATAGGAATCAAACAAAGAAACCTAAACGAGGTGGACTCCTAACTAGCTATTCTATTCCCCGGCAGCGGTGCCAAAAACTTGATAACGCTACACGCGTCGTTCGGGGTCAAAGGAACTTCCTTTTCGTCGAGCAAATTTTTCAATACCCTAGGCAAAGGAACCTAATCGTTGTAGTATAGTATTAGGGTAAGCCACGGGAATTGATATCGTTCTCTAGGGGAATAGGAATGCTAGTGAGAAGTTACTACGCTAAGGTTGGGGTTGAGGAAGATTATTTTTTTATCTTTTTATATTTTTTTAGGAAATGAAAAGGTACGAATCTCGGGGTTTGGATTTGGGGGTTGATATTTCTACCGATTACTTCTACTCGTCTAATTATCTAAACTAAGGTGTATGTATTCTATGTCTAATTATTGTGTGCTCGTATGATGATTTAAAGATGTGTTTACTTAGGTTTTATTACTCCTTAATTATCTCCTATTGATGGTTGAATTGTCACATCCTTATTCTTAATCGCGTTGTGTGTCTAAAGTAGTAGGGTATGCGTTTATCCCTATCTCTTTGAAACTACCAAAGGTTATCGCCTACAAAATCTCTAGGATTTATAAACTCAACTCTAAGGTACTCTTCGGATGGTTTAGCCTACAATGACTCTAGGTATTATAAGCTAAGGTTCACAAAGATTAATCAAGCATTAACTACACAACGAATGACCTATCGCAATACTAGATCATTAACAATTAAGATAAGAGACAACCAATCAATATTCAATAATCAAGTTTCATATTCCCTAAGCAAACACACAAGTAAATTAGCCGGACATGGAGAACATGCAAGCATACACACAAGTAATTGAAGACATAATTGAATTAATGAAGTAAAACACTTATCTTGATGTAAGATAGGGTATGGAACCCTAAAATACTGTACAAGACAGCCTTGGTTCGGTTTAGGTTTTTACTCCAAAAGACTACACACCGAAAACTAAAAAATTCGGATTCTATATATAAGATTACATATGCGACAGCGTCACCTTTTGACTTGTGATGCCGTCGGGTCGCCGTCATTAGGGTTTCGTCTTGGCCACGTTAGTCTTGCGACGACGTCACCTTATGCTTGTGACGCCGTCCCCTTCAGTCTCTGACGTCGTCTGGATCAAATCTAAGCCGTCTGAGTTGCGACGACCTACTCTTTTAAAACCTGAAGCCGTCACTTGAAAATAAGCAATTTGGCTACTGAGCCGTCACAAAAGTGGTCCGACGGCATCGCAGATAACACCTAATGCCGTCACCTTCAGTTTTAGCAGCCTGAGTGTCTTGATTCTTGACTTTGGCCATTTTCTTCGTATATTCGCGCCTTTTGGTCCGAATAAGTGTCATTCCAGCATTTTGCCTTCAAGATACCTAAAAAGTGAAAAGGAACGATATTAAGTAATAACAGATACAAAAGTGATCAAATAAGGGCTTAAACGACCCCTTCAAAAGGTACATTTTAAAACCTTATCAAAGTAGCTACTCACTCTTGGGCTTGCTGGTTCTTGAGTAGAATCGTGACATCAAACTGGTGAACCAATAACTAGTCCAACACTTAGAACGTGAATCAATGGTGTGTTGGAAAACCCTAATGATTTTTGGTAAACCATCACAGCCATCAACGGATTTGATTTGTCTTTACCTGAAGCCATTAACACAGGACTAGTCATGGGATTCCACTGCCTTTACCACAAGCCATGAACTTGTGGGCTAGCCAACTCTTCATCTATGAGGACATGGTGAGTTGAGCATCATACAACTTATTGGCAAGTTGTCAACCTTCCTACGGATTTGATGTCTCTTTACCAGAACCATTTGCTCATGGAGTAGCCAATGTTTGGTGTGTGAGACCAGGGTACAGTGAAAACCCTCTGATTTTTAGTAAATCAGCAACTATCAACGGATTTGAGAATACTCACTAGAGTCGTACCCTCATAGCAAGTTAAACCTTTGTCACCAAAGACATGGTGAGTTAAAACCATATATGAGACACAACTGTACAACATGATCCTCAAAGAAGAAAGTTAGCAAACAAACAATATATACAGAAAAGTTTATTTATTTTATTTTATTTATTTATTTGTTTAAACACACTAAATAAAAGATAAGAAAGAAAGAAATATAACAATATACCAGACTTTAAGAAGAAGAATCAATAGAAGCAAAGAATGAGTTTATCTTGAATACGTTTGATGAACTGCTCTGCATTTACCATATCAGTTCCAACAGGAGCAGTAGAGAAACCCAACTTCTTTTTCAAAGATTTGCTCCATCATAGGTACAGACAAAGGATAGTTTTGATCTGAAAACATATAAACATAAACCCCAGACCAGGTCTGCACAACATGTATACTAGACAATGGATAAAATGTCCAACCATAAACCCTCCACTGATTGTGACCTTCCCAAATCTTAAACCCTACACCATCCTGATATTTGGAATCAAACAAAACTTGAAGATCACCCAACAACATTAGACCAGCACCTGTTGCATGATGAGATTCAAAGTGTTTTGACACCATTCCATAAAGGGCAATAAGATCTTGTCTATCCAGAAAATTCAGTATCGTAGTAAGAAAAGTAAAGTGTCGGACAAACCCATCTTTGCGATAGACAGAGTTGCATGAACCCAAACCACCAAGACCAGTAGGTGTGAGTTCCCATCTCACAAACATAGACCATACTACTGGTTCCTCATCAGAATCATCCTCCACAAAATCCTCTATAAAAGAACTGGCAGGAGCCTGAAGAGCAAGAGAACCACCCTTCTTTCTAGCTATACTCTTCTGTCTTCTTCCAGAAATGGAAGAAGGAGAAGAAGCAGCAGATACATCAACATTTGGGACCACTGGTGTAACAGGGGTAGCAACCTCCTCCTTTTCAGGTGAAACAACTGGTGGATTTTGGGTAGGAGCAGGAGTGGACATATGCTCTGTCTCATCAGTAGAAAGAACCTTGTTTCCATCAGTAGAAGTAGGTGGCACATCATCAGGAGAAACTGATGTTGCACCTCCAGCAGAAACAGATAAAGGAATCTCAACAGAAGACTTTGGAGTATTCTCAGAAGGAATATGTTGAGCTATATCTACTGGTGTCTCTTCTGCATAACTGAAGCATTATCAGGAGCATCAGCAGTCTTTAATCTCTTAGGGTCAGAACCTTCCAAAAGAGATTGAGAACATTTCACCGTGGCATAAGGATTGAGACCATCCTTTTCCAACCTTGTGAGAATTGTGTTATACTCTATGACTAACTGATCATCGGACAGAAATTTCACAAAAGCCATAGACCAGCCAGTGTTGTAGACAACAGAACTCGTATTCTTCACAAATTCCCTCATATGTTTCCTCTGTTCAGCTTGAGAAAGAGGTCTATCTCGTTTAGCTTTAGCCTTGCGCCCTGCATTTGCTTTCTTTCTCTGTCTAACCAAAGCAAGTATATCATCAACATAGTTCTCAAAATCAAATGTGCCACCCAATATAGATTGGGCAAGAGATGGATTGGTAGTGACATCACCCGCTAGTTGATTCCAAGTGTCATATGTAAATCGTAGAGCAAGATCATCAAGCTCTTTCATCCGCTGAGGTGTGACATCAGGAACTTTGTGAGCCTGACTTCGAAACTCCGCATCATAAGTAGCCTGAGTCTGTGCAGCCACTTCCGTATCACGTTGTGAAATCTCATGAAGTCTCCGTAACCTAGCCTGTTCAGCCTTAAAAGAATCTGAATCCATATCCTCATCTATCATTTTAGCCTTTCCCTTATCTACCTGAGGAGCAGACATGAGTTCAACCTCAATAGACGCAACCTTAGGATCAGAGGAAATAGGAGTATCAGCAGCATTAGAAAGAGGCTGATGTGCAGAAATCTTATCAGTAGAAGTGGATTTAGAAGGAAGCTTCACTTGTTCAAAAGAAACATTGATGTCAGCAGCAAAAGAATGATCCGGAGGAACCACAGTACTATCAGCAACAACAAACTCAGATGCTGATACTTCAGTATCCAGATTGACCTTTCTGGTAGTCATTTTCCTTTTAAAAACTTGAACCTCTGGATCCTTCTGTGGTGCAGTAGTGCCCACAGAAACAGAAGCCAATATATGAAGTGCTTTCAGATCAATTTGAGTCCTCTCAGTATCTTGATCCCCTTCTGAATCAGAGAAAACAACATTGCTTCTCCTTTAGTTCAGCCGAAACTCTAAGTTATTTACCCTTTTTAACAGCTTTACAATTGCACCACCGAGAGTCTGCTTTGTTTCCTTAAGCTCATTTCTTGTTTCTGTGAGTTGAGCCTCCAAATCATCAACCTTCTTAGAATATCTGTTAAGCAAGCTAGACATGTGCATTAGCACATCAGGATCCTCAGCTCCACCAACAGGTTTTCCTGAGGTATAGGGGGCTTCATTGGTCCTGGGAGGAGACACATAAAAATCATCCCCAAAGAAGGTGTCATCCTTAAAGTTATGCCTAGGAGAACTAGAAGGTTGGACAAATGGTTGGTCAACATTGTCCTCAGTCTCAACAAGAGCTTGACCCTGTGGATCAGAGGCAATGACAGGCTCCTCAGGAGCAACAACCCTAGGTGATGGTGGGACAACTGATGGAGGATATGGGGGTTGCTGGTCTTCAGTAGCAACTGATGCAGAGACATCAGGAGCATTGGATGCACCAATATTAGGCTCTAAGCCACCAGCAGGAATACCTGCACCAGCAGCTACATTGCCACTTTGTTAGGTCACCATATATGTAACACAAGCATCAATGTGTAGAAATAAGAAAGAAGAGAAGGCGGATGAACAACTCACAAACACAAACACACGTATAAATGGGAAAGGTTATGCGTAGAGGTGAAAGAGTAAATGAATTGAACAACCAACCCTCAAGTGAGGGTTATTACATAGTATTTATAGGAGAGGGAGCTAGGGCAACACTCCTAGTCCCTTCCTTTCCTTATTGGACTTGGGCCTAGGCTTATGGGCCTTCTACATAAGCCTAAGGCTAATTACTAACATAAAGGCCATAATAAGCTAACTATTACATATGAATCACTAACACTTGAATTAAGGTTTAGGAGTGATTCCAACAATCTCCCCCTAAGTGTTAGCGATGAATGAAAGAGTGATAAACGATGTAGGTGCCGATGTAATAGTAGCTTTGACGTCTTCTGACATTCTTCTTTCTTGTGAGAAGGAGTGTCTTGATTCGAACAATCTCCCCAGTGTAGAGAAATTGTTTCCTTTGAAAAAATTCGGCTTTGACGTCATCAAATTATTTGTTCTTTGAAAGTGATAGTATGGTGTGGTAGTCTGCATCAGGTCAGCTTCGTTGCTCTAGTGTCTCCACGTCTTTCTTCAACATGCTCACACGCTCTTTAGCATTGGATTGCAGTACTGATAAAGTTCTCTTAGTCTTTAACTTTGTAGATTCTTTGAGTTGACGAAGAATCATTCTGACTTTGTGTTGCCTTTTGAGAGAACTTCCATTAGAGATGTTGGTATGAGCATGAGAAGAATCGCACGATCACCGCTCGAGCTTCCATAAGAAGTAAACATAAGAAAGGTTAGTAATAAGCGCATTCCGGACTTACAAGTTTGAACTTCGAGAGTGTTAACAACATAGTGTGAAAACACAACTCGAATTCTCACAAAGGCGTTCGAACCGGAGTCCCACAAGTGAGATAACGCGATGTCTTGAAGTATATCTACGGTTCGATGAGTCGCCGAGGTACACCGAAGCATCACCTCACGATCAGATCGTTTGAGACACACTAAGCCGTAATCCACGGGAGTTACCGGCGACTTCTGTCGTGGCTGTTTGATGTTGACCATGGCAGGAGTTTCCATTCAATCACTGAGGATCACAGTTGTGAACCTCTTATAAATGTTCTCGACAGATTGCTAAGATCTGTGAAGGACTCGATAACGCATCATCGATGTTCTTATTGTTGAACAACAAGTGATGAAATGTCAAGTGTACCTAAGAGATCTTTGATGAATCTCGTGGCTCTAGACTCAATAGTGCGTTTTGGTTTCCTGAGCGGAGACTAGGGAGAGGGTCTCCTTCTTCAATACCAGGAATCTCTAAGAGAAAGCCGATAGTTTACGTAGGGTTCCCTGTGAGAATGAAACAAGCTTCTGTTGAGAGAAACTTGAGTGGTTAAGAAGGTTTAGTGCATGCGCCACTGGGTCCATGACGACTTTTAATCTTCAATATCGGTGTCATCTAGTGACGACATGTAGCATATGAATTGAACCCTGTTCCGCCTAAGTTGAATAATTTGGAGGGCTATTTCTTTTCACCCTTTTTCTTTGCATTTTTTTTAATTCTTCAACTCCTTCTTTCTTCGATTCTCATTTTTCCTTTTTTATAATCATACCTAAGGACTTCTAATTCTAACTATTGGTAGTGTCCTTGGGTAGATCCCTCTGGCTCTGGCGGATCATAGGACGGTTGTTCCTAAACTTAATCACCTTATAACTTCATTGCCATAAAACCATTTTCATGAAAATCTCTCGAAGTGTTTGTAAATGAAAAACATGTTTGAACACTTCAAGAGTTTTAGATTTTCATAAATACTCCCCCTTCACATGTGCTTAAGAGATTTAACAGAAATCTGCACGGTGAGAGAAGAGCACGCACTTTTTGAATTGATGGACTCAAGATAGACAATTCCTTGTGAGACACAATTATGTTGCATAGTTAAAGAGATACATTTTCAGCTTTTAGGTGACAACTAGCTCTAATAACTACCTTGAAGATGTGGACAACCCCGAGAGGTTGTCAAACCCGTCAAAGTTCATGTCTATCAAGAGCTTCTCGAATGGGTACAATTTACTTGGATAAGTCTTGGAAGACAAATCTTTTCGATGTATGACTGTTCAGCCTCGCCAATTCATGGGTTGAAGTCTTTTCACACGAGGATTCAATAGCAAAACACAACATATTTCTTATCACATAATTTTTCTCCCCTCAAAAATGGCATATAAATGTTATTTTTGAAGAAATGTTAAGAATAAATATGACCATTTTGAGTTTTGTGGGAAGATTACACAAAGAACAGTTTCTGAACAAAGTTTTTAAATCAAATACTCCCCCTCAACAAGTGATATAAACGGTTGAGGTTTTGAAAATCATAAGGGGAAGTACTTGTTCTTTTGAGTAAAACCTTTGAAAAATAAAAGGTTTGATAAGTTTTACTCAAAAGTAAGAAGCTTTCGCTCATTTTATAAGGATTGTGGCACTGAAGCGTACCACAAGGTCCTTTCTTGACAAGAACGGGTTGTACACTGTTATGTGTGCACAAGCCTCCTTATCATCTATTGGTTCTTCTTCACCTCAAAAAAATAAAAATAAATAAATAAATAAAAAATCATCTATTGGTTCTTCTTCAGAGCTCTCCTTGTCATGTTCAATCACAGGAGTTTTCCCTTTACCTTTGTCAGCTGGTGGACTGGGAGGTTTAGCTAATGATTGAGTAACGTCAGGCCAGAGTAGAAGACCTCATCGTCGATTCGGTTTCCTCGAGCTTTCGTCCACTAGCTTTCTTGGCGGTTCGAGCTTAGGTACTGAATAGGAACAACTTCTTTAGAAGTAACTTTCCTTTTGAGTGGAGGTTTACTCTTGGGGAACTTCCTTTGACTCTCTGTGCTTGCAACACTCCTCTGACCGCCTTCTTTCGGTTTTCCGGTAGGTGTACCAGAAGACTTATCATCGAGAGAACCAACTTTACCTTCATCAACTTCTACCAAATACCTTTTATATGAGTAAAGATGTTTGATTTCACTAGAGAGAAGGTGATCCGGCAGCACAGCACCTTGTTTCTTTGTTGTTGATTCCTTAAATCTGACTGTTATAGTAGGTTCATACAACATGTCGTGATTGTTGGGGTCATTGATTCTCTTGGGGATATCCGGGTTAAACCCAAGTGCTCTTTGGATCAACAGTTTGGTATATCTGATATAAAGGATTTTTGAGCCAAGCTTCTTGAGAAATGTCATCATGTCGTCCCATATCAGAGCTCGACTTCAATGTGCTTCATGTTGACCAAAGCCCAAAAGATTTGCAGTTCCATGAGCGTGGGATGCTCATAGCCACTGTCACGACCGAAACGATTTGGTGATGATGATGTAGAGAGTCCTCCAAGGTTGAGGAATATTTTTAAGATCCACATGTGAATGCTTAGTGATTACTCCAGTAGCTTCGTCATAACCAATATTGATCGTGAACGTGTAGAACAGTCTCTTCAGTTGGTGTGGCATTGAGTTCGGTTGGCTCGATGATTGGAATGAGAAGAACAACCCGTAAGTCTACAGGTGTGATGGTGACTTGTTTGTGGTTGAGAGTCACCGTCACAACATTCGTCATTTGATCTTTTGCATTGTATTCCGAACTGATGAATGTAGATCTCGAACAAGTAGCGAGTTGGAGAGCATGTTCTGATAAGGATGATTCTTCAGAATATCCACAGCAATCAAGCAAGAGGACTCTGAGCAGGTGAGGGTTTCAAAGTCAACACGAAGGTTGTTCTTTCCAATCTTCATCGGATATCCATTTGGGAAGATATCAGCAATGGTGAGAACATTTGGTGCATCCACATTCATTTGAGCGTCCATGTCGTGATCTGAAATACATTTAGCCAAAAGAACCAACATATCGAAAGACATTATGTTAGTCAACAGATGGTTTTATTGTCTAATTATTGAATGTGCAATGTTGATGATTGTTACGAGTCCAAAGTCACTTGTTTGTCCAATAGTCCAATGATGTCATGATAAGTTTCGTGAGTTAGTTAACTTTTAGTTTTAAAGTTCAGGTTATCACTTATTTTTTACAACATATTAAACGTTTAAGCTTATTAGTGACATTATTGGTTTCGTGACGTTATGATTTATTTATTTACATGTTTGCACGCGTAACAATTCATGATTAATGTTAAACAAGGCTTAGGCGTAGAAATGGCAGCTTATGCATAAACAAGAGAGGTATACGCAGAACGCAAGCTTATGCGTAGGATCCTGACTTACGCGTAAGAAATATTACGCGTAGGAAAAGGGGACCTTATGCGTAGAGCTTACGCGTAAGCGTATATAAACCTTACGCATAAGGCTTACTCGTAAGAGTAGACCTTACGCGTGAGGTCATTGTTTACGCATATCCTTCACGGATACGCGTAGTCCCTTATGTAGAACCACGCGATAAATGCTACGCCGTAAGATTTCTTACGCATAACATGCTACGTGTAAGGTGGTCCTTATGCGTAGATGTCTAACAACCTTGATTCTGATTTTTACGTGTTGCAAACCTGAAATAAAATTATCATAGCATCAATATTAACACATACATTCATTTTATAACAGATCATGACATGAATTCTTATCAAACAGTTTACGCGTAAACATACTTATGCGTAGACCTAAACCCTAAAGTTCAAAGATTACGCGTAAGATATCTAGCCATAGGAATTGCACCAAAGTTTTTCTGGGAGGTCTAGGAAGCCTAAAGAGATGTTTTATCCAAGTTTTAACATCAAAATCTAAGTAAATCAAAAATACCCAAACCGTATGAACATAAACCCTAGTTTCCAATTTATGAATCATTAGTGTTTCTGGGTAATTTCTGGGCTTAAATATGATCAATTCAACTTGAAAACAACCTCATACAACAATCTTTATCACCAAAACCGTTCACATATGAAAATACCCAAACCCACGCATAAACCCTAATTTACAAAATCACTCAATTCGTGTAACTGGGTGTGTTTTGATGATCAAAATAGTTTTAATGATGTTAAATAAACATTTTAACACTATCCCTTTAACCACAAACACACAATCTTGATCATGTGTTCATACGCTTATGGGTAGAACACAAGATCACTCATATCTCACGTTTTAACCGTTGGATTTGTAAAAGATTCAAAAACATTGTTTGTAAATACGTAAAGATCATGAAACCACTTACAAATTGATGATCAAGAACTCGGATTTGCAGTTTTAATTCTAGGCGTAGGATTGGTTTGGTGTGAGTAATAAATGTGAAGATTTAATGTTAGGTGGGATGTTTTATTAGAAATAACTTTCGGATTTTGACAGTTTTAGTCCCTCTACCTTTTCCATTTTCATCCAATGCCTTTTAACTTCCATTTTGGTTATCAAACGACGGATATTTCAAAGATCTGTCAAGTTAAATAAATCTGGCAGGCACCAAAAAATAAAAACTGTTAGGTCACCATATATGTAACACAAGCATCAATGTGTAGAAATAAGAAAGAAGAGAAGGCGGGTGAACAACTCACAAACACAAACACACGTATAAATGGGAAAGGTTATGCGTAGAGGTGAAAGAGTAAATGAATTGAACAACCAACCCTCAAGTGAGGGTTATTACATAGTATTTATAGGAGAGGAAGCTAGGGCAACACTCCTAGTCCCTTCCTTTCCTTATTGGACTTGGGCCTAGGCTTATGGGCCTTCTACATAAGCCTAAGGCTAATTACTAACATAAAGGCCATAATAAGCTAACTATTACATATGAATCACTAACACTTGAATTAAGGTTTAGGAGTGATTCCAACAATATCCCCCTAAGTGTTAGCGATGAATGAAAGAGTGATAAACGATTTAGGTGCTGATGTAATAGTAGCTTTGACGTCTTCTGACATTCTTCTTTCTTGTGAGAAGGAGTGTCTTGATTCGAACAATCTCCCCAGTGTAGAGAAATTGTTTCCTTTGAAAAAATTCGGCTTTGACGTCATCAAATTCTTTGTTCTTTTGTTCTTTGTTCTTTGAAAGTGATAGTATGGTGTGGTAGTCTGCATCAGGTCAGCTTCGTTGCTCTAGTGTCTCCACGTCTTTCTTCAACATGCTCACACGCTCTTTAGCGTTGGATTGCAGTACTGATGAAGTTCTCTTAGTCTTTAACTTTGTAGATTCTTTGACTTGACGAAGAATCATTCTGACTTTGTGTTGCCTTTTGAGAGAACTTCCATTAGAGATGTTGTTGGTATGAGCATGAGAAGAATCTGCACGATTAGTCTGCTCCAGAGCTTCCATAAGAAGTAAACATAAGAAAGGTTAGTAATAAGCGGATTCCGGCACTTACAAGTTTGAACTTCGAGAGTGTTAACAGCATAGTGTGAAAACACAACTCAAATTCTCACAAAGGCCATTCCTGAACCGAAGTCCCACAAGTGAGATAACGCGATGTACCGAAGCACATCTACGGTTCAGATGAGTCGCTGAGGTACACCGAAGCATCACCTCACGATTGTAGACCGTTTGAGACACACTAAGCGTAATCCACAGGGAGTTACCGAAGTGACTGCCGTGGGCTTGATGTTGACCCGGTAGGAGTTTCCATTCAATCACCGAGGATCACAGTTGTGAACCTCTCATAAATGTTCTCGACAGATTGCTAAGATCCGTGAAGGACTCGATAACGTACCACTGATGTTCTTATTGTTGAACAACAAGTGATAAAATGTCAAGTGTACCTAAGAGATCTTTGATGAATCTCGTGGCTCTAGACTCAATAGTGCGTTTTGGTTTCCTGAGCGGAGACTAGGGAGAGGGTCTCCTTCTTCAATACTCGCAATCTCTAAGAGAAAGCTGATAGTTTACGTAGGGTTCCCTGTGAGAATGAAACAAGCCTCTGCTGAGAGAAACTTGAGTGGTTAAGAAGGTTTAGTGCATGCGTCACTGGGTCCATGACGACTTTTAATCTTCGATACCGGTGTCATCTAGTGACAACCAGTAGAATATGAATTGAACCCGGTGTCTGCCCTAAGTTGAATAATTTAGAGGGCTATTTCTTTTCACCATTTTTCTTTGCATTTCTTTTTAATTCTTCAACTCCTTCTTTCTCCGATTCTCATTTTCTCCTTTTTTATAATCATACCTAAGGACTTCTAATTCTAACTATTGGTAGTATCCTTGGGTAGATCCCTCCGGCTCTGGCGGATCATAGAACGGTTGTTCCTAACCTTAATCACCTTATAACTCCATTGCCATAAAACCATTTTCATGAAAATCTCTCAAAGTGTTTGTGAATGAAAAACATGTTTGAACACTTCAAGAGTTTTAGATTTTCAGAAATACTCCCCCTTCACATTTGCTTAAGAGATTTAACAGAAATCTGCACAGTGAGAGAAGAGCGCGCACTTTTTGAATTGATCGACTCAAGATAGACAATTCCTTGTGAGACACGATTACGTTGCATAGTTAAAGAGATACATTGTCAGCTTTTAGGTGACAACTAGCTCTAATAACTACCTTGAAGTATTTGTTGAAGAGATACACGTTCCTGGATCACGATGCTTCTGATGAAGATAAGCAAGGACTTGATGTATTCACGTTGAATTTCTGTCAAGAATTGTCTCATGCGTCCCTGTACCTTTGCAAGATACAGATCTTCAATGTCGTTGAGAGACAAATTCTGGAAGTCCGCTTCACAGAAAGCATAGTCCTTTTCGTCTTGTCTTTTGACCACGATGTTCTTTAGGAAGGTGTAGTCCCATTTAGACGAAAGAGCGACATGCTTAATAGCAACGATCCCTTGACCACTATACACTTCATGTTGAGATTTACGAACCGCAGCTTAGTAGTAGATTCGGTGTTCCGACCAATGGTGAATCCCATACATTGCATTGATGTCATACTCTTCCACTCTGTTGTTGAACATGTGGGTAGCCTTTTCTTCGATGGCTACGCAGTTGGAGTATATGGTCCGAACGGAAGTGTAAGTGATGTAGCGTATTTCCTTGACACATCGCTACCATGTAGAAGAAATTCCATGTCGTTGTTGAAGAAGTATCGAAATGGAATCGAGGTTGATCCGTCGACCAATGGTAGGTAGAGGTTTGGTCCAATCTGTGTAGTATGGAGCGTTGTCTTTTCTGGAGTAGTCGATGTTTGCTTCGTGGTTGAGCCAATCAATGTTGTTAGATATGGCTCGTGCTATGTTTTCAAGGTGATATTCAACCTCAATAGCACTTTCCTAGCTGTCTTTGAGTATTTCAATGCTTCATTCTTGATTCGCTTCAACTCGATTTCGTCATCTTCTTCACTCGAACTTTTCTTGCAAGAACTTTGCATGCTCCAACGTACTACCTTCTACCATATCTTGGTCGTCATATGGTGTAGCAACAACAAGTGTTGAAAACCATTCATATTCGGTGTCATCGTCGTCTAGCCATGAAACGACGTCGCCTTTAGTCGTCTTCTTCTTCTTCTTCTTACGCCTAGAGGAGGATGCTGGTTCCTTTGTTGTGCTGGGAGAGATGGGTTGTTGTTGGGGGTTAGGGATGTCCTCATCATCACCACCCGTATACTCAAAGTGATCACGGTTTCTCGATTCGGGTGGTAACTCGAATCCTCGAGGTTCTTCAGAGAAGTGCGAGGAGGAGATCGTGGTTGAGCTGGAGTCCTTTGGGGTGGAGGTTGCACTGAAGATGATTCACCGTGACTTCTTTGGGACGCTTAGGTGCGTAATCCTTGTCCTTATCATCGTCATCTCTTGGTCGTTTTGGTTGACTTGCTGAATCTTTGCATGAAGACATGAGTTGATAGTCTAATAGAGTCTCAAAAAAACTTAGCTTCATCCAAGTGAAGGTTCCACTCTTTTGACATTTGCATCACCAATTTAGCGATTAACTCATTCGAAAGGTCGATTCTTTGGACATTATATTTTGAACCAATGCGACGATGTTTGGAGTAAGTTGTCTGGAGAATACTTCTCTAATCACACCGGGGACAGAGATCGAGAAGAAACTTGTGAGTATATTCTCTTGCCGTCTTCTCCAATTCCTTTTGGAAGCCTCCTTTGATAAACTGTTGATTTGTTCCCTTCGTCAACAACTCGCTTATCCCGTCTTGAAGAAAGTTGATTCTGTCAGCAAGTTGATTCAGCTTTTTGTTGGTAACATCCTTCTTCTGTACTAGCTTGACAGCTTTAACAATCCTTGTTTTAGCCCGGGATAACCAAGAGTCTGCTGGTTTCTTCACAGATTTGGAGGTGGATTTGGTTGATCTTTTGGATGGTGGTGGTGAGGAGAGTGAAGATGAGTCCGATGATGAGATGTGAGGTGACTCGGGTCCTTTGGAGGATCGAAGTTTTCTCCTCGAACGAATTGACCGTTGAGAAGAAAATCATCATAGTCATCTTTTCCAGCTTTTAGTCTTTTTCGCTTTGGCATGAGCCGCAGCCTCTTCATCAGCCTTTTCTTTCTCGACTTCTCTTTTCCGGTTCCTCCGGGGTTTTGTTGTTGCACAAGAGTGGTGGCACCAGTTCCCTTATCGGGTTGATTAACCGCATCAAGAATTGGTGTAGATTGAACGCCACCACTTGACCCTCCGGGGCCACCCATTTGATCCTTTGCAAATGCTTCTGAAAAATGTTTATGTCTGAGTTCCTTTAACTTCCTTTGATATTCCTTTTGCTCATCTATTGGTTCTTCTTCGTGAGCTCTCCTTATCATGTTCAATCATAGGAGTTTTCCCTTTACCTTTGTCAGCTGGTGGACTGGGAGGTTTAGCTACTGATTTAGTAACGTCGGTTGCAGTTTCAGAGTAGAAGACCTCATCGTATGATTCGGTTTCCTCATAGCTTTCGTCCACTAGCTTTCTTGGCGCTTCAGCTTAGGTACGGAATAGGAACAGCTTCCTTAGAAGGAACTTTCCTTTTGAGTGGAGGTTTCCTCTTCTGAACTTCCTTTGACTTTCGTGCTTGCAACACTCCGACCGCCTTCTTTCTCGGTTTTCCTGGTAGGTGTACCGTAAGACTTATCATCGAGAGAACCAACTTTACCTTCATCAACCGCTACCGGATACCTTTTATATGAGTAAAGCCGTTTGATTTCATCGAGAGAAGGTGATCCGGCAAGACAAAGACCTTGTTTCTTTGTTGTTGATTCCTTAAATCAATCGTTAGAGTAGGTTCATACAACATGTCGTGATTGTTGGGGTCATTGATTCTCTTGGGGATATCCGGGTTAAACCCAAGTGCTCTTTAGATCAACAGCTTTGGTATATCGATATAAGGGATTTTGAGCCAAGCTTTGAGAAATGTCATCATGTCGTCCCATATCAGAGCTTCGACTTCAATGTCCTTCATGTTGACCAAAGCCCAAAATATTTGCAGTTCCATGAGCTTGGGGTGCTCATACCGCCACCACCGAAACAGATTTGGTGATGATGATGTAGAGAGTCCTCCAAGGTTGAGGAATATTTTTAAGATCCACATGTGAATGCTTAGTGATTACTCCTGTAGCTTCGTAATAACCAATATTGATCGTGAACGTGAGAACAGTCTCTTCAGTTGGTGTGGCATTGAGTTCGGTTGGCTCGATGATTGGAATGAAAAGAACAACCCGTAAGTCTGCAGGTGTGATGGTGACTTGTTTGTGGTTGAGAGTCACCGCCACAAAGATTCTCGTCCTTTGATCTTTTGCATTGTATTCCGAATCGATGAATGTAGATCTCTGGAACAAGAGAGAGTTGGAGAGCATGTTCGATAAGGATGATTCTTCGAATATCCACAAAGAATCAAGCAAGAGGACTCGAAAGTGTGAGGGTTTCAAAGTCAACACGAAGGTAGTTCTTTCCAATCTTCATCGGATAGCCATTTGGGAAGATATCAGCAATGGTGAGAACATTTGGTGCATCCACATTCATTTTAGCTTCCATGTCGTGATCCAAATACATTTAGCCAAAAGAACCAACATATCGAAAGACATTATGTTAGTCAACAGATGGTTTTATTGTCTAATTATTGAATGTGCAATGTTGATGATTGTTACGAGTCCAAAGTCACTTGTTTGTCCAATAGTCCAATGATGTCGTGATAAGTTTCGTGAGTTTGTTAACTTTAAGTTTTAAAGTTCAGGTTATCACTTATTTTTCACAACATATTAAACGTTTAAGCTTATTAGTGACATTATTGGTTTCGTGACGTTATGATTTATTTATTTACAAGTTTGCACGCGTAACAATTCATGATTAATGTTAAACAAGGCTTAGGCGTAGAAATGGCAGCTTATGCATAAACAGGAGAGGTATACGCCAGAACGCAAGCTTATGCGTAGGATCCGACTTACGCGTAAGAAATATTACGCCGTAGGAAAAGGGGACCTTATGCGAGAGCTTACGCCGTAGCGTATATAAACCTTACGCGTAAGGCTTACTCGTAAGAGTAGACCTTATGCGTAGAGGTCACGCACGCATATCCTTCACAGGATACGCCGTAGTCCCTTATGTAGAACCTTACGCGTAAATGCTACGTAAGATTTCTCTTACGCGATAACATGCTACGCCGTAAGGTGATCCTTATGCGTAGATGTCTAACAACCTTGATTCTGATTTTTACGTGTTGCAAACCTGAAATAAAATTATCATAGCATCAATATTAACACATGCATTCATTTTATAACGCATCATGACATGAATACTTATCAAACAGTTTACGCGTAAACATACTTATGCGTAGACCTAAACCCTAAATTTCAAAGATTACGCGTAAGATATCTAGCCATAGGAATTGCACCAAAGTTTTTCTGGGAGGTCTAGGAAGCCTAAAGAGATGTTTTATCCAAGTTTTAACATCAAAATCTAAGTAAATCAAAAATACCCAAACTGTATGAACATAAACCCTAGTTTCCAATTTATGAATCATTAGTGTTTCTGGGCTTAAATATGATCAATTAAACTTGAAAACAACCTCATACAACAATCTTTATCACCAAAAATTTTCACATATGAAAATACCCAAACCCACTTATAAACCCTAATTTACAAAATCACTCAATTCGTGTAACTGGGTGTGTTTTGATCATCAAAATAGTTTTAATGATGTTAAATAAACATTTTAACACTATCCCTTTAACCACAAACACACAATCTTGATCATGTGTTCATACGCTTATGCGTAGAACACAAGATCACTCATATCTCACGTTCTAACCGTTGGATTTGTAAAAGATTCAAAACCATTGTTTGTAAATACGTAAAGATCATGAAACCACTTACAAATTGATGATCAAGAACTCGGATTTGCAGTTTTAATTCTAGGCGTAGGATTGGTTTGGTGTGAGTAATAAATGTGAAGATTTAATGTTAGGTGAGATGTTTTATTAGAAATAACTTTTGGATTTTGACAGTTTTAGTCCCTCCACCTTTTCCATTTTCATCCAATGCCTTTTAACTTCCATTTTGGTTATCAAACGACGGATATTTTGAAAAATAACTTTGACGACACTCCCCCTTGACTTAAGAAAATAAAGAAAGGTTATAAATGTTAGTCCGAGGAGTGTCAGTAAACCAGAAATGTGACCACCGTTAATTAAAGAAACAACCGGGATAATGTCACATGCAAGTACAGTGTTATTTTGAAACAGTTAAGTATTTATTTTTCTCCCCCTCAACACTTGATCGGAAAAATACTGAATTTTAAAGGATTTGAGTGTTGGCGGAAGAAATGTACTTGCCATGTTAAAAGAAATATAGATAGAAGAATATTTTTGTTGTTTTATAAGGTTTTATATTTTTGTATTTTGTTTTTGAAAAAATATTTACAAAAGAGGTTTTGGTATTTAACTGGTTTTTTAAGAATGTTTTAAGAGTTTATCCAGTTCCTCTTGAGTCAAACACCGCATACCAATCCGGTGGACCAACTCATTAAACCTAGCAGGAGCTAAGGCTTTGGTGAGAAGATCTGCCAATTGGTATTCTGTACCTATAAAATATAATTCAACAAAGACTGCTCCACGTGGTCCTTGATGAAATGATATCGAAGATCGATGTGCTTTGATTTCGAATGTTGAACTGAATTGCACGAGATCACAATAGCACTCCGATTGTCGCAGCATACATCGGATTCATCAAATACGTAACCATAGTCCTTGAGTTGTGTTTTCATCCAAATGACTTGAGCACAATACGCCGACATGGCTACATATTCTGCTTTGGTTGAGGACAGTGATGTACATCCGCTTCTTCGATTTCCATGACACCAGTTTATCACCAAGAAATTGTAAAGCTCTTGAAGTACTTTTACGTGAATCTAAGCATCCTGCGTGATCGTCGTCAAAAGCGATTAGTTCAAAACCGTAATCCTTCGGATACGGATCCCCAAATTAATGGTTCCCTTGATGTATCGGAGGATTCTTTTAGCCTCAGAGAGGTGGGTTTCAGTTGGTCTCGACTGATAACGGGAGCAAAGATAGACGGCAAAAACAATATCAGGTCTGCTGATAAGGTTTTAAAATGTACCTTTTTGAGGGGTCATTTAAGCCCTTATTTGATCACTGTTGTATCCGTTATTACTTAATATCGTTCCTTTTCACTTTTTAGGTCTCTTGAAAGCAAAATGCTGGAATGGCACTTATTTGGACGAAAAGGCGCGAATATACGAAGAAAATGGCCAAAGACAGAATCGAGACACTCCAAATGCAGAAAACATAAGGTGACGGCGTCCACTTTGCTTATCTCGACGCCGTTCGAGGATTTTGTGACGACGAACCCAAAACTCTTATTTTCAAGTGACGAAGTCGGTTGTAAAATAGTAGGCCGTCGCAACTCGATGGCCTAGATGCAATCCGCACGGCGCCGGCTTGAAGAGGACGGCGTCACAAGCACAAGGTGACGCCGTCGCAAGTCTAACGTGGCCAAGACGAAACCCTAATGACGGCGACCCGACAGCATCACAAAACATAAGGTGCGCCGCGCATATGTAATCTTATATATTGAATCCGAATTTTTCAGTATTAGTGTGTAGTCTTTTGGAGTAAAACCTAGAACGAACCAAGGCTGTCTTGTACAATATTTTAGGGTTCCAAACCCTATCTTACATCAAGATAAGTTCTTTACTTCATTAATACAGTTATGTCTTTGATTATTTGTGTGTATGCTTGCATGTTCTCCATGTCCGGCTAATTTATTTGTGTGTTTGCTTAGGGAATATGAAACTTAATTATTGAATATTGATTGGTTGTCTCTTATCTTAGTTGATTAATGACCTAGTAATGCGATAGGTCATTCGTTGTGTACTTAATGCTTGATTAAATCTTTGTGAACCTTAGAATATAACTCCTTGAGTAGTTGTAAGCTAAACCATCCAAAGAGTGCCTTAGAGTAAGAGTTTATTATCCCTAGTGGGTTTTGTAGACAAGACCCTTTGGTAAGTTCAAAGAGTTAGGGAACATACGCATACCCTACGACCTTAGACACACAACGCAACTAAGAATAAGGACGTGACAATTCAACCACCAACAGGAGATAATTAAGGAGTAGTAAAACGTAAGTAAACACTTCTTTAAACTATCATACGAGCACAAAATAATTAGACATAGACTACATACACCTTAGATTATATAATTAGATAAGTAGAGTAATCGGTAGCAATACCAACCCCCCAAATCCAAACCCCGAGATTCGTACCTTTCAATTTCCTAAAAAACATAAAAAAGATAAAAAATAATCTTCCTCAACCCCAACCTTAGCGTAGTAACTTCTTACTAGCATTCCTATTCCCCTAGAGAACGATATCAATACCCGTGGCTTACCCTAATTACTACACTACAACGATTAGGTTCACTGCCTAGGGTGTTATAAAACTTGCTCGAAGAAAAGGAAGTTTCCTTAACCCCGAACGACGCGTGTAGCGCTATCAAGTTTTTGGCGCCGCTACCGGGGAATAGAATAGCTAGTTAGTAGTCCACCTTGTTTAGGTTTCTTTGCTTGATTCCTATCAAGTAAAATTTTTTTCTCAGTTTTAGCTTTCTCTTAGTCTATTCCCTTTCTTCGTAACCTTTGTTCGTAATCCCATCACTTTTCATCATGGAAGGTGATAACCACCCACCATTCATCAACCCACCACCAATTTGACCCGCCAAGAGCCCGTACTCTTGGTGAATACTCTAGACCAAGCCACCTAGGCTATAGGAACACCATTGAGCTTCTCGACCAAGCCCAAACTACGGCCCTGCGATCCGACACCATCCGGTTGGTGCAAAACGGATGTGCATTCCATGGACTTCGTTCCGAAGATCCTAATCAGCATCTGAGGGATTTCCTCAAAATTGTCGATTCCATCGACCTTGATGCTACTACTCGGGAGACCACGCGCCTGCGTCTCTTCTAATTTTCTCTACGGGACCAAGCTAGTAATTGGCTTGAGCGACTTCCCGCCGGATCCATCTCAAGTTGGGATGATCTCACCTCTCGCTTCCTTGCTCAATTTTTCCCATCAGGGAGAACCACTAAACTTAGGCGAGACATCTTGACGTTTCAACAACTCCAAGGTGAGTCTCTCTACAAAGCATGGACTCGATTTAAGGACCTACTCCGTAGACTTCCCCATCATGGCATTGATCTTTGGCTTCAAATCCAAATCTTCTATGACCATACCGATTTCATCACTCGACTATCCATTGATCGAGCACGGTGGAAGACTCAGCGACTTTAATGCAGAGAAATCTTGGGATATTATAGAGGAGCTTGCTGATCAGAGCTACAAAGATTGGAATGAATCTCCTGAAACTCCTTAACGTGAAGTTAATGCCATATCAACTCCTTTTGAATCTTCCGATACCCTCGAGGAGCAAATGAGTGCCATTGAGAGAGGGATTGATTATCTTATGGAAAGGCAAAGAAGAGTCCCCGTACAAATTCCTCGAGAAGCTGTCAAATCCGCCAATTCCACCAACAACCCCACACCTTTCTCGGAGTCCCCAAGTCGTGAGCAAAATCCAAATTCGAAAGCCTTCCGTTCTACTTCCCCAATACCACTTTCACCAAGCTTCAAGGAACAAATGAGGGAGTACATGGCAGCTCATACGGAGAGATTAGCCAAATTTAAAGAGGAGGTTTATAAGCGAGAGAGAAATGCAAGCGAAAATGACGAAAATGATGAATTTGGTAATAGAATATACCAAAACAAAAGTTCCTGAAAAGGTACTTGTAAGAAGTAACGATTGTCCTCCCACTTCATTTGTTAACGCCGTTTCGGTATACCCGAGGATGCAAGGGTTGAGATGAGGAAAACTGAGGAAAGCAAGAGGGAGGAGTCCGTGCCTAATGATGAGCCTGAGACCATTGAGTACTACCTTAAGCACAAAATTAACAAAAGACCATTGCAAACCAAGTAAACAACTTTAGGTACAATGAAGTTCTTAGGGAAGCCCTTGAAGGAAAAATGACGGAAGAAGAGTATGACGCCTTACCTATGGGACCCCTGTATGAGTTGGTCATAAAAAACCATTAACAAAAAAACGAGACACCACAGGGAATTTCGTGATACCATGTAGCATAGGTGATATTGATAATATAAATGCCTTAGCCGATCAGGGGACTGATGTGAACATAATGCCATTATCAATCTATAATAAGTTAACTAAGGAGAAACCAGCCAAGACTGATCTTAGACTTTCCTTAGCTAATCACACCTATGTCTACCCTATAGGGATCGCGGAAGATGTTCTGATAGAAGTGGCTAATATCGTTTATCCGGTGGATTTCGTAATCATTGATGTCGAGGAAGATAAAAATGTGCCACTCATTCTTGGGACACCATTTCTGGCCACCGCCAAGGCAACTATCAAATGCGGAGAGGGCATCATGGTACTTAAAAGCAGGAAAGGGTACGCTAGGATACCCATCATCCCAAGGTATCCTCTTAAGATCATGGAAATGGTTACGAGTGGAAATCCACAAGCCCCTGGCGATAGTGTTAAGAAGAAAATGAATGATTGGGAAAAAGGGCTTAGGGACTTTATGGTTCAAGGATTGTATGCAACATTGTGGAAACCCGATAAGAAGTTAGGAAATAATCCCACTTCGATACCAAAGGCACAAAGGAACCCTAAGGAATTCCTAAAGGGAGAAAAAGTACTTTTATAAAAATCACGGATAAGGGCATTATGAGGTAGAAACAAACCAAGATGGTTTGGGCCTTTCACAGTGAAGGAAACCAATCTAAAGGATAAAACCGTCACCATAATAGACGACGTTGGCAAGGAATCTACAGTAAGCATACAACGTCTACACACTTTCGACGATGGGAAATCGAAGGAAGGTGATGACGGTAGTGAAGTCACGTGAGGGCACGACTACGAGTCTAGCTACAAGACTCTTAAATAAAGAAAAGCGCTTCGTGGGAGGCAACCCATGCTTAATTGTTTGCTTGTTAGTGTCATATATCTTTTATTAATTGTTTATTCTCATGTTTAAATTTGTAAAAATGCTTTATTTTGTTTTTAACCTCGTCTTAATTGCATATAAAGGTATTTTACATAAAGGATAAGTGTAGGGAGGATTACACACGTTTTCAAAAGAAACGTAAACATGAGAATAACAATTCATTAAAAGATATATATGTGTGTTTGTTCGAGTCAAATGCTTGTATCGAGTCATAATGGATGTTTTGTAGAAATTTTTCCAGATTCAAAAGATGTAAATTTTCCGAAAATCGCATGAGACCGTTTTGTCGATAACTGACGCGTCAGATTGCAACTGACGGCGTCGAGAAAGGAGTAAAACATCGATTACTTTTTCTCGTTTTCGAGCTACTTATAAATTTTTGGAATTTTCCGTGTCTTAATTTTCGAAATTATGTAAACATCCATTCCACAAGCATTATATCCTAGTTTAAATAGAGTCTTATATATATTATTACCGCCGATTTTACGCGAAGGTTTCGTTTGTTTTCTTCAAGTGTGCAGGTTTAATTTATCAAGAAGAAGAAACAAAAGATTGGAAGGAGCTTTTCACGCACACATTCTTCTTGGAAAGGATTTAACCACTACTTCACACACGGATCCTACCGAGCTAATCAAGGGAGTACTAGTTTCTTTCGTTTTTAATTACCTTCATTATCATAACTTTGATACTTTCGGGGAACATTGGGGACAATGTTCAGTTTAAGTGTAGGGAGGGAAAATAAAACGGGAACTTTGAAACTATGCTTATCCTTGATTATTTGCTTTGTCCAAGTGTATTTGTGTAATAAACCATGAGAAAATGTCGGTTAGGGTAATTTTGGCACCAAATTTTTAATTTTTCATGACATATAGGAGTGGGCCATTAGTTTTAACAAAAGCGTCTCACGGATAGGAAGTTGCATGACTAGCACAAAAACCCTTTACCACCTAAATTCCACCCAAAATGTGAGGATCGCCCTTAGATTAGTAGGAATTAAAAGCATTTATCTTTAATGCTTAGAGTGTGAACCGGTAGTATATTAGATTCTAGAACTTGTTTTGTGATGCATTCCGAGATCGCTAGTAAGACTACACTTGTGTAGTTAGGAATAACTAAATGATAAGAGGCATTAGGATAACCCTTGTTTGATACCCGTAATATAATTACTTCTTCCACATCGGTTGAGTAATTCCCCACACCCTTTGCGTTGTACTCATCTTTAGTACACGATACCCCTAGTTAACCCTCTGAGCCTATCCTTTTCGCGGTTCTCGTGATGTTTCGGTTTTCCGGAATATCAATGAAGAACATTGTTTACACCTCACCCCCAAATATACACCTAAATCGCCTTAGCCTACCCTGTATGCACTCACTTTTAGTGCATTATTGTTATCACCCTAAAACCTTAGTTCAATTATCTGGTTGCTTGCATGAGTTGCTAAGTCGAGTCATATCTTTGTACACAGTTTTGGGACGATTGGGACTCATGGGAAAAGTTAAAGTTTATGAAATGACGAGAAGGGAACGTTAAATTCAAATTCCCTTTGTTTGCATAATAATGTACCCTAAGTGTTTTGATCTTTTCAATTCGGGTCAAATTAGTATTAGAGTAATAAAAACTCAAGTGTAGGGATGTGCCTATAAATCCCTATCATTTTGATGTTACCGTAGAGGATGGTAGAGTAAAAGAGTATGAAAAAAAAATCGAAAAAAAAATAGAAAAAGAGAAGAAAAAAAATAGAGTGATTAAAAAAAAAAAAACATACGGGCTACCATCCTACATCTATCCTTTAAATTTATGTTTGTTTGTTTCAGTTAGCTAGAGTTTAGAGTGTCGAGTCTTGACTTAGCAACGCCATTCTTCGTATACTTGCAACATAGAGATTTTTGACTTGCCACCACTAAATAGCCTATCCCACCAAACCCTTTGTTTCCCTACCGTAAGCCTAACATTACAACCCTTTAAAGACCTCTTTGATAGTCTTTCCTAGGTGCTTACGCCAAAGCGATGGAGGTTTGATCTAGTCTCAAGCCTATGGTAATCTATGTACTAGGACCGGTTAATGAGTGTTTATCTTCCATTTCCAATTTGTTATATTTCATATACACCCGAGAGATGTGAGTATCCAAACACCCCATGTGAGGTGCTAGTATGTAATTTCCGTGCTTGTTATGACTTTTGCGGGGCTTATATGTGTTGTGGACTGTTTTAAACCTATGCTTCATGACCCCTAACTTATAAATTAATTGGCTAAAAGCACATTTGCTTGAGGACAAGCAAATACCAAGTGTAGGGATATTTGATAAGGTTTTAAAATGTACCTTTTTGAGGGTCATTTAAGCCCTTATTTGATCACTTTTTGTATCCATTATTACTTAATATCGCCCCTTTTCACTTTTTAGGTCTCTTGAAGGCAAAATGCTGGAATGGCACTTATTTGGACGAAAAGGCGCTAATATACGAAGAAAATGGCCAAAGTCGAATCGAGACACTCCAAACTGCTGAAAACATAAGGTGACGGTGTCATCTGCTTATCGCGACGCCGTCCGAGGATTTTGTGACGGACGAACCCAAAACTCTTATTTTCAAGTGACGACGTCCGGTTGTAAAGAGTAGGCCGTCGCAACTCAGATGGCCTAGATGCAATCCAGACGGCGTCAGAAGCTGAAGAGGACAGCGTCACAAGCACAAGGTGACGCCGTCGCAAGTCTAACGTGGCCAAGACGAAACCCTAATGACGGCGTCACAAAACATAAGGTGACGCCGTCGCATATGTAATCTTATATATAGAATCAGAATTTTTCAGTATTGGTGTGTAGTCTTTTGGAGTAAAAACCTAGAACCGAACCAAGGCTGTCTAGTACAGTATTTTAGGGTTCCAAACCCTATCTTACATCAAGATAAGTTATTTACTTCATTAATACAATTATGTCTTTGATTATTTGTGTGTATGCTTGCATGTTCTCCATGTCCGGCTAATTTATTTGTGTGTTTCCTTAGGGAATATGAAACTTAATTATTGAATATTGATTGGTTGTCTCTTATCTTAGTTGATTAATGACCTAGTAATGCGGTAGATCATTCGTTGTGTACTTAATGCTTGATTAAATCTTTGTGAACCTTAGAATATAACACCTTGAGTAGTTGTAAGCTAAACCATCCAAAGAGTGCCTTACAGTAAGAGTTTATTATCCCTAGTGGGTTTTGTAGACAAGACCCTTTGGTAAGTTCAAAGATTTAGGGAACATACGCATACCCTACGACCTTAGACACACAACGCAACTAAGAATAAGGACGTGACAATTCAACCACCAATAGGAGATAATTAAGGAGTAGTAAAACCTAAGTAAACACATCTTTAAACTATCATACGAGCACACAATAATTAGACATCGACTACATACACCTTAGATTAGATAATTAGATAAGTAGAGTAATCGGTAGCAATACCAACCCCCCAAATCCAAACCCCGAGATTCGTACCTTTCAATTTCCTAAAAAACATAAAAAAGATAAAAAGTAATCTTCCTCAACCCCAACCTTAGCGTAGTAACTTCTTACTAGCATTCCTATTCCCCTAGAGAACGATATAAATACCCGTGGCTTACCCTAATTACTACACTACAACGATTAGGTTCACTGCCTAGGGTGTTATAAAACTTGCTCGAAGAAAAGGAAGTTTCCTTGACCCCGAACGACGCGTGTACCGTTATCATCTGCTAGCTGTTAGATACATGAGAGACCCAATGATACTACGGTATTTGGTAGGGTCCACCAATTTCCCATGTAAATCAGCGTCTAGCTTCTTGGTATGAGCCATTGGTGTGGCATAGGTGTCACAGTTTTGCATTCCAAATTTGTGTAACAATTCAGGGGCATATTTGGACTGACTCAAGAAAATACCACGGGGTGATTGATGAACTTGCATTCCAAGGAAGAATGTGAGTTCACCCATCATTGACATTTCAAAGTGTTTTGTCATAATTTTTGCAAAAGCATTTGAGTATTTTAAATGTGTTGAACCAAAAATGATATCATCCACATAAATTTAAACAATTAAGATGTGAGCCCCGTGATATTGTATAAAGAGTGTAGGGTCGACCGAACCTTTGGTAAACTTATTGGTAATTAGGAAGGATGATAACTTATCGTACCACGCCCGAGGGGCTTGTTTGAGACCGTAGAGAGCTTTCTTCAGTTTGTAGACATGATTAGGGAACTCTTGATCAATGAATCCTTCTGGCTGGCTTACATAGACCGTTTCTTCGGTTGTCCAATGAGAAAAGCAGTTTGACATCCATTTGAAAGACCGTGATGTTCATGTGAGCCGCAAATGCCGTAAAAATCCGAATGCCTCAAGACGAGCAACCAGAGCAAATGATTCTTCAAAGTCAATACCCTCTTCCTATCTATAACCCTTAGCCACCAGACGTGACTTGTTTCTTATTACGGTTCCTTCAAAGATCCAATTTGTTTTTCCAAATCCATTTTAGACCAATGACGAAGACCCCTGTTGGTCTTTCAACCAGTTCCTATACTTCAAGACGTTTGAATTGATTGAGTTCTTCCTACATGGATTCAATCCAGTTGTCCTTTGTCATTGCGTCTTTAATGTTTTAGGCTCAGATTGGCGCAGTGAGTGGATAAATGCAATGTTCACCATCTGAGTGAAGACGTTGTCTCGTTACGACTGGTTGATTCGGGTTGCCAATAATATTCTCAAGGGGATGGTATTTTGTCCAACAATGTGTGGAAGGTTGATGTTGATATACATTATGCAGATTTTGAGGATTCAAATGGCTTGTAGATGATTACGCAACATCAGGTGCAGCAGTTTCATTGGCGAACGGGTTAAAGAACGCTTTTGGATCAAAATATACAGGTGGGGTTACATCATTCGAACATCATCACCGGTTCGGCGTCGTTGGAAGCAATTTGTTCAACTGTTGTTGTAGAGTCAACTGGTGGTGCTTCTTCAACATTAGTTGTTGTAGCAGTGTATCGGTATAGAAGTATTATCGGGTTGAGCAGCAGAAACGCGGATACACCGAGTACGGTCATGAATATCGTCACGGAGGAGCAAATAGTCTTTCCATTTGTTGACGAGTAAGCTGAGGGCTTGTGACAGCTGATGATGGGGTTTGGGGGAAGTTTAAGCAGTTGTGACCGGGTTCTAAGCTGTTATACTCAGAAGCCATATCAGTAAGCTCATCAAAATTAGCATGAATCGTTTCCATAACTTGCTTTGTACGACGATTCCGATCCGTAACCTTTAGAATTATCACAGTATCCAATGAAGACTCCAATGTCAGCTTTGGCTTTGAGCTTTCCAAAGTCATCACGATCATTATTCGGATAGCAAAGAGATCCAAATACATGAAAGTGTTTAAGATTCGGTTTCCGGTTGTGGAGAAGCTCAAATGGTGTTTTGTTGTGGCGTTTTGTAATCATTGAGCGATTCTGAGTGTAGCATGCAGTTGAGACAGCTTCAACCCACAAGTAATCTGGAAGTTTAGCATTGATTAACATCGTTCTGGCAGCTTCCACTAACGTACGGTTTCACCTTTCAACAACTCTGTTTTGTTCTGGTGTGCGGGCAATAGATGTTTGATGCTCAATTCCTATTTTCTCATAATATTCCCGAAGAGTTTGATTTACAAATTCAGTTCCTTTGTCTGTTTGAATTTGTCTGACGGTGTTCCGGAGCTGAATTTGAATTTTCGTGAGAAAGGTGATGATCATCTGTGGAGCTTGATCTTTACTTCGAAGAAAATAAACCCAAGTCCATCTTGAGTAGTCATCAACAATTACCAAGATGTAGCGTTTGCCATTAATCGTCTACACGCGCATCGGGCCACACAAGTCCATGTGAAGAAGACGAAGCACATGCTGAGAGCTGTGTTCCACCTTTGAAGGAAAATGAGCACGAGTGCTTTTCCCTTGTTCACAAGCTGAGCATAGGTGATCTTTAGAATACCGGAATCGCGGGAGACCTTCAACAAGTTTGTGTCGAGCAAGGTTGGTTATGGTTTGAAAGTTTAGATGTGAGAGACGACGGTGCCATAGCCAAGATTTTGTAGATGTTGCCTTTGAGAGTAGACATATGGGAGATGAAGCAATCATGTCTTGGATTGAGATAGTGTAGAGACTGGATGAGCGTTGGCCAGACATAAGATCATTTCCTTGTAGATCACGAATGAAACAAGTTTTCTCCCTGAAAGCGACTTCCAAGTCTCCATCACAAAATTGACCAACAGAAAAGAGATTGTGACCGAGGCCTTCCACATAATAAACCTTGCTAATTTCAATATTGCCATTGATATAATCTCCGTAGCCCATGATAGCTGCGAAGTGATCATTCCCGAATATGACAGTGCCAATGAACTTTGAAATAAAGTTTGATAACTGTTTAAGGTTGCTTGTCATGTGTCGGGAACATCCGCTATCAACAATCCAAAGGATGATCTGTATCACCTGCATTACACACAGACGACACAGATGGAATAGAAGTAGATGTGGAACCTGATAAGTTAGAGCGTTCCTCAGCAGTTATAGTTTAAATACACACATCAATGATTTTAGGCATCCATTTAAATCCTAGTGTATTATGTATCCATTTCTGCCATCTCCAACTAGTCTTAGCTTTAGTCTTAGTGAAAGTACTAGGTGGTACTACATTCCTTGGAGGTGATACTGGAGCTATAGGGACATCAATTTGTTTCTTAGAATCTAAAGAGGGTGGTCTACCAAGCACAGACTTAGAAGCATTAGTGGGCCTAGAGGTATACCGATTCTTAGGATTCTGTAAACGTGACAAGATAGCCTTAGCAACACATTTATCATGACAATCAGAATGCATACTTTTACGACAAATAACACAAGAGGCATCAGACTGAATATCAAAAGTACTTAAAGGTTCAACATGAGTTACAACACTTTTTTCATTACATTTGCTAGACGCAATATCTAAAGTGGGTGCAACTGGAGTCTTATTCAAAGTCCTACGGTGTTCTTCTACTTCAACATTCTTTATTTGTCTTTTCTTAGGTCGCAACTTCCTATTCTTCCTTTTATTGCTCATATGCTGTGAAGTGCGGACGTTTGGGAAAGAGGCAATTAGTCCTGTTTCAGTAGAGGGAAGCACATTAGTAATTTGTGTTTTGTCAGTAGGTATTCTGGGGACATGATTGCTAAGTGTTACAGGTGCAACTCTCTTAATGATGCTAGGCTAAACTTGTTCATACTTTCCTAACATTTCCCGTAACTTAATGATAGTGTGCACCAAATCTTGATTTTCAGAACGAAGATTTCCAGCAAAATTCATGAATTCTTTAGTGTGTGCAAGATAATGATCAAGTTCGTTTGATGCTTCATCACGAGTCTGTTTGAGTAAATCAAATATGACACCATATTCCTGCTTAACTTTTGCAAGTTCTTGTTCATATTTTGAGATTTGAAACTTAAAAGACACGTTTTGATCATCCAGTTGCTCAAGTTTTGTATTAGGAGTTTTTGCACGCAATCGGGCGATTTTGTTTTGAAAAACAAGTTGTTGATCATGAATATCTTTTTGACACCAATTAAGATGACGTATTGCAGTTGAAAGCTCGTTTGACGATCGTTCATATTCAATTTTAAAGACTCGAACTGAAGCACATTATCCGTATTTTCAACAATTTCAACAGAATCAACAAGATATCGCAGATATAGAATCGATGCATATGGCAAAGAATGCAATAACACAACATTATAGATATCGCCACGATAACATCTTCCAAGAGTCGATCAACATCTTTTCTCAATAGTTTCTTTTACGTTTATTATTTGAAATCGATGTTTCGTTTTCTCAAAACTGTTTTCATGAGACCAAGTTCCTTGTGAAAATCCCTTTCCCAATATAGTGCACAAGTTTTCAAAATTTTGACATGTGGTAAATTTCTTTTTGAAGAATATCTCTATGTTCTCGAGCCATTGGCGATTGAAAATGTTGAACTTTTATTTCAGAATGAAATTCAATCTCACGTTCCAAAATTTTGAGGTCAGATAAGAAAGTGTCAAAGTATTTGATAACGCGACAACTTTCGGCATTACTTTTTACTTCACTAAGTGAAGGTAAATGACCATTAATTTGTGCACCATTTGGTTGAGGAGTGACTTCAGAAACTGGTGTGATAACCAAAGGTTTATTAGAAGTATCTTGTTGTGTGACAAAAGTTACGGCTTTTGAATAGTTAAATGGTTTATTATAAACGACATTTTCCATTTTTGACCGACTCTCGTCATCAGCATCTAATTCCTCCATTCGATTATATTCAACAACAGTCATAATTGAATCATCAATTATAAGTTCTGCATTGTAAACTTCAGGATTTGGTTTGAATGCTCTGTGTGAAAACTTAGGTTTGTAATCAGCAAGATTCGGTCCATATCCATTTGGATTTGGTTTGAAAGAAAACTTTTGAATCGTTGTGATTGATTCACCATGTTTATAAACAACAGTTTTAAACTCTTTGATTTTGTTTTGTAAGTCGACAATTTCCTCAAGATAGTCATCTATTCGTTTCGTGGAATGCTTTTTGTACTCAGAGAACTGTTGTTGACAAGTTAACAACTCAGCCTTGGCTTTTTGAGTTTCCAAAGTAAGAGCGTTAAGTTGTTGTTTATGTTCATGTTTCAGGTGTTCTATTTGAGACAATAAAGCATTCTTCGATGCGGCTAGATCACGTATCTGTCGTTCTAAAGATTTTTCGTTTTGATAAGATTTAGCAAAAGCGACTTCAAAACCCTTTTCACGTTTTTCTTGAGTTTTAAAAAAGTTGATTTGTCTAATTAAGCATTTATTATCCCTGGTTAACAGTGCATTTTTCTCTTTTAATTTTGTATTGACATCATGGTAATGTTCCACTCGGGATTGTTGGTCTTTAACTAAGGTCCGGAGCTCAAATTCTGGATCAAACATAGAATCATTTTGTTCAACGTGAGTGTCAACATGGTCATTATTTAGATCCTCAAGTATAACCACGGAGTCAACTTGATCATCAAAGGTAACCATAAGGTCACCTTGATCGTCAAATGTAACTACGGGGTCTAGTTGATGATCATCGGAATGAGATGTAGAAGGCTCATGTTGAACACTCTAATTCGTGTCGATGCGAAGGGCGGAGATAATAGATCATTAATGATAATTGTTTGTTCAGTACCGAGACAAGCCGTCGCTGTCATACATCGGGCCTGTCACTCATGTGTAGAGTTTTCATTTGTGCCATCAACATAACTGCTGCATTAGCCTGCAAGTCCTCCATATCATCATCGAATCTGCATCGCCATAAAGCTCGTTCCTTGTTAGAGAGAGTTCCACCAGCTTCATCCTTAAGAGCCAAGAGCATAGCCTCTTTGAAGTAAGCACTGCCTCTTGCTCTCGGCTTAAGACATGCATTAGCCAGATGACCCTTCTCATTACAGCTTATAACAAATAAGACCATTAACCCCGGTTTGAGCATTTCCTGGTCAACCACTTGAGCCCTCTGTTGTTGTGGAGCACCACGGTTATTCCTGCCCAAAGTATTAAACCCTTGACCACCTCCCATCCGGCGACCATAACCACGATTCTGAACTTCAACACGTCCATTGTTCACAACAGCCTAATTTCTAGTGTTTGATGAGGAACGAATGCGATTGTTGGATCTGTTTGTATACCGGTCGAAGGCTTTAGCAATCATAGCAAATCCTTGTTGCAATTCATCAAAAGCATCGAGTCCTCATCGCCTTCACTGTAAAGTGCTTGAGCATTGTTGTTATTGTATGGAACCAATTGAGTTTATTGAGGTTGTTGCTGTGACGGATCATATGGTGTGATGGTTGCAGTTGGTTGAGGAGCAGGTTGAGGAGGAACACTAGTGTGAGCCCACAAAGCAAGTTGTTGATTGTCCGGAAGTGACTGTGGAGCCGGGAGTCCACGGATAGCCCTTTCTTTGTCAACTTCTTTTTGGTGAGGCTTCAAATAGTCGTACAACAATCCGTATGTAGCATGATGAAGATTTTTAGCTTGGCGGAGAAAAATGACATACTTCTCCCATTTCGGACCAAGACTACTTAGGAACTTAGTGTTGACAAAGAATTGTGGCATGATGATATTGTGTTTGTCCAAATCATTGATGATGTTCGAAAAGCGATTATGATATGACTCTAATGTCTCTCCTGGTTCAATCATGAAGTGTTCATAAGCCAAGTAGATTTTGGATTCCATATCTTCCTGATTGAGCGCTGTGCCTTCCATAAGAAGATGAATATGTTCCCACATTGCTTTAGCAGTCTTTTGAGCATCAACACTTCGAAGGATCAGATTGGGTAATCCTAAAAGGATGTATTGCATTGCTAGTTCATCGGCTTCGAAATGTAGAAGTTCATCACCTGTGAGGTCTGAGACAGTTGCAATATTGGTGACAGCATCTCTTGGTGGATTGGCAGCTGGATCTGCGGGTGTAATAACAGTAGGCATTTGAAATGGACCTTCCATAATGACCTTCTTTAAAAACTTTCCATGTGGCTTCTTTAGATCACAAAACCTAAAGAACCTTATCACCCATTGATCATAATTCCCGGGAGTGAGCCCAAAGATGATTCTAAACCAGATTTTTGTGATGTAAACCACAAAAACTTTCCATGTGGCTTCTTTGATACGCGTAGAACTACTCGTAAAATGAATTTTGCCCAAAGATGATTCTAAACCAAATTTTTGTGATGAAATAGCTTCAATATCACCAAAATAACACAAAAGTGTGAAACTTGATGATCCAAAGCGTCTAAAACGGTTACGCGTAGAACAGCTATTGTAAAAAACGAAGCTCAAAAACAATGATCCACGCGTAAAGTTTGAAACTTTTTGCCAAAAACAGTTATTTTATCACCTTAAAACGTTGAAAGTACAAGAATCTTGAATTAAAAAGTGAAAAAAATACGTTTTTAAGCGAACCAAAGTATCACCCGTATGTTTTACGCGTAGGACCAAAACCCACTTCAAAAACAATACGTTCACCCAACTATTTGGCTCTTATACCACTGTTAGGTCACCATATATGTAACACAAGCATCAATGTGTAGAAATAAGAAAGAAGAGAAGGCGAATGAACAACTCACAAACACAAACACACGTATAAATGGGAAAGGTTATGCGTAGAGGTGAAAGAGTAAATGAATTGAACAACCAACCCTCAAGTGAGGGTTATTACATAGTATTTATAGGAGAGGGAGCTAGGGCAACACTCCTAGTCTCTTCCTTTCCTTATTGGACTTGGGCCTAGGCTTATGGGCCTTCTACATAAGCCTAAGGCTAATTACTAACATAAAGGCCATAATAAGCTAACTATTACATATGAATCACTAACACTTGAATTAAGGTTTAGGAGTGATTCCAACACACTTGGCAACATAGAAGGTAACAGGGGTCTGTGTTCTCCAAAGAAAATTATTTTTCATGGTTGCAAACAGTTTGGCAGTTAATTTTCTTATTGATTTTGGAGTTTTATCAGAGGTTTCAAAGTTTAATATCATCTGAAGAAATCTAGGATACATTAAGAATTTATGTTTGGTATCCTTGATATTTCTGAGCATTTCCTCAAAGATATATTTTGAAAAGTTATAAGTTCTCCCTTGAGCCAAACAAATGATTGCAGTAGCAATAGAGCTAGAGAACTGATCCCAACCCCCAGACTTAGGGCTAAGACACTGAAGAAGGGTATGGACAAGAAAACGCCATTTAGGACAAAATTTATTTTTATACCATATAAACTTCCCATCAGTGGGATATCCTATGCTGGCTAAACCAGTGATTATCTCATCTCTATTATTCTCAAAGAAACCACCTTCATCATTTAACTGCAAGAATCGAGTCCTTATCTGAGACTCAGTTATGATATAATCTACTCCATCAATGGTGGCCACAATCTCCTTGGATTGACCATCAAGAGTGTGCTCATGAGTAGTAGCCCAGAATTGCTTGACTAATGAGTCATAAACAATAGATGGAGAGAAAGTAAGAGCATACCTGATATTGGAGTGCAAGAGAAAATCAATCATTGATTCATACAGATCACCTCCTTTGGCCAGCTCCATGAAAGCAACTTTATTGTGATATCCTTTGTAATCCAGTGTTGCCATTGATGCGGATGAGTTTGATTCAAATTGAGAGGGAATTGTGTAATTAGGTTGTGGGATACTTCTGATTGACTATTTAAATGAGTTACCCAAAATAGTCGGTTAAATTGGTAAAAATCTCGAATAGAATCTTTGACCAATTTGACTTTAATTAAATCCCAAAATAAATTTCCAAATTTTAATGAAACCAACAGTAATGAAAAGTCAAACAGCAGAAACCAATCAGTAAATCAGCAGAAACCAACTAACTTTTGACCGCAGCTATCAATTCAATACTACCAGCAGAATCCATAGCTCATCAGCAGAAACACTCACGATACCAGCAGAAATGGAGAAACGATAAATCCTTCTGAACATAACAGTGCATCAACAGTCTCCATACTTAACCTTTATTTATCCAAATACCAACCAATTAATTACAGCCATAAAATTCTACCTACCAAAGATTCCATATTTACTGTCTATATAACCAACCCCTTGCCTCATCAAACACACATACAAACTAAATAACCAAAGTCGATTTCCTACCAAAACACCATGAATAACTCACCCAATCATCCCATCGAAATATCTTCAGACTCTTCTGAGAGTGAGCCATCCCACGATGGATGGTTAAACTATTTTCCTCGTGGTTACTCCAAAGGTGACATACATGTCCAGAGACCCTCCTCTTAAATCACCATTTGCGTACACTTCTTCAGAGGAGGATCTGCCCAATTCTCCTCCCCATGTGGAGTTTGAAGTAACCAGCTCTGAGCTTAATGCCATGAATGCAAATACTGATGAGGAGAATGGTGCATCTTCCAGGCCAATCAATGTTGCTCCTCTTGCTGTTGTGCCAACCCCTTCAGTGCCAGTTGCAGGCCCTTCAGCTCCAAGACCAGAACCCTCCACCTCAAACCCTGAGAAGAGAGCTATAGTGCTTGGTATAGCTGCAAAGCCAGTGTGGTCGTTTATTGATAAGTGGGGAAAGGAGCATCAGAGGATGCCAGAGTGGGGAAAGAGGAGGCCTGAGTAGGAGGTTGGAAGTTGGAAGCTGGAGTCTGAAGTAGTATTGTGTGAAGCTTGCTAGGGTGTAGTCTTGATGTGATCAGTAGCAGTGTTTAGAAAGTCCTGTAATGTGAAACTGCATCCAAGTATGCAATGTGTTTATGAATAAAAGACTTTGTAGTTTAATCTTTTGCTATCTTTTGCCACTAATTGTGTGTTTGATTCTAGATCTGCAAGATGGTTAGTAGAACACAGAGCATACAAAAACAAATATATATACAAATATATACAAATTATACAACATTAATCCTCCCCTTAAACCAGAAACCTCCTGATTCGGTGTAAAGTGAGTGGTGAAAAACACAATATCAACGTATATCAAAATAACCGTAAAATTCGACAAATTAACCTTTTAGGAAAAGGGTTAACGTATCAAATCTTACGGGTGTGATAAAAGTGATACCGGAAAAGTGATTTCCCGGGTCGTGTCCCAACGAGGTGTGAATGGAAGGATTCGTTGAGTTTCGTGATTTGAACTTGAATTGGTTTTTTGATGATTTGTTTGGTTTGAATTACGTTATCTACGAATTAATTAACGGGAAAGTAATTAAGGCAAGGGAACCCTAATAAACTACAAACTAACTATTACTAAGCCTAAGGAATGATAAAACGAAGCTAAACTAAGTTCTAGAGTGCTAAAACGTAAAAACGTAAAAACCGGGAAACAACCCGAGCCATAAACGTAAATATTTTGCAAATTAAGGACTACGGGTGTGAAATCAATTTTCCTACGTTCTATTTGACTAAAAATAATTTTAGAAAAAGACCGGGTATTTTTTTGAATTTTAAATTAATTACTACAAATTAAAAACTATATTAATCTAAATTAATTACTAAAAATAGTAACTCTTAACGAAAAATTATGAAAACTCTTGTGAAAATACTTTAATGTAAATAGAAGCTGGGAAAAATAAAAAGATGGAAAAAGCACTAAGGAATAAGCACTAAATAAGCCAAACAGCCTCAATAAGCAAAGGAGGCAAAAGGTGATAAATGAATTGATTGTGCAAAGGATGACAAGAAAGTCCCAAGGGCGCTATGCATGCAGGTACAATTCTATCACTCTCAAGGCGTGGGAGGTCTCAGGTTCGAGCCTGCCTCCCACCCTTTTTGCTCTTTATTTTTTTTTTTGAAATTTTCTTTTGGAAAACCAAAGTGAGCCAAAGACCAAGGCTTTTTGATGAAAACTTTTTGAACTTAACCAACTGAATAAGCAGTTAGGACTACTTATTCCCAACAGTTTTGCAAAAACTTCAACAGACACTCCTTTTAAACTAGAGATCACAATAAGCAGTCAACCAAACACCCTTTTAGCTAATCTAAGCATAACACAAAAAGAAAGAAAAGAGTGAACAAGCAAGGCCTTCTAAATTATCACTACCAACTGTTAAGCAAAAAAAAACTGAGCAAAAGGGAAAGCAGTTGGTTTAAGCTATTGGGAATCCTAAGCTAAAAAAAAATATATATTAATGAGCTACCAATAAGCACTATGAGGCTCTATACAAACTAACAATAATCTAAACTACACTAAGCTACCTAATGGCTCTAAAGTGAATCTACTAAGCAAATTACCAGTACTGATAAGCAATAAGTAAGTCATAATGGTGACCTGTTGCGATTTGGTTGCTGCAAGTTCACAACAGCTTTGGGGATGCCTGTTTGAGCTTATTTTTAAGCTGAAGGGAATTCCTTGAAAGTAATGACAAGCTACACAAGTAAAGTTAAGCTAGCATAGGAGTTAAAAATAACAATTAGGACCCAAGAAAAACTTTTATCAGCTTAGAAATAAGCTGAGATCAGATTGAAACCCCCACTGAATTTCGGATAAAAATTTGAAATTGCAACTTTTGAATTCGACCTAAACTATGCTGAAAGAATTTAAGATGCATACAAGATTAGACACAAGCAAGCTTGGCATATGGAAATTTGATAAGACTAACTTTTACACTTTTTGAACTTCTAAAAAGCTACGAAATAAGCCCAAAACAAAGAATCGTTTCTGTTTCGTTGCGCAAAAAAGTAAAACCCCTTTTTTTTTTGTTACTCAAATCTTGATGAAAACTAAATGTATCGACATGCACTTACTTAAACTGAACTTATATTACTGAAAACAAGTTGACTTCAAAAGTCAAATTGGGTAACAATCTTGTTTGATCCAAAACATGGGTCAAACCAAACACTCCTTTGAGTGGATAGTGAAACTTTACTAATTATCTAAACACTGACTTGACCCCTGCCTTTGAGATTTACTTTGGTACTTATACTAACAGCAATTAGAAACCTTCAAATAAGCTTTAACAACTACTTTAACCAAAAAACATGAAACTGAAAATGCTTTTCATTGATATTAAAAAGAGGAATACATCAGACCTTAAAAACAAGAAAAACTAACATTTTAAAGATGAAGCCAGGGGTGTTTAAAAGAAAGAAAACTAAATTTTAAAACTAAAACTAAGGTGCCTTATCATGGCTACATTGATTCCTATTTATACTACTACTAAGGGTCTTCAATCTTCAATATCTTGTGCTTCTTGAATTCATCTAAGCCATCCAATAAGTAGGTACACTTTGGGAGCAATTTGAGCCATCCATTGAGCTTTTAGACTTGGATTGCCATGGTGGCAGTGGGAAAAAGAGTGGGGAAACAGTGAGTGGGTTTGGGATTTGGGGGTGACTGGGTAATAGAGATTAAGGTGGATTTGGGTTTTGATGTAGCTGGGTAAAAGGGTGATATGGAGGTGGAGTGTTTGGGGAGAAGGAAAAGGGGATTAGGGTTTGTGGGGAGTAGTAAAAAGGGAGATGGCAGGGTTTTTGTTTGGGCGGGAAAGTGGGGAAGAAGAAGGGGGAGTATTAGTTCTTTGACTGGGTGGGTTGACCGGGTTAGAGTATTGGACTGGACCAGGTTATTATTGGGTCTTGGATTGTTATTGGGTTTAGGATAAGATACAAACCCATTTAATACCTTAGGGGCTAAAACTGCCAAATTGAAAATGTAGGGACCAAGACTAAAAATTATGAATTTGTAGTCCAAGGGTCAAACATGTAAATAAGTTAAGGACCATTTTTGCCAATTGTGAAATTCCAAGGACTAAACATGATCATTTTAAAAATCCAGGGATCAAAACTGTAATTTCTCAAAACTTTTGGAACTTTTCACCAAAGGACTAATTATGACAACTTGTGATTTAAACAGGACCTTTGGTGACTTTTCTTTTAAAATACGTGCTCAGGGACTATTTCTGTGAATTTTTGAAAGTCGGGGTCTAAACTGCCAATTATGCAAACTTTGCTCGTTTTTCATTTGTTTTCAATAAATTTGCATCTGAAACATATAAAACACAATTTTGAGATATTTCCAGTATTTTGATGCATTTCGGAGTGTTTTTAGATGTTTTGCAGTTCAGATTTGACTTAAAATGATGAGTTTTTACACACTCATCACCTCCCCTTAGGCACAATCCTCCCCTCAAACACAACAATCAGGGGTTGATCATGCCTATATGGACAATCAAAAATTGAAACCTTGGACCATCAAAAGCTTTAGTCAACAAATCAACTACATTTTCATTTGTATGAATTTTAACCACTTGAATAAGGTGTTTTTCATTAGCATCTCTAATAAAGTGGTGTCTTATTTCTATATGCTTAGTTCTTTGATGAAAAACAGGATTTTTAACAATGCAAATTGTACTTTGGTTGTCAATATAGATCTTAGTGTTCATAAAATTGAACCCATAGTCCAATAACTGATTTTGAATCCAAAGTACCTAACCACAACAACTAGCAGCAGCAACATATTCAGCCTCAGTAGAAGATGTAGCCACTATGGTCTGCTTCTTGCACTGCCAGGAGATTAATCTCCTTCCCAAAAACTGACAACCCCCAGTAGTAGATTTTCGATCAAAGTTTGCACCAACATAGTCACTATCACTATAAGATTCCAACTCAAATGGAGATTCTCTAGGATACCTTTAGATACTTGAAAATCTTCTTGACTGCTGTCAAATGGGAAGTCAAAGGAGTGACCTGAGGCCTAGAACAAGCACTGACTGCAAACATAATATCATGCCTAGAAGCAGTCAAATACATGAGTGAACCAATCATTGATCTGTATAGATGAACATTGATAGCAGGATCGGGTTCATTATTTGACTTAGACTTTGGAGCTTCATAGGGAGTAGTTGCAGTCCTAACTAGTTCCATATCAAACTTCTTGAGGATGTCATGCACATATTTCTCCTAATGAATGAAAATACCATCTGATTTTTGCTGCACTTGAAGACCCAAAAAGAATGTAAGCTCACCCATTGCACTCATCTCAAACTCACTTTTCATCAACTCCTCAAATTCCCTGCACCAAGCTTCTTTGGTGGAACCAAAGATAATGTCATCCACATACACTTGAACAAGAATGATATCCCTGGAGTTCTTCTTGATAAAGAGAGTCTTATCAATAGCACCTCTCATGTAACCATGTTTCAGTAGGAACGTAGAGAGCCTAGCATACCAAGCTCTAGGTGCCTGATAAAGGCCATTGAGTGCTTTAACCACTTTGTAAACCATATCTGGATTGTGAGGGTCTACAAATCCCTTGAGATGAGTGACATATACTTCTTCCTCAATTTCACCATATAGGAAGGCACTTTTTACGTCCATCTGATAGACCAAGAAGCCCATGTAGTAAGCAAAAGCCAATAAGAGACTGATAGTTTCTACTCTAGCAACAGGAGCAAAAACTTCATTATAATCAATCCCTTTTTCTTGTCTGTGACCTTGGGCAACCAACCTAGCCTTTTTCCTCACCACAATCCCCCTTGCATCCCTCTTACATTTCAGAATCCACTTTGTGCCAATAGCATACTTGCCAGGAGGCAACTGAATAAGCTCCCACACATTTTGATTCAAAAATTGTTGCATTTCTTCTTGCATGGCAGCTACCCAATCATCATCTGCCAAAGCCTGTGCAACACTGGTAGGTTCAACTTGAGAGAAGAAGCAAGCAAATAGACAATGATGATAGTCTATGTGATTGTTCCTATGTTGATCCTGAATGTAACTGAGAAATGCAGATTCACCAAAACTTGTCTTTTTCACCCTGCTTTTAGTTTGTACAGATGAAGTAGGATCACCAATTATTAGAGATTGTGGATGTACTGTGTTAATCCTCTTTGTGACATTAGGACTAACATCAACTAATGTGGCCAGATTAGTGATAGAAGGACCAAAGTCATCATCATAAGAAGAAGAATCAAAGATGCCTGTTCTTGACATATGATGAATGCTATCTAATTCATAGCTTGTATATTGTGAATTGGCTAAGTCAGATGGACTTGAAAATCTGGTGGGAGAATCATCTAAACCCAGAGTATCAAAAGATGGAGTAGTGGAGGGAACCGCAGGAACAACATCACTAGTAGAAGGAACAGGAACACTACCAGCATAATCACTATCAGCAGCAACTGACCCATTACCAGCAGAATTGACATCAGCAGCTTTCTGACCAGTAGGATCAGACATATTACCAGCAATAACAGATACATTATTAGCAGCATCAAACTTCCTGCGGGCTTCAATAGTTGCATGCCTTAAGAGTTCCTCTATTTCGTTGGAGAATTCATAACCATACTTTTCGACATCATCCTTTGCTGCATGCTTTTGGCGTTGAAGCTTCACAAGTTCTTCTGCATACCCTAAATCACTTGAAGCTGCATCAGAAGAATCTGTGTCCTTGGTACCTGAAAAGTGGTTAGTAGGAAAAGAAGGAACAACAATAAGTTGTTCATCACAGTCTGAATCTGACTCATCATCTAAGGAACCTGCAATGTTAGTTTGAGTAGCTTGTGGTTCTACAAAAAGATTAGATTTAAAATGAGTATAACCTAGATGATCAGTTAAGTAGTCAAGATCAAAGTACCATTCTTGACCTGCTCCCTGAAAATTTGGCTTGTCCTCCATAAATCTCAGATTCAGTGTCTCTTCAATCCTTTTTGTGGAGATGTTATACACCCTGTAAGCTTTACTGTGAGCCGAATAGCCTATTACAAAACCCTCATCAGCTTTGCCTTCAAATTTCCCCAAATGATCACTTGTATTAAGGATGGTCACATGACAACCAAAAGGCTTAAAATAGGTTATGGTAGGAATCTTTCCAGACAAAAGTTCATAAGGTGTCTTATTGTGAGGATGAGTTATCAACACCCTGTTCAAAACATAACAGGCAATACTAACTACTTCAGTCTAGAACATGGTAGGTAACTTTGAATCAGCAAGCATAGACCTTGCTGCTTCAATAAGGGTTCTATTCTTCCTTTTAGCAACTCCATTTTGTTGTAGAGTCCTGGCATTACTGTAATCCCTTTTTATCCCCATAGAAGCACAGAGCTCGAGTAATTTGGCGTTCTTGAACCCTGTCCCATTGTCACACCTAATGGCTTTAACCTTTTTATTCATCTGATTCTCAACCAGGGCAATAAAGTCTTGAAGAATCTGAAATATTTCATCCTTAGTCCCCAAGAAGAATTCCCAGCAATACCTGCTATAGTCATCAGTAACCACCAAACAATAGTACTTCTGATCAATGCTTCCGATAGATGTAGGACCAAAGAGGTCTATGTGTAGAAGCTGCAAAGGCTCTGAGATAGTGCTGACAGCAGTAATGGATTTATAGGAAGCCTTGTGCAGCTTTCCCTTGTTACAGGCCACACAATTGTGCTTATTGGTAAAGACTTTGGAAGGAAGTCCATGAACTAAACCATGTTTTGCCAGCTTGTTGATAGTTTTAAAATTGACATGAGCCATCCTTCCATGCCATTTATTAGATTCATCCAAGGATGCCTTTGCCACTAAACAAGCTAAATCTCCTTCAGGCTGAACATCATTGAGGTTGAATGTATAAAGATTATGTTTCCTAGGCACCTTTAGAACAACTTTGCTGTCATCAGGTATCTGGAAGTCTTTGGAAAGTACAAGACATTCAATATCAGTGAACAAAACACAATTTTTCTTGTCACAAATTTGAGACACAGAAAATAAATTGAAGTTTATTAGTTGTTCCACATAATACACATTCTCAAAGTCCAGCTTGGAAGTTCTAATGGTTCCCTTCCCTGTAATTTTACCATCTCCTCCTCCAAATGTAATAGTACCTCCTTGAATAGATACAAAATCATGCAATCTGTCTCTGTTCCCTGTCATACTCCTAGAACATCCACTATCAACAATACCTAAATCTTTATTTGTATGAGGATCATCCTACAAGTTAAAAGATATACAACAACATTAGTATACATGGAGACCCAAGTCATTACTGACTTGGGCCTGCCTTGTGGATCATTTTAGAAAAACCTGCAGATTGATGAGATCCACTATTGTTCTTGGAATCCGTCATGAATGATGGTCTAGCTTGTGTCCAAGAGCAACCTGCAGAGGGCTTAACAGCAGTATCCCACCTTGCCCCCTTGTATACAATGGGTCATTATTAACAGGCCTATATCCATTTTGAAAATAAGTACTAGTAGGTCTGATTAATGGCCTAGAAACATTTCTTCTCCAACATGATAAAGATGGTCTATCGGCAGAAACTGGGTTACCAGCAAGAACTGGTCGACCAGCAGGAACAGGTCTACCAGCAGCAACTGGTCTACCAGCAGAATTGGTTCTGCCAGGCCTCACATGTGTTCCAGAGGGAACGAATGGAGGGATTTTGGTCACATCATTCCATATTGGTCTATGTATCTGTTGATAAGTACAAACACCCATTTGTTTCTCATAAAAATCACAATCTTTGATAAGATGAAATGTACTACCACAAACAAAACATGATTTCTTCTTAAAATGCCTGTTCATAACAGGAATAGTCTTATCACAAACAAACTTATTCAAACCACAACCAAAATCAGAATTGTTTTTAACAGAATCAACAAAACAAGAAATGTTTCTAAAATAAGCTGTCTTTGAAGATGATTCATTAACAGCAACTCTTGGGGCATGGTGAACTGGTAAAGGCTTGGGAGAGGCAAACTTGGGAGTTGAAGACTCTTCACTTGAATCACAATTGGCATAGTCTTTAGACTGGGTCTCTGAAGTCCTATCACTGGAAGAACAAGAGACAAAAGTATTAGATTCACTGCCAGTGTCAGATAAGTCATTGGACTTTTGACCATAGGTCATATGTGATTCATCTGAGTCTGGGTCTGGGTTGGGTGGTCTAACAATACCATTAATTAAGGAAGGAACATAATGCATTTCATCTTGTTTTACAAATTTAACAGGTTTCTATATTTATCTTACTCTTAATCAGTGACAAGATTAAAAACACTATATTCATTAGGGTCATAAACCTCATCTAGACCAATATAATCCTTGAAGCCCAACCCCATCTTAGTTTTAACAGACATAGAATTTTTCCACAATTTGTCTAGCTTTTTAGCCTGTTCTTGCCACTGTTTATGTCTAGCCACCTCTGTATCTAAATTAGCCTTTAGACCCTCTTTTTCTGCAATGACCTTTACATATTCTTTCTCATTAAATTTTAGCACATTAGTGGTGTTCTCCAAATCTCTTTCTAACACTTTAATTTTCTCTTCAAGAGCCAATTAATTTTGTTGGTACCAGGCCTTTTGTTTTTCTAAAGATTTAACAGTTTTCTTATAGGCCTGGACCTGAATAAAATATTCTTTATATTGGCCATTAACATCATCAAATTCAATTTTAAGAGCATCATATTTAGCATTACAACCAAAAATACAATTTTGTACCTGAGAAGTGATGCCCATTAGTGCAAACTCAACAACAGTATCAGCAACCAATGCAATATGAGGATTCTCATCCTGAACTTCATCCACATGAGCATCCCAGTCAACCCTTGAGTCCAAAGACAACAAAGCTTTAGGTTTCTGATCCTCAGCTTCCTTGATCTTGAATGCAGAATATCTTCTCCTGTCACTTCCCTTCTTATCTGGGCATTCTCTAGCAAAGTGACCCACCTGGTTGCATTCAAAACACCTGATCTTCTTCCTGTCAAACCTGGCTGCCTCTCTTCCCTTGTAGCTGAACTTCCTCCCAGAACCCTTCTCAAACCTATTGACTTTTACAGCAACCATGGCCATCTGCCATTTGAGGTCCATCTCCTCCAAATCCCATTTATCTACTTGTTCAAAATCTTCATAGGCCAACTCCTGTTGGTCTTCAGTCTCAGCAACAAACGAGTAGAGCACATCCTCTATCACAGTATTGGACTTTGATTTTCTTGTAGAAGAAGTGTATGTTCTGGTTGCTGCTGATGAAGAAGTGAGACTTTCAGCATGAGACACCATAGTGTTAGCGCTGGTAGCACTAACAAAAGTTGAGTTTGATGGAGTTGTAGAATAGGTAGAATGACCCTTGATATCAATTTCAAGAGATTTAAGCTTATTGTATAAGTCATCGAAGCTTAAATAATCAAGGCCTCCTTTTGCATTGAGAGTGAGAGAAACCTGCCTCCAGGAAGAAGGTAAAGCACACAGAAACTTGAGGTTGCACTCCTCATTGTCAGGTTTGGCCTTCATCTGAATGAGCTGGCTCAGAATTTCCTGAAACCTGTCATACCCCTTGTGTATGCCCTCCTCTTCAGAAATTGTGAATTCCCGAAAGCTCTGCTTGAGCATCGACTTCCTCATCTTCTTAGACTCTTTGTTACCACCAAATCTTGCCTTGATAGCCTTCCAGATCTCTTTTGCATCATCAAGATGATGAAAGTCGCTCATATGCTCATCTGGTAGAGCTTGAAGCAAGGTAGTCCTAGCTTTTGTTTCCCTCTGAAGGGCAATAGCTTCTTCAGTTGTTGCTGCTGGAAGAATGATCACATTACCTTCTGTATCTCTACCAGTCTTCTTCTTACTGTTGCCTTTTAGAACAATGTTCCAGAGATGGTAGTCATTGTTGGTGATGTAATTTTCCATCTTCATAGCCCATATGTCATATTCGTCCTTCTTCAGATAGGGAAATTTTGCATTGTTGTTGGACATGGTAGTAACAACCTGCTGAATTGTAGACTGAGTATTGGATGACTCAGGCTTCTCCTCATTGTCTGATTCTGAATGTTTTGATGATGTCATTGTTAGAGTGAGATTAGGTTTTTGTGAAAGAGAGTAAGGATGTCTTCTTTAAAAGATTTTCACCAGGCTCTGATACCACTTGTTGGATCAATCCCAGATAGATCTTAAGAGCCTTTATGAACGTATAGTAAACATGTGTATCACAAGCAAACTATGGAGAACCTTTACTAGACTTATGTTCACGCGGAATATAAACACAAGAATTAAGAAGACAGTAAACACCAAACACTTGATCCTCTATGGATCTATATTAATTTACTAATAATGTTCTTGAAAGGTACATAAAACCCTAGCCGCTGGTTTCTTTTATACTATCAAGAAACCCTAATTCTGCAGCTTACAAATCACGTAAAAGATATGCATTATCTATTCCTAAATTAACTCATGCATATCCTAACTAAATACTAATAATACGGAAACTACATATCCGCAGAAATAGAAATAACTATCAGCAGTAACTGCACTATCCGCAGTAACTACACTATCAGCAGAAATACTAACACTATCAGCAGGAACCTTTATCAGCAGGAACCCACTATTACAAAATTCCTAACAATATTTAGTATAGATATAGATATATTTATGTTGTCCTAATTTATGATTATGAAATGTTTAAAATGATTAACATGTTATTTTTGAGTTCTACAAAAAAAACCCATAAATTTGTAGTTTTTTAGTTTATAATCCGAGAAAAGTAAGATCGGATCGGATTAGATCTTAAGATCGTATGGTTTCGGTTAGGATTTTCAACCTTGTCTATTTCGGGATGGGTCAGGATCGGGTCGGGACGGGTCGGTTTTCGGCCCAATGCTCAGCCCTAGATCCTACAAAATTAAAACCAGTAGCAATAAAAAAAGACAAGTTTAACATTTGCAGAAAATCAAACTCGTAAACCAAGTATGATCACCAAGTGTGATCGAAGAAAGAGAGACTAGAATCCAACTAAACATTAAAAAAAAGACAATTCTAACATTATCAATAGTTGATGTTTATGAAATATCTATTCCACCCCATGCTTCTAATCAAACAGTGCACCATAAAAAAGATATTTAGCTTCTTGTCGAAGGCGAGTGACTAATTTTCTACTCAAACAACATAAAGTCGCTTGGAGATTCTGGATATAAATTCAAATCAATCATGTTGCTCTGACGATGGATATAGCTAACCTCATTGGTTACCTCATTGCTCCTTTGGTGTAGACTAGCAGAACTTGAAGGATTGTGTTTTTTAATGATTCCACATACTCATATCTTGATGGATTTAATGTCGTGGCTGTTGTTCTTTTTTTTTCGTCGACTTCGGAGGCCTTCCTTTAGGTCATTGAATCGCGGCTCAAAAAGCGCATCCAAACGATTGATTAGATTAGTAATCATCAAATTAGCAGTTTTATTCTTATATAAAGGCCACACTTGGTACTTTGCATTCAAATCATCAAGTAACTTAACAAAGGGGTTAGCACCATCATTATGCTATATTTCTTCCGGATTCAAGGTTAATGCATCAATCCTCCAATGTGGATGAATAAGATCCAAAGAAATTCTTCTTCTCAAGAGTTTTTTTATCTTGTGAGCACATGGAAGACTCATAGTTGCCGGGAAATGACCGGTGCAAGGAGCCATTGTACCTAAGATAACACATAACATTAAAGGTTGAGAAAATCAATTTTGTATTACAAGATAAAAATATAATGGCGGCAATTAATACCTTTAGTGATCTTTTCATGTTGATTACATATCTCTTTCAACGCAAACCGAAATACATGATACAAAATCTTTCTATAAACAAGAGTATTGCAATTGTGAGGAACTTTTATTTTCTCACTTGCGAGTTTCACTTTAATCTCATTAAATTCATGCTTAACCAAAAGACACTTTTTATCACTCACTTCTTTAAACCCACCGGTAGAAACTTGTAAATACAATTTAAGTTTCGCACGAGCACCTTTGGTCCTTGAGTATGAAAGATTACCAAATAAATGCTTTTCTGTCCAAGCACTTACAATTTTTTATTCCTACGAAACCAATTTTTCTTTACGTACTCAATTGCATCTTTCTTTTCTTTATAAAGCAACTCGAATTCATCCCAATTATTACACAAACATATCTTCTGTTGTTGAATATACGATATTATTCCAACTTGACATGAATATATTAAAGTCTTCAGCATGTTCAAAAAACCATTTGCAATTCAACATTTTTTTTGAATATGCCAAACACACAATAGATTTGTTGTAGATGAGACTACATTATTAATTGCATTCATTAGTGTCAATTCCCTATCTGACATAATTATCCTATATACTAAAAAGCGTTTGGTGCTCCCCTCACAATGGTGTTGTTGGACACGTGTTTCAATTTAAGTGGCTGAGCATTAAATGAATACTCCACCGCCTCTAATTCTTCCTACATCTCTTCAAATCTCTTCAAAGCCAGTAACTAAAATCTCCCACCACCACTTCTAGAGCCTTCTTCCATAAACATCTTTTAAAAATGGCGCAAACAAATCTATCTACTACAAATCGGTTTCATAAATCTAAACTTCCTGTAACAAAAAAGGTAGTACCGGTTGTTTGTTTACCAGATCGGGGTCGGTATTTGATACATACGGCTAATTTATTGAAGGTGTTGTCTGAGTATGCCTGAGGTATGTGTATATCTTTTACAAAATCTTTTATTTACAGTTTTTTATAATTGAATTGATGAACTTACTATGATTTATTTAGATTGGTGATTACTATAATAAATTTACTATTTTGGGTTTTATGGGATTGCCTGATAAGTAGTCTTCTTATTTTCTTTCGAGCTTATTTTGGCCTTATTAATTCTTAATTTTGGTTCCTGATTAGATTGGATAGTTTTTAAAGGATAGGGTGCTATTGATTATTTTTCAGGTTCAGATTATGTTGAGGTGCAAATGTGTTTGATGCTGCAGCAACCATTGCGACATAACATTACAAGGTTTGACTTCATTCGACTTCATTTGCATATGTTTACTCCAGTTGCAATATGCACATAAACCGTTTGATAAATTGTCTCAGTGAAATACTTTACAAGATAACTCATTTTAGCATAAATCCTTTGGTTCTATAAATTTTGGTGGGGCTTGAAGGAATAAGAACTTATAGAATAAGAGAACTTATTTGAGTGTATACCCGTTAAAAGAGATTGAGAAGAAAAAGAACATTTTTTTTACAGCTTGATTAGATTCAAAATGACAATGAAATTGAGATTTCGACATTATCTGATCTTATAAAGCTCCTCATTTTCACCCCTTTAAACTGTATTCTGTAGTCTTTGGACATCTGAGATACCGACTTGAGCTCGCAACTTAAAATTTTGATTCACTTATTGAAGAAATACCATATACATCACCACTCATTACACGCTTTTCCTGTTCAGTCCGGGCCGTTTTGTGCTTTTGACATGGGATACTAACCTTTTGTTTATGATTTCATGTTCTATTCCAGCCTTTTATTATGGCTAAATTAATCGGGGTGTCCTTAATGAAAAATCATTCGTGCCCTCAAGCTATATTGTTTTGTACTTCTTTTCTTCTATCAAGTCCTCAAATTCTTAAAACAACTTATTTAATACATTTGTCCAGGATATAAACGAATGGTATCATTTAAATACTCCGTAGTTGTTTTTGCTTATAATGCGTATGTCCATGATTATTGATCTAAATATCTCATTCGCCCTTTTTTCTACAGATACATCATCCACATCTGCAGGATAAAGATGGTAACATAATGTCAAGCAAACCAAGTATATTCTCTTGCTTTTCATAAATTATCTATCTCATGCCGACTTTTATGATTTCATATCTATATTTTCTATATATTCATCTTTAGCTAATCAGTATCGTCTTTTTTCCAGATATGACTTAAGGGGAAGGAAGCTGCAAACCACTACCCATTTATGATGATCAGTTGTATTATCAGGACCACGACAAGTTTTGTACACCATTTGTGGATGAATCGAAGCCTATCTATGAAGTAATAGAATGGATGGAATCAGAGGTTGATCCGCGCCAAACAGTCAAGTTTTCTCACACAAACCGGCCACTTGTGAATGGCCGACCGTAAGAAACTTAAAACGGCTCAGACACGAACTCAATGAAGATCTGGGGAGTATAGTGTTTCCCCGGGTCGTTATGTCCCAGCGAGCTATGCAATGGATCACCTAACGTATAGTGATCGAGAGATTTGAACGGGAAAAGGGTATTTGATTGATTATAACTACAGAAAAAGCCAACAAATTACAACGGCTTAAATGCAAATTAAAGAAAGTTAAAAAGATTAAATAAACGCTATCACTATTTTTAAAATTGATGAACGTTTAAAACTTAAAACTTACGTTTAAATAAAATTACGTAAACGTACAAAATAAAAAGTGAGATCTAAGAAATAAAAGTCCTAAAAATATGAAAATGATATTTTTACAAACCTAATGATAAAAGAAAATTTATAGAAAAAGAAAATTATTTTTATAATTACTAAATTAATTATAATTAATTAAAAACTATTTTTAATTATTAAATAACTACCTTAAATACAAGAAAATATGAAATAAAGCTAGAAAAATAAAATTAAGACTTAGAAAAATCTAAAATATCAAAAGAGAATTCTCAAAACTATTTTTGTAATTTTCTGATTATTTTTGTTATTTCTATGAATTAAAAACTATTAAAAACTAATTAAATTACTTAAAAATACAAATTTAACTAAGAAAAATCTAGAAAAATATTTTTTTGTCTTTTTATATTTATCTTAACTTAAGCAAAATGAAAACTTATTTTTTTGAACATTTTCTTAATTAATTGCAATAAAAGCTAATTAAAAGGCCTAAAAATCAATTTAAATGCAGAAAAATAGCAAACCAACTTGGAAAAATATGAAAATTTCAGGAAAGGCTTAAAATAATATAAGGAATCTAAGAAAAATGGAAAAACAAGGGTTAGTGTGGAGGAATAAGAGGCTGCTTTGCAAGTGCTTATTATTAAGCACTCCAAATAAGCTAAAATGGTCCAAATAGGCACCAAACTGAAACAGCAGCTACAATATGCTAAAAGTTACCAAATGCAACTAGAATCAACAAGCTATAACCTCTGATTTGCAAGATTAACAGATTTGACTATATGAGCTTAAGGCTAAAAACAGTTTAAGGGGGTCTACTTTGAGCTTAAAAATAAGCCAACCAATAAGCTAAAACCTAAAACCAAATATGGGACCCTAAACAAGACCTGGCTGGCTATTAACAAACCAAAGGACAGACTTTGAGAAGCTCTTATGAGCTCTGTGCAAGGGCTGCAAGATCTGCACAAAACCTGTGCAGATCAGTGCAGTGTGCACAGGGCATATAAGCCTGTTTTGACAAGCTCATTTGGGGCTTCAAAAAAAATGCTAAAAATATATAAAAATGCTAATAAGAAATGAGACCAGCTGAAGTTAATACACCCACAATTTGACATCATTTGGCCCAAAACTGAGTTCATGAAAAATCATCTTAGATGGGCTAAAAACTGGTTTTGCAATTTTTGACTTTTTTGACAAAATTGAAAGTTTGACTAAATTGAACTTTGAAGCTAATTTTCCAACTGAAATTGATGTAACTTGATGAAATAACACTAATGCAAGCTAGCTCTAAGATTTCTAAGCACAAAATAAGCTTTTAGCTTTCAAAAATTCCAACAGATAAGCTTAATGGACAGATTCAAGAGGAATTTGACTTTTAAGGTTCTAAGGCTCACTTAACTGACTCAAATGAGTTTCAAATGGATAAAGAACTGTAAAGCAAATGACATTCACTACTGCATAGCCCTCTAGCTCATAATGCTGCACAATCCAAACACTACTTTGATATCACTGATTTGCAAAATAAATGAAGCTAACTAATGAACAGGCTAGAGTTATTGATCAAACTGAGTTGGGATGACTTAAATATAACTGAATAAACACATTTAAACTAATTGTGACCACAGATAAACAGACAACCATAAAATGCAAAATTTGACTTGAAACTTGAAAATGAAAAATCTTACTCACAGGAGTCCAACTGCTTGCAGGCTAAAACCAAACCAAAAACTACTCTAACCTAATCTATTCCAACCCCAAAGGAAGCTGCATCAACCCAAATTCCAAAACCAAGCCAATTTCACCCAGTTTGACTTTTGTTGACCTTGATCCAATATTGCTTGAAATGGATGCCTAAGCTTACAGAAAGCTTTGATAAGCTTAAATAAGCTTGATTGAGCTTAAAAATAAACTTCTAAGAACTAGCTCATAAGAATTTGAAACTGAAAACTACAACAGTAAGCATTAAACTTGGAACTTAGATAAAAGACTTGGATTGATGTTCAAAACACATTACAAAGATGTTTTAGCTTAAAAGTAATACTTAGAAACTGAAATTACAACATTGGGAATTAAACTAATACATTTATTTTAAAAAAAACGACATTAAAGAAAATTGTAAAACTAGCTACTACTTTCTCCTTCTCTCTTCCTTCCTTTTTATACCCAAGCTTGTCTTCTCTCTCATCTCTGAGTAGTTCCCAGCACTTTTCTGGACCTTTGGATGTCTTAGAGTGATCATGGCCATTCATTGGATTTTGGCGGGAAATGGGTATTTAGCAGTTGAGGTTGAGTGAGATGAAGGGGAAGGCAATTAATGATTCTTGGAGTTGTGTGGAGGTGGGGGGAACAAGTTGAGTGGAAAGGTGAGGGAGATAGAGTGTAGCAGGGATTTGCAGAAAGCAGGTGGGGAAGAAGGATTTTTGGCGCGAGGTGTTTGTTTATTTGACTTGTGGTTGACCAGGGTAATATTAAAAGGCAGGGGGTTCAAAATGGTAAGGGTCCAAAAGGATTGTGACAAGGGTCCAATAGGTTGAAAGGGCTTAATAATAACAAGGACCTAATTGCAATTTCTGAAAATTACAAGGACCAATCCTGTCAATTATGCAAAGTTGTTCCAAGGGCTAAAAGTGACAATCTCCAAAAGTACAAGGACCAATCTTGTAAAAGTTTAGTACAAGATCAACTTATTGTTTACAGATGCTGATTTGGTATCCGTCTTTCTTTGCAGACTTACAGTCCAGTCGTTAGCCACATAGTGTCATGACAATTGATACAAGGCACACGCCTCCATAGTAACGGTACATGTTCAAATTTATGGTTACATGTTTAGGCATCGTTCTTGATATAGCATCTATCGATCATAAATACTAAATATTTTATGTTTTTTATGCAGAAAGGCATCGCATGTGTGACAACTCGTATTTTCAGGTCATATTTCAAAACATATTTCATGCTTCATTATTCATCATTCATCGTAAACTGGGTTTACGAGCATCAAATTCACGTAACCGTAATGGTTTAGCTGTGAATTCATGATTATATCATCGAGAACATTTCATATAGACTAAGTTTAGTCTACATTTCATTAGCATCATTTTCATCATGTTAGTTCATTCATGATTTTGCATTTCACATTAAACGCGTAAATTTCATATTAAATAAACGCTATCGCGTAAGTTATTATTTTGAACATTTAATCCGATACTTCAAAAAAAATTATTCCGACATATTTTTATACTTATATTAAGTTTATAAAAATAATATTATGAGTTTACCCAGTGTTTTAAATTTATTTTGTATATAAATTGTTAAATTTATATTATTACGACGGTTTTCTTAAAAACTACACGATAATTATTATTTCACTCAAATTTTGCAAGAAATGCATTTTTATAATTTTTATGACATCAATATGTTTTATTTTGACCCGTTAAAATTTATTTTTAGTTAACGCTACCTTAAATACTCAAATGTGTATACAAGTTACTACATATCTTAAAATATTTTACAAACTTGACATGAAATCTAGCATGATCTAATCAAATTGCCAAACACACATTTTTCTTTTGCTTATTCTCCTCATTCACGCCAAGACATCTCTCCCATTTCCTCTCATTAATATTCTTGTCTTTTGGTCTACTTGATATTTTGTTCAAGTCTTGCATATTTTTTTTTTCTCTATATAGATACTACTTTTTTTTTATTTGCCACAAAACACAAACACACAAAACTCTTTCTTGGTCTCATGTGGTTCTCGATCAGCAGCAAGGCAAGGAAGAAGGAAATCATCAAATTTTTCAAGAGCAAGTTTTATACAATCTAGAATACACTCTTTGTTTAGGTTTTGAAATAAAAACCTAGGGTGTTTAGGTTTAATCCTTTGTTCTAGTCACCTCATCAAGTAACTAGTAAGCATATCATTTTCATTTTACATCTTTCATTATCATTTCATATCTATTTCATCATTTTTGAGCAAAGCATGCAAGACTTATGGATGTTTATACCATTTTTACATTGTTTTTAGAAGTTATACATATATAAGTCATCCTATAAATTATCCCTTATTATATATTAGTTTTGGTGATGTCTAGGAACCCATGACACCCTAAGAAGGTGTATGGTAGGATTAGAATAGCTTCGGAGTTGTTTTGAAGGGATTGGAATAGGTTTAGTACGAGAAAAGTTCATTTTGACAAGTCGAATAAAGGGTCTGATCGTATTTTGTAAATCTGGAAAAACGACAGAAGATATAAAATTTTTGGCCTAGATATTTAGAAAATATACTTTAAAACGAATCCGTGGCCGCTTGAACGGATTAAAACGGAGTTATAACGAAGAAGTTATGAATTTTTCAAGTTTGACGACGAAATATATACGTCCTGAAAATTTCAGCACACTATTTTTGTTGTGTACGAGTCAAAAACGAGTCTTAAGCTTTATAAATTATTTCGACTTATCAAAAATATATTAGTATACTTTGATACGAAGCTAAGGACGTATAATACGTAGAAAACGGATTTGTAACGACTAAAATATACACGTTTTTATGAAGTTGCCGTAACTTTACTTTTAGAAAAACTATATTATTTTTATTTGCCGAGTGTTACGGTAAACAAAACGACCATGTTGAAGGCTATGTTTAACGTAGACGTAGAACTTTTTGTAACGAGATGTCTTCTAATAAAATCGAGATCACCAAGCATATTTTTCAAAATGACCAACCGTTTGTATAGCGGAGTTGTAATAAATTATTTACGGTTGCTTAAACTTTGCCGAAACTCACTTTTAAACCACATTTTGGACAAAATCACCATATTTAACCTCTATTATTTTTATGTTCGAGGCCATTTTCGTCACTTTCATGAAATTTCCAACGACATTATTTTACGACGAAAAGTTAAAATTTCACAATAAATCATTAAGAAACTATTGTAGGATGACATTTTGACGTAAATACTTGTAAAGTAATTTAAGAATGGTCAAGACGTCAAAAGAGTATTTTTCGACGATAAGTATTATTTTCAAAACTCACTAATGGTATAAATAACATACGAAATGCATGCATAACATTTCATCATAACTTATTATATATCATATCATTCATAATAGGTCCAGTTTAGAGATTCACGCTACATTTCGGTGTACTCACTTTTGTCATCGCATCATTGTACCAAGTGAGTTTCCATAGCCCCACTTTCAATTGTTTTATACTATTTTGGGGGAGATACATGCTCAACTACTTGCTTTTACTTACACAAGTACTTTTAACTTATACGATTTACAGTGAGTTTCCATAGCCCCACTTTCAATTGTTTTATACTATTTTGGGGGAGATACATGCTCAACTACTTGCTTTTACTTACACAAGTACTTTTAACTTATACGATTTACAGTGAGTTTTCATAGCCCCATTTTTAATTGTTTAGAACTATTTTGGGGGAGATACATGCTTAACTATTTTTAACAAGTACTTTAGAGTTTTTAAGGATAACTTCTATCATGATCACCATTGTTTCAAAACTGGATGTTGTACTATATTAGTTGTACTTGTTTGTTTGGTATAGTTCATCGTCGTATAAAGTTCTATGTCAGTTGACTACTGATACATCGTCGTATAAAGTTCTATGTCAGTTGACTAATGATACATCGTCGTATAAAGTTCTATGTCAGTTGACTACTGATACATCGTCGTATAATGTTCTAAGTCAGTTGACTACTGATACATTGAGTCTAGTCCTATTGATTAAGTGCTATTGTTCTACGTCGAGTTAGGTACTATTGTGAATTCATTTGACATCATGTGTTGCACATAAACTATATACATTTTGGCAGTGGGTTGTGAACACACAGGTTGCAAGTTTTGTATGGGCGGAACTTGGAACTGAGTGAATTTACAATGCCTTTGCTGCATAAACGATTTTGAAAGGCTTTACATTTCAACACAAACTCTATGAACTCACTCAACCTTTGTGTTGACACTTTTTAGCATGTTTTATCTCAGGTATCTAAGGCATTCACTTCATGGCATGCATTGGGACACATCATGGAGTCGCGATGACGACGCGTCTCACTTGGGTTTTACGTACTTTAAAACATTGTTTGAATTGTAACAAACTTATTTCCGCACAAGTTGATTTTCATTTGGGACCTACTTTGTAAACTCTGATTGTTTTATTAAATCAAACGATGTTCTTTTCAAACGACACTTTAAGTCGTTCAATATAACTGTGATTGTGATGCTATGACAGTCAATCCCCAGGAATTCCATTCCGCTGCAAAACAGGTAAAAATGGGGGTGTGACAAAGATGTTACACCCTCAGGGGAACGATGCATATAGCAGACGTATACCTCTAAGCTCACAAGGCATTTACCTCATTCATTTGCCTAGGTGTTCAACATTCTTTATACAGCTTATACTGACATGCTGTACCGCTATCATTGGTATAGAATCTTTCTGATTGTCATAATTAGGAATGGATACCATACAATTTGTTGATGTTAAAGGGATATTTTTTCCTTCGGTTTTTTCAGGGTAGATTCATTCAAAGCTTCAATAATTTCTTCATTTATGCGGCTTTAAATCTGTACCTTTTTTTTATGTTGCTATTATTTAGGTTTGTGTGTTAATTTGGTTATTTCTTTGTGATGAGATTAGAAATATAAGAGAAAGTGGTGCCTTAATTATGCAGCTTTCGGGGCTGAAGTGGAGGTTGGAATGGGTGGGTTTGGGGGCTGAAGTGGAGGTTGAAATGAGTGGGTTTGAGTACTGAAAATAGGGCCTGAAATTTGTTGCGTTTGGGTGCTCAAATGGGGGCTAAAACGTGTGGGTTTAGGGGATGAAATGGGTGGGTTTGGAGGCTGACATGGGTAACTTTGGGGGCTCAAATGGGTGTAAGTTTGTAGGCTGATATAAGTGGGTTTGGTGGCTGAAATCAGGGTCTATAACAAAGGGTAACTACCTTTATCATTGTTAAATAAAGGTCACTACTCAGAAAACTGTAGAATATACATTTACTACTTTTTAATTACACTACCCTTTTCAAGTCATATTAAAAGCTAAACCAATATATTACTGACAATTTCTTTAACTGGGTACAAGTTTTGGCCAAGAAATTTGGCGCTGCTATAGTTACCCTCTAATGTCGTTATTATGCAAATAGTAACCCATTCGATTGTCTAAACACAGAAAATCTGGAGTTTCTTTCAGCTAACCAAACACTTTACGACTTGGATGTTGTTCGTCACTTTTCTCAGGTATGTTGTGTGGGTATTTAACTTGCAAGATAAACTCTTAGGTCGGTTGAGATTAATGCTATCATGAAATGGAAAATTGGCTAAAATGAATTAGAATCTTTAGTTTCATATGATGATGTAATTTTAGAAGTAAAAGAAAAGATCATCTGATAACGTCATGCAAGTTTATTCAATTTAAAAGCAGGCATGTGCAACTTAGTGGATTATAATGATGCTTAGTACGGATGTTGTCGTCTTAAGGAAATGAGACTCAAAACCAAAACTAAGATGCTAATTTAGTGCCCATTAACCAAAGCATTGAAAGCATCATTTCTATATTCGCTTTTGCTTTTGGGTAACTAAACACTTGAAACTGCCATCTTGCAAAAGCAAAATGCATAATTAGTTGAGATTAGTAGTGGCACAAGGAGCAGAACGGAGTGCATAATGGGCTAAACAAGTAATGTTTAGTACATTTTTGCTTTAACATAACCGCAAACACTCAATCTTATTTATTCCAAATAATAGCGGTAAGTTTGACAGTGAAAATGCATGATTACAATAATAGTCGATACAATTATCTTCCAACAACAGTTTAGAAGGTATAATCATATAAATAATACAGTTGCATGATTAGACTTATGTTTTTGGACAATGGGTGTTATTTTAAGACCGGTAGGAGACTTTTGATTAGACTTACGGTTAACATTTTCCATTGATTTTTGTTTCAGGTGAGGAATGTTTACTAATGCAGAACAAAGTTATGAGTGAGTGCACAATTCGAGCATACTAACTCTTTAAGATTCAAGATGTCATGGTCTCTATAACTCGCGAGGTTGCTGCTAAATAACCAACATGGCAAATGGATGCATTTGACGATAACGACTTCCATAAGTGATTGATAAACCCAAGGACCAAAATTTGGAGTTTCTTTTTTTATGCTCCTTCCTTGGACATGAAACTTTGATAGTAACTGAATTCACTTGATGTTGATTTTAGGTGCATGTTGTAAATATAATTAGAGTTGATGTGTACATTAACCATAGGCATGTCATTTTAAGTTTATTCAATAATATATAACACATTGGCTCCCGCAGCAACGCGCGGGCTACCCCGCTCGTTATAAACGATTGATCAGTGTGTCCAAAAATCACCTTAACTTCTTCTAATGCCCATTCATAACTTTCTTCGGTCTCCGTTTTCAAAAAAGTAACCACTGAATAAAAAGATGTATTAAAGCATGAAACGATAATATCAAGGAGAGGCATGTTTAATCTTTTGGTTTTGTAGGTACAGTCCATCACAAAGGTGTTTGAAAAGGATTTGGCCAATTTAAGTGATAAGGGGTGTGCCATAAATAAATGATTCATATGCCTTTAAGAATCATGTTTAACATTATGCAAATAAGAGCAACCGCAATGCAATGGTTTTTACATGACTTTTTACTATTTGAAAAAGCTTTTAAATGACTTGATGCATCGGAGCAAATACTTTGCATATGGCTTTTGGGAGAAAGACTTGATATCTATCAAGCGTTTGATACAAAAGCTTTTGAATGAAAAAGCACAAATTATGCATTACATCATTTAATTTACACTAGGCGAGTACCCGCGCCTGACCACAACGGTTCTTAGCGGTAGACAATTAACGATATGGGATATTATGGCAAGTGTTTCATTTAACACATCAATTAAACAACACATGATCTCTACTACATGATTTGCAGCCATGATTTTCGCACATATCGGTTATTTAAAGTTACATTTTTCCAATTATGTTTGCCTGATTTTCGTGTACACAACATGTTTAGTATTACTCCATTACATCTATCTAAATAGTTAACTCCATTTGTAGAGATGCATTTCCATGCAAAGATAAAATTAGTTTCTATGTTTATAATATGTTTGTAGAGATGACAGTTGACTTTCAACAATGATATTGATATCGTAGTTTTAATATTGACAGCTAGACACATTCAACATTCAATTTTTATTTTTACCTTTTAAAGTGCTTCAACAATATTGATTTTCAACATTCAATTTTCAAGTTTTCATTTTAACCTTTGACACTTTTTACATTTTATGTAGTAAAGATAAAGATTAAATGTTTACTTGTTGAAAAGCTTTTGAAAGACTTTATTACATTGAAGATGTTTTATACACATGACTTTTTAAAAATGAAATTTATTGAAATATTAATGAGACATTAATGTTTTAAAGTCAAAAAATCATTAAACTTTCTTGCATTGTAGATGCTGTAACTAGGGGTGAGCATCGGGACGAATCCCGACCCGTCCCGACTAATCCCGATACCGACAATGGGGAAAAACCCAAACCGACTCCCGACCCGATAATGGTCCCGACTCGTCCCGAATCCCGATAATGGTCCCGAAACGTCCCGAATCTTGATTGTGGCTGTGTTTTCTCGAGACCGTCCCGTCTCCCGACCCGTCCCGAATCCCGATTACCAGGAAAACGCAAACCGACTACCGACCCGATTACAGTCGAATCGGTATCGGGAAGAGAGTCGGATGTCGAGATCGGGACATGAGTCAGGTGTCGGTCGGGATTGCTGACCCCTAGCTGTAACTACCTTATTCAAACTCCTCAGACAAATCACTAACCAACCTATCTCCTAAAGTATACTCTCGAACTTTTTATTCTTCACAAAAATGTATTGAAAGTTGAAACTTTACTCACATAGTCACATGCATTTATCACCTTTTAATTGACACTTTAATCTCATATTCTCAAATGCACATTATAATGTGTTTATCACCTTTTAGTTGAGACTTTGATCTCGTTTTGAATAGTAAGGCTTTTTCTTACATTTAAGAACCCTTTTGTGTCTCTTTTATTAAAAAATAAAAATGAAAAATCTTATTACAATAATCGTTAATTGTTGAGTTCTTCATCCGAATGAGATAACCCACTAACCGAATCCTTCACCTATTTCTCTTATAAGTTATAACCAAGTAACCAACATTGAGGATTTCAGAGGTTTTCGGCTATGTAACATCGCCCTTTAGCATGTTTTTGATGGTTAAACTAGTTTTATCTTTTAGCATAGACCGCATAAGATTATAGCATTAATATGTTGGAAAATTTAGTGCTAGGATATGTTCATACCTGGTAATGGGTCAGGAGATACGAAGTGTACACCCATAAGGTCTCTGAATACCTTGACTCTTATAGTGGTAAAGTGTGATTTAGTCTTTGATAAAGTTCAGGGAGTTTGCTCTTCAGTGAGTCAACTATTAACGGTATTCATCAGGTTGATGAGTTTAGCTTTGTACTCATTGAGTAATAACCTAATGGATCTCATCAGGGAGTGATGTTATCAGATAGTTCATGTCATCAGTGAGTGAACTTCTGAGTGAACACACTAAGTGAGCAATCCTCTCAGGGACTAGCTCATCAGTGAGTTTAACAACAAGCTGGGACTGAATCTTAACTAACTTGTAACGGCTTTGACCTATTCAAGTGGCAGTTACAACCGCTTAATGACCACATTTAATTGGTCATGTAATCAGTATTAGCTATAATGGGGATAATTTTGAAGCGATTAATGGGCCGATTAATCATCATAATTCCATTTGACTAGCTATGAGTTTTTTCCTATAAATAGGAAATCATATCATGCATGAAAGGAATACAGAAAACGAAAAACACTTGTAAGCAAAAGAGTTATTGATTTGTGCCTAAATCATTAACATATATTTGGTCTTATCCCAAGTAGATATTCGTGATACCCAGGTATTAGGGTCGAATAGTTTACTTTGAAAAATGATAACACGATTCAAAGTAATATCCGGTAACCTGTATTGGTATTTTGGATTGCTATTAATTATCTTCATCCTATTCTGAGAGCTAACCTAACATAATATGTATTGTTTCTCACAATTTGTTGATCTAACTGAATACTTACATGTCGATATGTGATGTTGGAAAAAGCCTATCAAACTTATGTGAGATAGTTCAGGAGTTAAACTTGTACAAGTTGTTTTATATATGTTACTTGAGATAGTAAGGCTGGACGCAGTAAGGTTGGTTCGATCGATCCTTTTGCCGATCTCACTCGATCGTCTCTACTGTGGCTTCATTTGTCAATCGATCGATCGCAACATTTTTTTGGATGTGGGTCGTCTGGCCGATCGACAATCGTGTGGTTGTGTGTGTGTGTTTAATAAATATAAAAAGTATTTTTGTGGGGTATATTTTTTGTAGTGTAGGTCATCTTATTAGGGCACCCAATTGCCTGAAAGTCGCTGAAAAGAGAAAGCTGACGTGACAGAGAAAATGGGAGGGATTGACCCTCCTTACTGGAAGCAGCATAAGGGGGGTTATTTAGTTTCTTGTAGTGAAGTTCATACTTTGATGTTCTAACTGAATAATTACGTGTCGATATGTGTCTACAAAGTTCTATGTGCAAAGGACTTAATTGCTAAACTTTTTAGTTTTTTTTTTGAACTTGCTAAACTTTTTAGTTAATGGGAAGATTACGTGGTGTTAGCACCACACATGACAACTTTAGTGATATCAAAACTAACCATTTTACGTTGTTAGGCTTTTATATACATATTAGGCGATTATTTGTGCATAACAATGAGATTTTTAACGGCAAACAATTACAGTTATAATGTTTTGGTTAAATGGTTCGTGTAACGTTTATACATAAAACATAAAATAATAAAAATATAATCGAAAAATGTTATAACATGCGGTAATTCAACTTACAGAATTTTTATTTTTTCTTTAAATATATCAAATAGCATATAAAAATATTTAGTAAAAGTGAAAATAAAACATTACATCAATATGTAACTAAACAATGAGCGTTATTCGTCACCTAAAACTTCTTGATACATGACATTTGAGGTGTAGACTCCTTCTTGACCGAACTCTTGGACATGATTCACTAGGGCTGTAAACGAACCGGACGAACACGAACGGAGCATTGTTCATGTTCGTTCGTTTAATTTTAACCGGACAAATAAACGAACACAAACGTTTAAACGAACGAATTTTCTTGTTCATGTTCGTTTATTAAGAAAATGAGTTGTTCATGTTCGTTTATGTTCGTTCATTAAAACACTAAACGAACACTAAACAAACGCTAAATGAACATAAACGATCGAACATAAATGAACATAGACAAACAAACGTAAACTTTATTAAATTATGCAAATTATACTATTTTATAAGTGTTGTTTTGTTTAAGTAATCCAATTTTAAAATTATACAATTAAAAGATATGATATACGAACATAAATAAATAAATGAACATAAACGAACGCATATCGGACGTTCACAAACATAAATGAACGGACGCGACTTTTGTTTATGTTCGTTCATTTAACTAAGCGAACGTAAAATATTGTTCATGTTCGTTCATTTAATAAATAAACGAACATAAACGAACTTTTTACCGAACAATACATGAAATGTTCACTGAACATTCACTTCGTTTACGACCCTATGATTCACTAATACCTTTTCTAGTTCTACGTAATATCCCTCTAGACAAAGCAACATAAGTTGGCTATGCGAGAAAACAACGTCTAGCAAATAGACACCCACACTTTGAATTGTCTGGCTCTGAGCTTTATTGATAGTCATTGCAAAACTTAGGCACACAAGAGACTGTTTACTATTTAGTTTGAAAGGAACATGTCTTTTTCAGATTGAGCACGAGGAATTCTCGGCAAGAGCATTTTAATTCCAACGTGTTAGCCGATAACGATCTCAACAATAATGTTGTCAATATGTTCTTTTTTAGTTGATAAGATTGCTCTTGAAATTATATCAGCTGATGAATGAGCATTGGTGACCAATGAAAGAAATATTTCATTGATCAAGCAAAAATATGATGGATCTGTAAAATATATGAGGAAAAATATGAATATAAATTATTAAAACAAAAAATGCAATAAATAAAAATATCACAATATTAACTTCATTTTTGTTTGAAACTTGTTAAACAATAACATATCAACATTATTTTCATCATTCATTTCCATCAATTTATGATATCAACTTAACTATAAATTAACACGATAGTAAAACGAAGTTCATTGTGTGTTGTATAATAGAGATGTAGATGAAATTATGAAAACTATTAATGTTAGAGTTTAAAAAAAAAAACTCTTCTTTTGATTTAGAAACTGTATTATAAAAGAAGTCAAAAGTTGTCATGCATAGTTTTTGAAATTTAATGGTTAGGGATTTATTTTATTTTTTTTAATTTGTAAAATTGATCATGAGATTGAAGGTGGCTTGCGTATAACTTGTATAGAAAAAAATTGCACTTTCAATCATGACGGTGCTTAACATATGCGCTATGATTTTTGTTAAAGAATTAATGTTTTAAAGGATTTCACCGACATATAACTTGTGTAGAAAAAAATTGGGTTTATAGACAGATAGGTTACCAAACTTTCCAACTTTATTCGCTTAAGTTATCAAACTTTTTTTTTGTGCAAAAAGGGTATTGGACTACACGGAGTTAACATTCAGGTTACTGAATTTGTAAAATGAGACATTTAGGTTACTTAACTTACCTAAAAAAATGCATTTGGCTTACTTTGATTACACTAAAAAATGAAGGTTGAATGCTTAACTAAAGTTCAGTAACCTAAGTGAACAAAATGAAAGTTTGGTAACTTAGGCGAACAAAGTGGGAAAGTTGGGTAACCTGTGTGATATAAAACCCGAAAAAAATTTTGCCTCACAAATTCTATCTCCTATACCAATAGAAAAAACATCACCTTATCACATAGGATTAATCCAATTGAGATGGACGAAACTTTTTCAAAAAAAATTAAGGCAACATTAAGTATCTAAAAACTTGACATGTTTTTAAAGCAACATTTTTTGAAATTGTAAGTGAGAAATTGAAGTTTTAAATGTGTATTATAGGTATTAAACATTACTTAATTTAAAAATTTTAAGTTTAAGCAAAATTACGTGTGTGTTATATGTAACTAGCAGGGTACCCGTGTGTTGTGGCGGCGGGTACCTTAAATTAAAAATTTTGGCGTATAATATACTACTATTATATTTTTATCATGACAATAACTTTATAGAAAAATATATTTTTTGTTGTAATATCTTTAAGCAATAGCCTAGTATTTCATTTAAAAGTATTAGTGCACCCACATATAATCGCAACCAAAACAAATATTGATAACTCAAAAAATCATTTGCCTGATACCCAGTGCAACTCGTAGTACTCGGCCCAATATAATTTTTTTTAACAAACATTAATAAAGACCCATTATTGGAAATAACCCTAAATGATACTAAGACTAATGCTACCCTATTTTCTTATTCACTAGCCACCTCTTATCTATTTTCTCTCATCTCAATCTCATAAACTCACATCTTCACTAAATTTTAAAACCAAAAATCCCATCAACAAATCCCCGCGTTCTCTAATCCAAACGACAAATAGAAACTTGTCACTGGTGATTCTCGATTCTTGTCTTCATATCGAAATACAAACACAATAAGCACCATTACATTTCTTATTTTTGACCCACGAAAAGGAAAAACCACAATTCTTTTGAATCTTGTTTGTGACTCGCAAACAAGGTAGGTGGTTTCGAATTTTGTTTTTTCCAAGATCAATGAAGGGTTTGTCGGATCTTTAATGATCTATGACTATTTCGAAAACCAAAACCGAGATTTTGTTCTTGATCTTGTATTTATTATTATTTTTTCATTTAAATTTTTTGAGAAAGACGTGGGTTTTATTATGGTTTGTTGTTGGTTGAAGTTGTAACTATGTAGTTGTTGTTGATGAGATGATGGGTTGTATCATTTAGAATATACAAAAGTAAATGAAGAATATGTTGTGGCATCCATACACAACTACAAATCATAAAAGTTGGTTTACTGCAAAGAAAAAAAGTGGAGTTGGAGTAGTTTTTTGTACCTTTGTGCTACATTTGTGTGTACATTGTGCTTAATGATTTGTATTTATTGGTGAAAGTGTGTATTAATTGTAAGTAAGGAAGATAGTGTTTTAAGATAAAAATTATTTGTGCTTAACATACTTGTAAATAATGTTTTTTCACTTGTATTTGCTTAAAATCTATATTAGGAAATCTTAAAAATTTAATATGAGGGAAGTGTTTAAATGCATTATAAGTAGTATATATATAGATAGAGACAAAGAGAGTCGGACATCATCACATTTTAAATATTGTTGCACCCAAATATGTGATATTGTGATGTAGAATTAGTATTTATACTTTGTTGTAGGGTGAGCATCGGGTCAAAACCGATCCGAACTGACAAAACCGAAACCCGAAACTTGAAAAAAACGGAAACCGAAACCAAAATTACTCGGTTTTTCTCGATTCGGTTCGGTTTTTATCGGTTTTTTGCTCGAACCGGACCGAACCGAAACCGAAACTCGGTAAAAACCTAAACCGAGTTAGAACCGAGTTTTGTCGGTTCGGTTTCGGTCGGCTTGGTTTTGTCGGGTTTCTCGGTTCGGTTTGGGTTTAATTCGGTTTTGCTCACCCCTACTTTGTTGCGTTTATTTGAGTTTCTTAATGCAAAATATTTGAGTTTCAAATTGAGTAATGTGGAAGTAAAAAACACTTAACATATCAATTCTTAACACAATTGGAGCACTTTACTACTGACATGTCAAATACAAATTCATGTAAATCCCTATTCGCATTTTGCATGTGATTGTATATTGCTGAACAATCGATATAGTGTTCATTTTGAATTTACACATCGCAATAGTCCTAAAAAAGTTCAAATATTGAAAAAGTGACAATTTAAATGAAAAGTGTATTATGATATTGGAGCAATGTCCACTCACTCATGTGTCGTTGGTATTAGTGCCAACTAAATGTCACAATCTTTGTTTATTCGATTTTAATTTAATCATTTCATTATTTAAATAGGGTATGCCGAATTTTGGATAAGCACAAAACTCTATCTACTACGCACCCGGAGCAACTTTTGGGGCAATGCATTAGGTTATACAAATGAATGACTGGTGAGACAATGGGAATAAGTTTATAAGAGCGGAAGGTGCGGTGAAGAGCATGTTGGGATTTTAGAACTAAGTTAACTATTAACCTCTATAAGTACGCAGCGGATATGGATCTAGTAATCGCAATTAGGTTAACACATATTAATAAACAATATATAATAAAAGGGTAAAAAGAAACCTAACCTTTCGTGGCAATTGAACGCAAGTGTAACGAACAAGAAAACCAATACGAAACTAAGTATCTAAAATAGATATCTCTACGAGTATCACACACAAACACTTAAACCAAATACGTTCGATAAGAGCTAGTCGAGAACGTTTATAACAATCAACCCTTTGAATTACTTGAATACCACGAACAAATATAACCAAGAACCCTTCTTATTATTTTGCCCGAGAACCACCATAACTGTCCGATGACTATCAGTCTTCTTTTAACCCAAGAACAAAACAAATTAAAACCCCTTGCTTGGATGTCAGGTTCGACTATGAACACAACCAAGTTATACATATAATAAACCTTTAAAACACTTGAATCTATGATGCAAGTTAAAAGGTATTATTCACTTGAAACTAAAAAAACAATCGACTTTATATATAATATATATACATGCGATTTATTAAAAGTTCAGGAAGTGAATATTATTGGGATTTAATTATGTATAGGATTTAGATCATGCATGCGTAGGGCCAATCGACTTTTACAGAATGCATGATAAATCGATCACTTTAGGTATTAGGAATAGTGTAAAATCATTACATGTATGTAAGGGTTATTTGTTTATATAGAGTCAATACCGACCCAAGCATTGGGCTTTAGACTTGCTCGACAAGTAACAAAACAAACACCTTATCTGATCGTTCATGGCATCAAGGCCCAAGGCTTCACCAAACCGACCCAAGTAGAAGGCTCACAACAGCCCATGGGTCGAGTAATAGGATCGGGTTGTATACATGTACAAACGGGTCAAGTATATCAAGTATTTAAAACATTCGTCACGTACTCTCGTGTTTAACGTGTGTGCCCCCATAGGCTCACACACTTCTATTCGTTTACGTGTGTTTTAACTCCCACAAACCAACAACTCCCACTTGGGAGTTGGAGTGTCGAATGGCACACAAAACTAACGACGGAAACGCCTAGCAACGCTCTCACTCGCTTTTTAACTAAAAGTGACTGAGATATAGTTTCATAAAATCTTCTCAGTAGCATGGTTATTAATGTCTTGCTTTTAATCATCCTTTGTTATAGATACCGTTAAACCATGGATATGGATCTTAAATCATTCCATATAGTTTAACCATTTAGATTCTCGTTATAGATTTTAATTCAAATATATCAAATGTAATCAAGTATCATCTTGCATTACCCTTTGGGTCTGGCCAGAGAGTTATCTGATTAAATCTGGAGAGGCGCCATGGTATCTTTCTGCACATATCAAGTGGACTAACAAATCCTTTATTGACTACAAGTGTTGTGGATGCTTCACATCACTCCGAAATATAGCCTTTATAACTACCTTATTCAGATAGCGTTTTGCGTATACTTACAGAAAATGATATCCACACATAACAGAACTTGTTTGCATCTCAAGTCTAAGGACCACCTTAACAAACTATTTTCAATATTTTACTTATGACAAGGATCCAAAAGTAAATGTTTGAAAGTTGAGGTATCCAATATGCATCTCTAGTGAATACATATGAGTTTGGCGGGAACAATCCACATTCTCGTTAGAATATAACCAACACTCACATTTTCCTTTCATAACAATATTCCCATATTGTTAACAGAAAACATCAAATTATCCTGAATATTAAGTGTCAATTTCCCCCGATAATGCTTGTAATTTATATCATTTATATGGATTTTCGCTTGTTTTCCATTATATTTCACTTTCAGGTAAATTACGAGCATTGGAGCTAAAGAGACGCATAAGTAGAGAGTTTATTGAAGATTTATCATAGTATGCTCACTTTGAAGAAGTTACGGCGTAACTCCTCTCTCACATTACGCCGTAACTAAAGCGTGGCTCAGAAAACCAACTTATCAGAAGATTACGGCGTAACTCTCTCAAAGATTATGACGTAACCATATTAGGTCAAATGAGGTTCCGCGCCACTGATAATTACGCCGTAAACTCATGCATCAACTACGGCGTAACCAAGATTTATTGAAGAAACGGCGTAACCCCTTCCTGAGGTTACGCCGTAACCAACATTTCTAGTGCAATTTACGAAGAATTATATGTTATGGCCTAACTCTTTTAATAGTTACGCCGTAACCAAGATCGGGCCTATAAATACCCCACGATTTCCAGCATTTTAAAGCGTCCCATTTCACACACAACAATCAGAGAACGTGAGAAGAAGCCAAAGGCAGATCTAGAGGAGCATACGGAGCTATCTCCAAGGGAGAAATCACTCCCCCACGATAAGCATTAGCTTTTTATCTTTTCTTTACTTTCAATTCATGTATTTTGTTAGTGTATGCATGCATAGTTTATTGGTAGCTACCCTTGTTTCGGTAGTTTTGAATGGCGGTAGAGGCTAGTTGCTTAGGAGATATGACCAACTGACCCTAAGTGAGTAGACTTAGACAGGAAGGGTAAGATATGACCAACTGACGACCCCTTCTACTTGTGCGATTTGACCAACTGATCACCTACCGTTTGGATGAACTTAAGAATTAGGGGGTGAGTGTCTAAGATGCTAGCGCCCGGGCACTCACTATTATAAATCTAGCATGTAGCGGAACTTAATGACTTGGCTTAGAGGACCAGGAACAACTGGACTTATGAGGGGACACCTGACTTCTCCAGTGGTGGCTCTTTGCTGATAGGTTAGGACGAACTGACCAAATGTTGTCCTCTCTACTTTGACCCCACCTGAAGTAATTGGAAGTAATTAGACGTAAACATGACTAGTTAGGATGAATAACTAGGTTAGTGTCATACCCCACGGAAGGCGGAAATACGAGGTGTAACTGAAAAGGAACATAAGCAAAAGATAATAGAACATACCAACGTTTAGGATTTAAAGGAAATAATACATTATTACAATACTAGTTTAGCCGACATCGGCAATTAAAATACAAAGTTTAGATCCCAAAAGATTTCGTTTTGATACATAATGATTAGTAGTGACATGTGAAAACTTCATTATTCATAGACCTTGAAGAAAAGCTTACTAACGATCACCTGAAATGCATGAGAGAAAACGGGTCAGCTATGAAAATAGTTGGTGAGTACACACATTTATATAATATGAAAATTCTTAAGAGAGAGTCAAAGGTTTTAGTCATTGAGAATGGTCCACAAAGCAAAGGCATTGTAAATCCACTCAGTTCCAAGTTCCGCCCATACAAAACTTGCAACCTGTGTGTTTACAACCCACTGCCAAAAGTAGTATGTCTAGTAGTCAAGTATACGTTGTCATAATAGTTCACAATATAGCACCACGTATATAATGTATGCCAGGCAAATCCCCTAGAATAAATAATATGCGTCCCGTAACATAGTGAATGAGAGGTTGGCCGACCTCTAATAGCGCTATCCATACTACCTATTGGTAGAAGACTAACAATGCGAATGTACGAACAGTACATCATACAACTATTATATACAATTAAGAACACTCCGAACATGGGAGAATTTGCACTGCTCTGAACAAGGGAGACTTTAAGTCAGGTTCATAGCACGTACGGTTCAATAAGTTCAAACAAGTCATAAGTGTTAATACAAATTAGCCGTAAAAACGTTTATTTATATTTTACGATCTTCTAATGTTTTGTCGATAACAAACGTAAAATCATTTTAACGAAACAAATAAAATAAGTAAACTGTTTGAGCCAATAGTTTTCTAACACACTTACGTTTTCACATAAAACACTAAAACAAGTATAAGTGATTTTATGATTTAGATATACATATGTACAACAACTAGTGTTTACATACTTAACTAAGTATATACTAAAATGGGTAAAAACAAGTATATACTAAAATGGGTTAAAACTAACAAATGGTATTGACCCATAATCCATGATTTTGTCCAAACCACTTAACTAGGTTCATTGTATTCTAGAGATATATTGAATCTAGAAAGAAACCCATGGATCAACCCATAACCCATGACCCATGACCCATAACCAAAAATACCCATGGGCAAAGAGGAGCGTCCCACGGATCCCTAGCTTTACGCTAGCCGGATCCCTTGTGGAAGGGATCCGTGGGATCCGGGGAACAGTGAACTTTCTCCTCTATAAACAGTGAGCCATTTCTTCCTTTTAGCTCACCACTTTCACACATACTTTCTTCAAGTATTGTACCTCTATAACCACTGATCCTAAGGGATCTTTCTATGTAGTTTGTCTTTTGTTTTGTGTGATTCTCTAGGTTCCTCTTAAAGGCGAGATCACCACTTCTTGAAGTCGAGCAAGCTCAAGTCCATGAGTTGCCATGCTTCGTCATCATCAAGACAAGTGAGGTTCTCTTGTTGATAGTTCTTTCTTCCTCCGTAGATGTTGTGTTGAAGGCATTAGTGAAGGATGCCAAAAGAGTCAAGACGAAAGCATTAGTGAAATGTGCTTAACGTCTATGTCAAAAGCATTTGTGAAGAATGCTAAAGGTGTCAAGTCAAAGGCATTAGTGAAGGATGCATAGGAATCAAATCAAGTGGCATTAGGGAAGAATGCCTAGGTCGTATAATCGATGAGGTGCATCGTTATACATATAAGTATTTGTTTATTTCCAAGGATAGTGATATCCTTGATGGTGTTGTAATAAGGAGTGAATCTCCTTAAGATTAGGTGTTGTGTTGTGATGGGTAGTAGTTCCTCCATAGTAATGGAACTAGGTGCTTAGCCTAGTACCTAATAAAGGGTATGCGACGTTGTGATAGGATTAGTTCTCCTTGGTGTGAAAGAACTCGGTGGTTAGCCTAGCACCGTATAAAGGGTAGGCGACGTTGTGTTAGGTGTGGTTCGCCTTGGTGTGAAAGAACCCGGTGGTTAGCCTAGCACCGGAAAAAGGGTAGGCGACGTTGTGATAGGATTAGTTCTCCTTGGTGTGAAAGAATTCGGTGGTTAGCCTAGCACCGTATAAAGGGTAGGCGACATTGTGTTAGGTGTGGTTCGCCTTGGAGTGAAAGAACCCGGTGGTTAGCCTAGCACCGGAAAAAGGGTAGGCGACGTTGTGAAGGCTTCTCCGCCATAAGGAGATTGGTGTAGTGTTTACGAACTCTCGAGTAGGTGACTCGGGGAGTGGAGTAGGGCAAGGAAGGTTTCCTTGTAGCCGAACCACTATAAATACTTGTGTCGTGGTGATGTGCTTCTTACTCTTTATCTTTCATTACACGTTTATATATCTATCTATCAACGTCCAACATAAACAACCAAATAGATTGACATAAGTCGATCTAAATATTTAAAAGGAAGTTTTAAATTGGTAAAACTATTCAACCCTCCCTTCTAGTTTTCCACAATAAGTTCATAATTAATTCCAAGAGTCTAAGTCAAGTTCAAAAGTTCAAGTCAAAAGAGTTCATAAAAGTAGTAATCAATTTTGTATGCTTCATGCATTCCGCCCCAAAATATAGTAAAAACGGTAAAAAGGGGATCGTGAATACTCACCTGATGCAATAATTATGATGACAAAAGTGGATACACAGAAATGAGGCGAATGCTCTAACTGCAACCTATATGAATGATATGCTCTAATGTAAGTCATGAAATAATGTTGTGCACGCAAACTCATATGATATCCATACCACTTGTGCATTTGAAAATAGAGTTTATCGTCGAAAATAAGTTTATAACGTCTTATCAAGTTATAAATTGCCTTACGCTTATATATATTGAAACAACATCCCACAATAGTCGTTTAGAAATAGAACAAGAATTTATAGTTTTTCGTCATAAAAAGATATAATTTTGACAAATCATGAAAATGGCTAATTTTGAGTGATCGTATATTATTCGTTATACCTTCGTTTGACAAACGGTTGAACATTTTGGAAAATAGAATAGGCGAACTCACTTTTACTTGAAGACATCGTTTTCTCAAAAGTATTCTATCGATATGAAAAATGGCTCCGAACACGGTCACTTGCGATAACCATTTTGGTTTAGTAAAAATATGTAAGTGTTATTACTTGTTAAAATTGTTACGATATCCACATTTAAAACGCGTATAACTTAGTCGTTATAAGTCCATTTTGTACGTTTTATATATCCTTAGTTTCGTGTTAAAGTATACTAATATATTTTTGACAAATCGACTCATTTAGATAAGGTTTAAAACTCATTTTTGCCCTTTGAATAACTCTTGACAGCTTTGAATTTTTCAGAAAATTAGTTTTCGTCGTTAAACTTGAAAATAGTGTAACTTCTTCGTTATAAATCCGTTTTAACCCGTTCAAGCGACTACGGTTTCGTTTTAAAATCTATTTTCTGAATATCTAGCCCAAAATAACCCATGACCTGTCAAAATTTCCAGATTTTGTAAAAACGATCAGACCTCAATCTTAAGTTGTCGAAAATGATTTTTCTTGCGTAACTCTTGTTTCAATCACTTCAAATCAACATCAAATCTATTCTAAACCTACCATACACCTTCTTAGGGTGCCATGGGTTCCTAAACTTCATCAACAATGATATGTTTCAAGGGATTAATTATAGGATGATTAAAACTCATAATAAGTAATAAAAACAATTAAAAGTGGTATGAATCATATAATATTTGCATGTTTTTCTTACTAGAATGATAAAATAGCTCAAGAATGATTATGAAAGAGTAATAATAGTTATGAAAAGCTTACTAGTTGTATGATGAGGTTTAAGGTAACTAGGTTCCTAAATACTCCTTGGTTTTTATTTCAAAACCCTAAAAGAGAAGTATACTAGTGTTTATATATCACTTGATCTTGAAAAATTAAATGTTTCTTGTTTGTTCTTGCCTTGGCCGAATATCCAAAGAGAAAGGAGAGAATTTGAGTAGTTTTTCACCTTTGAAATGTGTAGTCTATGTGTTTTAGATAGTATAAGATAAGTATTTTGTAAATATCTATGAAATAATGCATATGTGTACATTTAGCCTACAAGATTTTTATAAAATCATAGTGACTCATGGGGGGGGGGGGGGGGGGTGTCGGCAAGGGTAGCTAGGGAAAAGGGTTGATGTATTTTGATGAGTTAATTACATTTAAAGTTAAGTATAGTGTGTATTTGGTACATGTAATTAATTTTTTAGTGTAGCGTTAACTAGAAATCGATTTTTACGGAACAAAATAAAATATATCGAAGTCATAAAAAATTATAAAATTGCATTTCTCACAAGTATTGAGTGAATAAATAATTATCGAGTTGAATTTACGAAAACCGTCGTAAATATATATATATATAACAATTTATATACAAAATAAATTCTAAACATCGGGTAAACTAATAATATAAATTTTATAGGCTTAAAAGGAGTATAGAAATATATTAGGACAATTGTTGGAAGTGTCGGATCAATTATTCAAAATAAATGATCGTGCGATAGCGTTTATTTAATAGGAAAATATACGTTAATGAGATATGCAAACCCATGCATGAACTAATATGATGATGACGTTACTGATGATATGTAGACTAACTCTAGTCTATATGAAGTGTTCTCAATGATGTTTCACGAATACGCAGCTAAACCCTTACGGTTACGCGAATTTGATACTCGTAAACCTAGTTTACGAAAAATGATGAATGAAAGTCATGAATATAAATTTTTCTCCGGGAATGAATAGAATTTTGTGAATAGTAAAAATTTGAAATAACCTCTCAAAACGTCAACTCGACTTCAAAAACGATGAATAGTAAAATGATGAATAGTAACCGATGAATAGTAAATTCCCGAGATGAATAGTAATTTTTTTTTAAGTTTGCAAAATGACCAGAAATTGAGAATTCTGACAATTAGCACCACTCTCCTCTATTGATCACATCTTTGCCTTTATTTGCTTTAGTAGTTAATTAATTAATTCCCTATCGAAATCATATTAAAATCTGTGACACCTAGACTTAGTATAAATCCACACACATAGCTCTTGGGACGACCTCGGTTTTACCGAATACTACACTACACACGACCGGGTACACTGGCCGTTAGTGCATTAGGGTAGACCATAGGTATAACGAGACTTATAAATATTAAAACCTGGTCAGTAAAACCTGCATCAAGTTTTTGGCGCCGCTGCTGGGGAGTTATATTAGGATTTCTATTAAGTCTTTCATTTTTTTTTTGTTTTAAAATTTTCTTAAATTCTCACGATCTCTTTTCATGTTTTCAGGTACCATGGAAGTTGTTAACATTGATGACCTCACTCTCGAGGAATATTTAGCATTGACAAGAGAAGAACAAGGGTCGGGGCTCGTAAGACCGGCAATTGGAGCTGATGTCCGTTTCGAAATAAAAGACCAATTTATGAGGGAGCTTCGTGCTAACCCTTTTTCAGGAAATAGGGACGAAGATGCGTATGAGCACGTTGAGAATGTCTTGTACATCGCAAGCCTTTTCAACATTCCAGGTGTGTCTCATGACGCTGTTATGCTAAGGGTGTTCCCCATGACTCTTACTGGGGCTGCGAGAAGGTGGATCGAAAGATTGACCGTCGGGGCAGTTAATACTTGTGCTCTTCTAAAGAAGCACTTCATCTAGAGATATTGTCCTCCGTCAAAGATTTCTAACCAGCTCTTGGAGATCCATAATTTCAAGCAAGAAGACGATGAAACGTTGTATCAAGCCTGGGATAGATACAACGATCTCCTCTACAAGTGTCCTACACATGATCTGAACAACCAGCAAAAAGTCAACATCTTCTACAAAGGAATCAACGTGACTACAAGACAGATGCTGGACTATCAAGGACCGATCCCGAACATGACTCCTACCCTAGCAATTGAAACCATTCAAAAAATGGCTGATCATTCCAAAAAATGGCATGATGGAGGAAGCAAAAGAAACCAAGGCGGAAGTTTTGACGGAATTGCAGCCATCGCTAGCAAAATTTAAAATCTAAGTCGAGATATGCTAAAAATCAGAGAAACCGTTCATGCCATCCAAGTGGGTTGTGAAAGCTGTGGGGGAGGAAATCTCACCAAGAATTGTCCTCACAACAACGATGAAAATATAATCGAAGAAGCTAAATATGGAGAAAATGGACCGTTTTACGAAGATAATCGTAATAGTAATGGTTTTCGTGGAGGATCTGCTGGAAACTACAATCGTGGGCCTTATGGAGAAAGAAAGCCCAACCTTGAAGAGACAATAAACAAATTCCTGGAAAGTTCAGCCCAAAGACAAAAGGAACAAGATGAATGGCTAAATGAATTCCAGGAAAATACTGACAGAAGTCTTTCCAATCACGACACAACCCTAAAAAACCTTGAAACCATGGTGGAAAAGCTTAGTGAGAAGGTAAGGAAGAATAACACTAAACCGGAAGGAACAAAACCCACAATGGAATGTAAGGTCATTTTTGCTGATGATGACTCGAAGATACAAGCTAATTATCACACCGAAGATTCGGATTCTAGTAAAAATTCCGGTGACATATTGGAGTTACGCCGTAACATGTCTGAAGAGTTACGGCGTAACTATATTTTTGACAGCGATAGTGGGATTATGAAAGAAGTCGATAAGGATGACTCAAGCGAGTTACGCAGTAACCAAACATCACAGTTACGGCGTAACTGGGATACATGGGCAAACAGATTTCTCGAAGTGGACAAATCAGGAACACAGGTAATTAACGGATGGTCCCACGACATTAATTTATGCCCTCTGTCCCCATCTAAAAGGAAATATCACTGGTGCAAGAAGATACCCGTAGCTAAGGGGGACTGGTATGATCTATGGGCTTTGTGCGACCCTAGAAATGAAATTTGCGATGGATGAACCGATAAGGATAGGGTCAAAAATAACAAATTCATGTGGGCTACATATAACGATGAAGAAAGATTGTAAAAGCTCTCATTCGAGGAAGAAGAGGAGCCGCCTATCACTCACTGGTGCATTTCGATAATAATTAACTGACGATGAATCCACACGAGCATGGCCTACGTGCGACCCTTTCCGCGAGTATTGCAACGGTGGTGGTAGCTTAAAAGAAGAAGAATGGACGTGCCCTCACGAGCTTGAAAGACATGATGTCAAGTTCGGAGATTTGACATTTGATGATTGGTACGCGATACAATTCAGGAATGCTAAAATTAACCTGAATCTTTTTAAAAAGCTCAAGATTGACTAGGAGGATCATCATCAGAAAAAGGAATTGGTTAATGATGACATTTACTGCGTGGAAGATCCTTTATGCAACACTGATGACAAAGAAGCCCGAAGTCATTGGTGTGAAAAGATAAAATCTCCAAGGGAAGTTTTCTGGGCATCGTGCAACCCTTATGACGATAAATGTAATGGAGGAAGCAGTCTAATGAGAGTTGGGGAGGATGAATTCTTTTGGACCTCAACCAACGATACGGGAAGAACAAAATTGCCTTGGTTAGAAAACTTGGGATTTGACAGTTGGGTCAAGATCAAATATGGAAAAGTTGATACGTTGACGAAGGAAAAGATCTGGAAAGAATATATGAATAAAGAAAATCCGAACGACGAGAGTCCTAAAAGCTTGAGTGACATAACAATCGAAGATACCAAAGAGTCGGTAAGAAATGAGAAGGAAGAATGCAAACGTGTACTGGTAGACGATTTGCTCGACGAGGAATGGTTTAAAGGCACCGAGTCTGACGACGATGACATAGAAGGGATTTTAGATTACCTTGAGTTGCAAGGAAAAGAGGAATTTACCGACCTCGACGATGAAGCATATGAGCAAAGGAGGTGCAAAATCCTTGGGATTCCATATAAGAGGCCACCCCCGATTATTGCTGAAAAATATGAGTTCACTAGATACCACTTGGGGCCGGAGGAAAAATTTTGCAAAATTTGGAAGATCGAGACTAAAGAGTACATCCGCACTGCCACAAATGTGACTTGGGTCATACATAACTTGATAAAAGACATGGAGGAAGTTTCCCACGTCCAAAGGCCACCATAAAGCCCCGAGGATTTGATTCTAACTTAAAGACTCGTAAATAAAGAAAAGTGCTCTTTCAAGAGACAACCCGAATTATCCCTTTCTTTTGTTTTATTTCCATTTCTGTTGGGTTTTGTGTGTTTAACCATTTTTGCAAGAAACGAAGAAAAGTTGCTGCAGCATACTGATCTGACCTGAGTTACGGCGTAACTCATTCTCATGGTTACGCCGTAACAAGCCCTTATGCAGCAGAACTTCAGATGCACTACCAATTACGGCGTAATCCCATCTCAGTGGTTACGCCGTAGCTACACTTTTGCAGCATATGCCAGGTTTTGCCTAGTTACGGCGTAACTCCTTCTTGAATTACGACGTAACTATCCTCTGCATTACTTATTTCATTTTAAACACAATAGCCTTGTATTAGTCTTTTAAATGAACTTTGTGGGTGTGTTCGCTGTAAACCCTTACGAGACTTCACTGGTCCACTTGGGACACCAAGTGGTTTAAAAGGCTTGTTGCATGCGCTAAATGCTACCGTGATTCCTACGAAAGTGAGTTAGGTTTATTTTTCATTTTTCATTTTTTCTTTTTAGAATTATGCTTGTCGGTAGTGTGATTTCAGTGATTGAAGTTTGCTCATGGATGCTTATGCAAAGGCACGACTCTCTTTCGTGGGCCATCTTTCTTTTTGGAGCAAATTTAAGGGAAGTTCTCGCTTTAATTCTACTTTTCTCTTCACCTTTATTTAACGCTTAGTACAAAAGGGACTTTGTACAATTCAAGTGGGGGACGGGAGTAGAATTGTCTCTTGAACTTTATTTTGCCCTCGTTTTTCTAGTTTATTTTGAAAAATTATGCCATTTTTAAAATTTTGACATGTTTTTCTTAACCTAACTAGATTAGACCTTAGCCGAGCACATATAACCCTTGATATTATATGGTGAGATTAGCCTTATCCGTTTCCAAAATTTTACCCCAAATCCACCAAATTATAAGTGTGCCGGTAGCTTGTAACCTTTAGAACTTGGCCTTTGCATCATTTCGAGACCATAGACGAGGTATGTTGAGTTAGCTCGATGTATTTGGACTTTTCAGTTTAAGAAGACAGTATTATAGGATTATCACCAAAAAAAAGCCTACCATTGTGTGTCTATCGATTAGTCACCTCGACTTCTCGACCCCCATGTGAAACCCTTTTGTTGCACTCACCTTTAGTGTAAGATACCCCTAGATACACCCATCTGAGCCATTCCTTTCATTTTGTTAACCCAATATATTATTTCGTTACACCCATACACCTTAGCCTACCCTGTAGTCTTTATTTGTGATTGGGAAGTCATCATTTGCCAAAGTTCAAGGTTCAAGTGGAAAGGTTCGGGAATCACACTTTCGTCGACGACATATTCTTAAAGATCATTGAAGACCCCCCGAATTCCCATTGTTCATCTCAAGTGGGGGGATGTTATGTTTATTTGTTATGTTTATGTAAAAAAAAATGTGATTCGAAAAAAAAAATAAAAATAAAATAGTTATGTTATTCAGTTTATTGTAAAGTGCGATGTTATAATCACTATGTTATGAGCTTTATATTGATTTAGTATCGATGAGGCCACCTCGGTCACATTTGAAGATTTGAGTTGGTAATTGCGCCAACAGTTGGAGAAAAGGTAGTGTGCCCATCATGACGTCCTCTAATGACACATCTACCTAGTTTCTCATGATCCGGTTTCTTAACTTCGAAGCTTGAACTTTGGGCGGATGGTAAGTGGCGATGACTTGGCTATAGATTTAGACTATCTGCTTGATTTTTATTTTACACCATTTATATATCCCATGTCTTATCCTACCCTTCGCCGTGACATATTAGTAATGACAAATCACCCTTAACCCTTGTCATGTCTACCCATATTGCCTTCGAGAATTGTTTTATCCTTAACTATAGTGGTGGAGATTTGTGTAACCGCCAAGCTTATGATAGAATACATGCTATGACTGTGCGATTGAGTGATCACCCCGAAATTGACACTTAGAATAGTTGAGAGATTTGAGTGTTTCGTTCCCATTTCGTGAGGTGTTCGGCTTTGTTTTATTCTAGCATAAGGGATTTGTAAACTTATATTTTCCAGGTAATGGGAGATATCTTTTTAGGAATCTATCTAATAAGGTCTACTTGAGGGCAAGTAGAGTTCAAGTGGGGGGATATTTGATAACATCAAATTATCCTGAATATTAAGTGTCAATTTCCCCCGATAATGCTTGTAATTTATATCATTTATATGGATTTATGCTTGTTTTCTATTATATTTCACTTTCAGGTAAATTACGAGTATTGGAGCTAAAGAGACGCGGAATTGGAGAGTTTATTGAAGATTTATCATAGTATGCTCACTTTGAAGAACTTACTGCGTAACTCCTCTCTAACATTACGCCGTAACTAAAGCGTGGCTCAGAAAACCAACTTATCAGAAGATTACGGCGTAACTCTTCCAAAGATTACGACGTAACCATATTAGGTCAAATGAGGTTCCGCGCCGCTGATAATTACGCCGTAAACTCATGCATCAACTACGGCGTAACCAAGATTTATTAAAGATACGGCGTAACCCCTTCCTGAGGTTACGCCGTAACCAGCATTTCTAGTGCAATTTACGAAGAATTATATGTTATGGCGTAACTCTTTTAATAGTTACGCCGTAACCAAGATCTGGCCTATAAATACCCCACGATTTCCAGCATTTCAAAGCGTCCCATTTCACACACAACAATCAGAGAACGTGTGAAGAAGCCAAAGGCAGATCTAGAGGAGCATATGGAGCTATCTCCAAGGGAGAAATCACTCCCCTACGATAAGCATTAGCTTTTTATCTTTTCTTTACTTTCAATTCATGTATTTCGTAACATTAAACAGTGAATTGATTTGTATGGTTAATATGAGCGGCTAAGTACCTCTTGGTGCTGGCCTAGTTATGATTCCTTAATTGTTTTGTTTGCGTTTACATTGCTTATGTATAATTATTTCTAAGTGTATGCATGCATAGTTTATTGGTAGCTACCCTTGTTTCAGTAGTTTTGAATGGCGGTAGAGGCTACTTGCTTAGGAGATATGACCAACTGACCCTAAGTACACGGGAAGGGTAAGATATGACCAACTGACGACCCTTTCTACTTGTGCAATTTGACCAACTGATCACCTACCGTTTGGATGAACTTAAGAATTAGGGGATAAGTGTCTAAGATGCTAGCGCCCGGGCACTCACTATTATAAATCTAGCATGTAGCGGAACTTAATGACTTGGCTTAGGGGACCAGGAACAACTGGACTTATGAGGGGACACCTGACTTCTCTAGTGGTGGCTCTTTGCTGATAGGTTAGGACGAACTGACCAAATGCTGTCCTCTCGACTTTGACCCCACCTGAAGTAATTGGAAGTAATTAGACGTAAACATTACTAGTTAGGATGAATAACTAGGTTAGCACCACTCTCCTCTATTGATCACATCTTTGCCTTTATTTGCTTTAGTAGTTAATTAATTAATTCCCTATCGAAATCATATTAAAATCTGTGACACCTAGACTTAGTATAAATCCACACACATAGCTCTTGGGACGACCTCGGTTTTACCGAATACTACACTACACACGACCGGGTACACTGCCCGTTAGTGCATTAGGATAGACCATAGGTATAATGAGACTTATAAATATTAAAACCTGGTCAGTAAAACCTGCATCAAGTTTTTGGCGCCGCTGCCGGGGAGTTATATTAGGATTTCTATTAAGTCTTTCATTTTTGTTTTGTTTTAAAATTTTCTTAAATTCTCACGATCTCTTTTCAAGTTTTCAGGTACCATGGAAGTTGTTAACATTGATGACCTCACTCTCGAGGAATATTTGGCATTAACAAGAGAAGAACAAGGGCCGGGGCTCGTAAGACCGGCAATTGGAGCTGATGTCTGTTTCGAAATAAAAGACCAATTTATGAGGGATCTTCGTGCTAACCCTTTTTCAGGAAACAGGGACGAAGATGCATATGAGCACGTTGAGAATGTCTTGTACATCGCAAGCCTTTTCAACATTCCAGGTGTGTCTCATGACGCCGTTATGCTAAGGGTGTTCCCCATGACTCTTACTGGGGCTGCGAGAAGGTGGATCGAAAGATTTCCCGCCGGGGCAGTTAATACTTGGGCTCTTCTAAAGAAGCACTTCATCCAGAGATATTGTCCTCCGTCAAAGATTTCTAACCAGCTCTTGGAGATCCATAATTTCAAGCAAGAAGACGATGAAACGTTGTATCAACCCTTAGTTTAAAAACACAAGGTTTTCATCCATGTAATAAATTATTCCAAGTGAAATATACCATTTAAGACTTGCTTGAATGATATATTGCATTTGTGTTAGACTTAATATTTTCCGGATTTGTTTATTCCATATAAACATTTATTCCAAGGTTGTTTGTTTATTCCCTAAATTCCAAGTGAAGTTTCATTCCAAGCTTAAGGATCAATATCTATCTTAAATGAAATGATATCTTCAACATCTAAATTTTAAGGAAAAACACATTGCTCCCACTCAACGTCAGATGTACTCAAGAGTTATCTTAATTTAACCAGGATCATGTTATAATTAAATTCAAGATATCAGCTCTTAGATGCATAATTCAATCCAAACTTGGATTGCATAAATATTGTATACTACATAAAGATTATATAGATTCATAACCTTTTTTATTACACACCGTCCTCGCAAAAGGTAATCATAAAGAAAGAATTACAAAATCTAATTGTCATATTCAGCATACAAATCACATGTATGACAATTAAATATCTTTATTTAATTAATGCATGTATTATATGAGAAAATTTAATCACAGTCAATAACTTAAGTATGATTAAAAACTTCTTATTAAATGTCAAGCATTAATATGTATACAATTTTGTCCTTGTGAGTCATTCTTCAAAAGAAACTCATTCCAACCTCATAGGTTAACTGTTAGGCGAAATAACAATCAAGCTCAAAACTCGATTTTCCTTTTAAGGATTGCATCTTATCATTCATAGTTCTAAAACATTTATCAGATTCAAGATGTGATAATATATTCTATTAGTTAGCTGATTTACAATAATCTTCTAACTTATATCCCTCAGCATTGATATAAAATATCACTCAAGTGATGAAGCATCCTTTCGGATTTATGAATGAGAGTAATAATTATACTTCGTTCAACATTTTCATGTTTAACCTTAGTATGCCATTAATAAGTAGATTTTAGAAGGTTAAATATTTTGTTCTCAAAAACTTTAAGATATGTATATACTCCCATTTACTTTTGTAAGTAGAGACAATTCTCTAAATACTAATTATTTAAGCAACAATAAATTATTCTTTATGGAGAACCACAAAATACATTTTAAGTTCTCATCTCAAGATTTGTTAATAAAATGCTTCATAAGATTTTAACAAATTCAGAACTTAAATCAAGACATAATGGAATTCCTTCCAACAACTCAAGTTAGGGTTTATAGAAAAACTCTAATTTAGTATCACTCTTTAACCAAAAGTTCTAGCAACAGTTTTGTGTTTCGTCAAGCTAGGAAGAACATCAAAACTACAATCTTCAAGCTAAGAAGTGTAGAATAATCAAAAATCCAAAAGGATTTGGGATTCATTTGGTTTGAGTGGAAAACCTAAAATCCCTAAGGGATTAGGTTTTTCAGTTACGATTTGTCTTGAATACCTTCTAGGTTTGAACTATATTGAGTGTATCAACGACACACACAATTTCTAACCTTGATATGTTTTGGAGGTAGAGCAATTAAAGCTATCATGAACCAAACAATATGAATAAGGTTTGATTCAACACATTAGACATACCATAATGAAGTGGTATCCTATGAGTTATTAGAACTGTGAAACTATATCAGAATTCTATAGATAACTTAATTCTCTTTGGACTAAATACTTGCCAATTGGGTCGAGCCAAATTGCATAAAAAGTATTTACGAACCAAGTGCATGCAATAATGTATATTCATTGAACAATACAAAAACCTTATGTTCACGTGTTCACAAGAAGGCATAACTGTTCAAGGATTATATGTTCATGTGTTTACAAGAAAACAAAACATTTCAATAATACATTATAAGTCTTTGAATAATTCAAAGGCCTTATGTTTATATGTTAACTAGAAGACATAACACTTTTACTATATATACTTTATGTTATAAGTCATTGACTAATTCAAGGACTTTATAATTATGTCTTAACATGTAAGCATAATTATACTAACAAAAGTAATGATGAACGCAAACTATTGAGTTCTATAGTCATTTCAAGTTAATTTTATACTTCAGAATTATGATCATTATCATCTAACCATAATTATGTTGACTAAAACATGTAGTCAAAAGTTGAAGTATCTATACATAATATCATGACATTTGAATGTAGTAGGGCAACAAACATCTAGTGTGTTCAAGTCCTAGTAGAATCATTATAAGAATGTAATAGAGCAATAAACATCTCACGTGTTTAAGTCCTAGTAGAATTCTTGTTTACATGTAGGGCATTAAACATCTAATGTGTTTAAGTCCTAGTAGAATTATTAGTTTCCTTTACCTTGCGATCAAGAGATACCAATAATATTGTTGTTCCTTGCATACACTTTGAGATTTCTCCCACTTGTGTAAGGTATAACATCATATTATCAAAACAAACAACACGTGATTCATTGTTCAAACAATATGATAATGTCATAGATATCATAAGTAGTTTTAGAACCATAACCTTGAATAAGAAATTGTGGATTATTATTCTATAGATAACGTTTTAGGAAGCGACAGCAGGAAGGTAACGTGTTATCTTATAAAATAAAATGCAGTTTTCCTTTAAGCAATGGTTGTTCATATTCGGAAAGTAATGAATTATTTCAAAGCTAGTTTGAAATGATATGGGTGACTAACAGGAAATACCACTGAAATTGACAACATTACATGAATGTTATTTCAGTCATAAAATGCAATTGCTCCCACTGGATTTGTCAACATTGTAAGTGTTACATTTCCAGTAGAAAACATATAGCAGTTTTATATACGTTCCTATTCTCTTCAAATACCTACGAGAAGCATGTACTTAGGTATTAAACAGAGTATATGAAGTTCTACTTATGTAGACAATGGACTAGTCATTCTTTTATTCAATTAACTTGAATCTTTAGCATGCAATTCCTCCTTTATCGTCTACATAGCCCCAAGGGTAATTAGCACTTTAGGAATAATAAGAGTCCAAGAAGATTACCTAGCAAATATGCTAGTAATTCCTTTACTCTTTGCGGTTTAAACTCATACATCGTGACAAGTGCAGGATGTTATTTATTTTGGTAGCTCTAAACACAATGTTTCTAGTTACACAAAATATTCTATCTTTCAATTAACTCTAGACCACAAAATGGTAATGAAAGATCATAAATGAGTTTATCAATTTTTAATCCTATCTCAGTTTGTCAACTAAGGAGAAAAGATAGGTATAAGTCTCACTCTTCTTACTAGGAAAAGTGACTAAGTTTGTATTTCAAAGAAAATCAACTTTGTTTACGAATTATGTTGCAATAACACAATTAATCAGAACATAAAAAGTTTAATTCTAGTATTTTCGATAATTTCATTCTTAAAAGAATTAACTACCCAATTAATTACTAATTAAGACTAAGATCCATCTTGCACTCCCACTTAATTACCAAAGGTCCGACCAGGGCGTAAAAAAGTAGGACAAGAGGTAAGCGACGAGCGTTAATTGCAAAATGCAACTCTTAGATTTATGAGACTGTTTAAGGAATTAGTATCAAGTAATAATGTCAAAATCATGTTTAGTTCTCATCTTATGCCTCGGGTTCAAGGTCTGACCAAGCCAACTCGAAATAAGTCAACCAAGTATGAACGTGTAAAAATAACTAGAGGTCTGACCAAAGCGAAATAATTACCATGGGTTGGAAAGGCCCTTAGGTCTGACCAGATAAGTCAATCCAAATGCACGTGTTCATAGTTGGATGGCATAGACTTAAAATTAACAAATAGGTATGCACATATAAATGTGGTAAAAGTCGTGTACAAAGAAGCATGCGAAACAACTTTGTAACACTAATTTTAAAAACGTTTTGGTAATGACACTGTAGTGATCATCATGGTTCACGGTAGCTCCAATCGAACGCACAGGGAGGCAGAGGACCAGGTAAGCGCTGAAGCATAACCTAGACATCCTTTCGGTGCGACTGTGCGCACCTCTTTGAACCGTACATCCCAAGTGTCCATAGCGTACATCCCAAGTGTCCATAGTGTCTAGTTTTTAAATTCTTGAAAACGTGTTTCATATATTAGGTCACTTTATTTTACAAAAACGATTTTCCATTAATCAAATAGCAGGTCACAATGAACATGATATTTAGGCGTGTAAATAAAGACCCATATTAATGTTATGGTTACGATATGTATTATTCCATATTGCATACAATTAGGTGTCAAAGCAAGTAACAATAATGCACATAATGAAATCACAAACATATAAACATAAACATCAATATATAAACACATATTGTTCCGAGTTCTCTCGCGAGTCTTCCCCAAAAGGAGAACCATAAGACCGTCACTAGGTGTAATACCTAGATCCCCCCATACATCACTTAAAAGCAATTGAGTGGGTCTTGTGGCCAGAAAACACATAAAACATGGCAATCTCAATTAACAAGTAATTACGCAATTTTATGTATTTAATAACCAATATGTAATTCAAATTATAAATATAATTCTAATTAACAATTAATAAATTCAAATTAAATTTCAATTATAATTAACAAGTAATTCTAATTAACAAATTTAATTCTAATTAACAAATTAATTCTAATTATCAATATAATTATAATTTGTGTGTGACTAGTTATTATTTATTAAAATTGACAATTATTGCATATAGTTGTCAAAGCAAAATAAAACGAATAACTAAATTAGGTTTCATGCAGCCTTTTAAACATGTTTATTAATAAGAAACGTGTAACTCATAATCGCAAAAACGAGATGGCTCGTGATGCCACTGTTGGGATTTTAGAACTAAGTTAACCTTTAAACTCTACGAGTACGCAACGGATATGGATCTAGTAATCGCAATTAGGTTAACACGTATTAATAAACAATATATAATAAAAGGGTAAAAAGAAACCTAACCTTTCGTGGCAATTGAACGCAAGTGTAACGAACAAGAAAACCAATACGAAACTAAGTATCTAGAATAGATACATCTACGAGTATCACACACAAACACTTAAACCAAGTACGTTCAATAAGAGCTAGTCGAGAACGTTTATAACAATCAACCCTTTGAATTACTTGAATACCACGAACAAATAAAACCAATAACCCTTCTTATTATTCTGCCCGAGAACCACCTTAACTGTCCGATGACTATCAGTCTTCTTTTAACCCAAGAACAAAACAAATTAAAACCCCTTGCTTGGATGTCAGGTTCGACTAGGAATACAACCAAGTTATACATATAGTAAACCTTTAAAACACTTGAATTTATGATGCAAGGTAAAAGGTATTATTCACTTGAAACTAAAAAAAACAATCGACTTAATATATAATATATATACATGCGATTTATTAAAAGTTCAGGAAGTGAATATTATTGGGATTTAATTATGTATAGGATTTAGATCATGCATGCGTAGGGCCAAGTCCCCTTTTACGGAACGCATGATAAATCAATCACTTTAGGTATTAGAAATAGTGTAAAAATCGTTACATGTATGTAAGGGTATATTTGTTTATATAGAGTCAATACCGACCCAAGCATTGGGCTTTAGACTTGCTCGACAAGTAACAAAACAAACACCCCATCCGATCGTGCATGGTATCAAGGCCCAAGGCTTCACCAAACCAACCCAAGTAGAAGGCTCAAAACAGCCCATGGGTCGAGTAATAGGATCGGGTTGTATACATGTACAAATGGGTCAAGTATATCAAGTATTTAAAACATTCGTCACGTACTCTCGTGTTTAACGTGTGTGCCCCCATAGGCTCACACACTTCTAGTCGTTTACGTGTGTTTTAACTCCCACAAACCAACAAAGCATACATCTCTTCATCACTGCCACGTCACTGCCACATCATCATAACAAACCTCCACAACTAACCACAACAAACTCTCTTTCACTCATAACAAACCTTAACCTCTTCATTTGGGGCCCACTACTACAACTTTAATTTTTGTATTCTAATTTCTAAATAAACTAAATTCATTTTATTAAAAATAAAAATACATTAAACAACACAATAATAAGAAAAATAAACACGATACGTAAAAAAAACGACACAGGAAAAAAAATACAACACATACTAATGGATCGGATCTTCGACATCCCACTTCGGGTAATTTTTCAAAATCTCCCAAACGTGAACATACTTGAACTCCTTCCCGCCAAAGCATTGCTCAAAGTTCAGTTTCACATTCTCGAGATGATTGTGGTCATTTTCACCACTTCGACGCTGCAAATGTTTGTAAATAGCGTTGAATTTTTGGCAATCAACGATAATCCTCGTCCATTACCCGTGAATGAATTTTTGGTACGATGGTCATCGGCAGTCTGATCATTAAACATATCCATAACGTCGTTCCAAAATAATTTTTCGGAACGGTTATTTTCCATATCTAGAGCTTGCGAAATTTCTATCCAAACTTGCGCAAGCAACATTTCTTCAAACTTGTTCCACTTCGGATTTTGAGAGATTGTTTTTCTTTTTGGCTACAAATATAGAAAGTTTGAATTGATGAAGATGAGAAAAATGGTGGTTATAGTTTGTTATTTGAAGGGCTGGTATAGCTTCTTTTTTTTTTTTTTTTTTACAAATCAAGTAAAATAAAAATCAGATTCAAAATTCAAATTCAAAATTCAAATTCAACGGTATACTTTTGAGCGGGGTTATTTAAATTCAAATTCAAAATCAGATTCAAGTAGGAGCGGGATTATTTAAATTCAAATTCAAAATTCAAATTCAAACGGTATAGTTTTGAGTGGGATCATATGTGCCTATATATACAACTCTACCAGTCACAAGTTACACACACAACTCACACACACAAAAATGTCTCGCAAAGATTTTTCTCAGCAATTCCCAAGTCCACAACAGTTGCCGGAAACTAGCTTTCCAACTCCAACACAGTTGCATGAAACTAGCTTTCCAACTCTAGAATAATTTGAAGTTTACTCAACACCACATGAAGATGTCTTTCCGGTTTTCCAACCGGAAAACATATTTTTAAACACTCCACATGTGAACAATCCAATTGTTAACACTCCACCTGTTAACAATCCAGCTGCTAATAGTCCACAGGTGGATCTTGAAAACAACCCATTCGGGTTAAGTGAGGCTTCCCTTCGTCAACTTGAACATGACGAAGAAAACTATAGAGAGATTATGGAACAAGAAGCACGCGAGGAAGCTGCTCGTCGTGAACAAGAAGCCAGGGAAGCTCAATACCTTAGAGATAACTACTTTGACATCATGGTGAGAAAGCTCTTTAATGGCGAGTTTGATTCCTCTTCAAGTGACGGGGTTTGAACTCAGATGATTCATATTCTTAAGTTTTAGTAGTTTTTTTTTTTCATCAATCTCGTTGTAGTTTTTAATGTTTAAGCGTATTATGTATTTCCTGTTTTCAGTTAAATGTAATTTGTGTTTTTAATTTTATGTTTGCATTCTTTTTTCCTCCAAAATCATTCAATCTTTATAAAAGACACTTCACCTTCAAAAATATTCATACTCTCCTTCACCTTCAAAAATATTCATACTCTCCACAAATTAAAAAAAAAAAAAAAAAAAAAAAAAAAAAAGCGCTCGTCGTGCAGACGACGAGCCAACCGACGGCAAGCCACGACGTGAACACCCGGTGTGGTAAAGAGGGACGGCGAGCCTCCACGTGGACCTACGGTGAGCGACGACCCACACCCGGTGCTCTAAGCTCATCTCTACTATCCTTATAAAAATCATGTGTATTATTTTTTAAAATTTTAAAATATTTAAATTTAAGTAATGTGAGATACTTGTAATACTTTTGATTAAAAATGGTAACAATATTCATAACTAAATTAATATTTTAAATAGTGTTTAATTATTAAATTTTTATCATTTTTCGTTTATAACTCATAAACTATTTTCTCGAAATAACTACAAATTGAACCCGTAAATATTGCATCAAGAGAACATTAGAACCACAACTTCACAACTATAATTATTTGCCGCTATACACCATCGCTTCTACGCGAGTATCTGTCTAGTAATTTATAGGTTTAGAAATTGCATACGTTTTAAGCATTATGCCCATATTCAAACCAGTGGCGGCAAAGAAGGTGTACAAGTGGGGCCATCACAGGGCCCCATAATCTAAGGGGTCTCACTTTGTGTACTTATGCTATATATCCGAATGTCTATTCTTTGTAAATCTCATTAGTTAAATACAACTCATCTTACTACAATAAATAAAATGACATTAAGGGGTCTCGTTATAAGAAATTGTTATAAATGAACACCGTTTATGCACATATTTATTTATTTTTTTAATTTTCGCCTAGGGCATTCAAATTCATTCACTGGCCCTGATTTTAATATCAAACCCCATCAACCAAACAAATAAAATAAGAATGAAAGTCATTCCATCATATCTATACGCTCAAACCAAACACCCACTTTGTTTATAGTGCTTTTATTACTTTGCATGCATATTGTTGGTGGTTATTCCCAGAACATGGTTAAGACAATCAGTAGCAACTGCAATACCACTAGGTGGTTATCGGATATCACTTGGAATCGTGTGATCACTTTCCAAAGTAAACTATTCGACCCTATGCCTGGGTTACACGAATATCTACTTGGGATAAGACCAAATGTTAGTTATTGAATTAGGCACAATCAATAACCCTTGCGCTTATAAGTGTTTATGTTATCTGTTTGTTTCTGCTGGTTATGTATATTTCTCAGTACATCATGCTGATGAAGTCCATCTCTATTTATAGTAGAGAATACTCACTCCTAGTCAATGGATATTATGAATGATTAACGACCAATTAATCACCCATAATAACCCTCCATTATCATAGGAATAGTGGTTACATGACCAGTTAAACGTGGTCATAAAGCAGTCATAACAGCCACTTGAATGAGTCAAAGCTGTTACAAATTAATCACTGCAACACTACCAGTAGGAACCATTACACTAGCAGCAGGAACCAATACACTACCAGTGGGAACCATCAGTTACTACACTAACAGTAGTAACCAATACACTAGCAGCAGGAACCAATTACACTACCAGCAGGAACCATCAGTTACTACACTAACAGTAGGAACCAATATACTAGCAGCACAAACCACTATTGAGTCCGGGTGTTCAGGGACCTTATGGGTGTACACTCCGTACCTCCTTACCCAAAACCAGGTGTGAACTTATCCCACAAGTGCACTAATTTTTCCAACAATCCTCCCCAAATTTAGTTCACTTCCTTTGCATGAAAAACAAACATCAAACAAAACATGTGCATAAACGAAAATATCATGAGGATTGAATTTCCATCTTAGTACATTACACGTTCAAATATTCGAGAATCAGGGTGTTCTAAGAATTGAACCCTTTAACCCATTTGAATACCTGAAGATAAAATACACACAAGTTTTCAAACACTTAAAAGCTCCTGACACTATACAAAGAAATTAACCATTAAGAAGTAAAGACTTTTCCAAAGAAATTAACCATTAAGAAGTAAAGACTTCATCCTCCTTTCAACAGGTTCTGAGCACAACCTTGGGATGTAATATAAAACATGAGCTCCAGTCCACTGAATGTTCAGCTTTCCACATTGAACTCAGCTCCCAAGTTTCCTCAGGAGGGAGTTGGGTGTCCTAGCATTCAGTGACTAAATTGGACTTAAACCCATCCCTTTAGCAGACTTTATAACCAAGTCTCTAGCCAATCCCTTCGTCAAGTGATCAGCTAAATTTTTATGAGATCTAACAAACTTTATAGATACCACCCCATTCATGATAAGCTCACGAATCATGCTATGTCTGACACCTAAGTGTCTAGACTTACCATTGTACATCTGGCTATAAGCCTTAGCCAATGTAGTTGCACTATCACAACGGATAGAAATGGGTGCTATAGGTTTAGGCCACAATGGAATTTCTAGAAGCAAGTTTTTCAACTATTCAGCTTCTTTACCAGCAGCTGCTAAAGCCACAAATTCAGATTCCATTGTTGAACTGGTGATGCAAGTTTGCTTATTGGATGCCCAAAAAATTGCACCTCCACCAAGTAGGAATACCCCGCCACTGGTAGACGAATTGTCTTCAGTGTTACTGATCCAACTTGCGTCAGTGTATCCTTCTAACACTGAAGGATAGCAAGTATATGAGAGATTATAATCCGTAGTTCTCTTCAAATACTTCAGTACCCTCTGAATTGCTTGCCAGTGATGAGCACTAGGATTACTAGTATACCTGCTCAATTTACCCACTTCAAATGCAATATCAGGCCTTGTACAAGTCATGGCATACATCAGGCAGCCAATTACCCTAGAATACTCAAGTTGAGATACAGCCTTGCCATTATTAGGCATCAGCTTCTCACAAGTATCCATAGGTGTACTCACTGGAGTACAATCAAAGTAATTGAATTTCCTCAACAACTTCTCAATATAATGAGACTGAGAGATAGGAATTCTTTTACTTTCATGTTTAATCCTTATACCAAGGATAACATCAGCCTCCCCCATGTCCTTCATAGAGAACCTTGATGACAAAATTCCTTTATCAGGTCAACCTGATTTTGTTCAGTGCCAAAGATCAACATGTCATCAACATATAGACAAATGATGACTCCTTTACCAGATTCATCAAATTTGCTATACACACATTTGTCAGCTTGGTTAAGAACATAACCACTAGACAAAACCACTTCATCAAAATTTTGATGCCATTGCTTAGGTGCCTGCTTTAGTCCATAAAGAGACTTAATCAGTTTGCACACCTTGTTTTCATTGCCAGGCATGATGAAGCCCTGAGGTTGGTTCATATAAACCTCCTTTTCCAATTCACCATTCAAGAAAGCTGTTTTCACATCCATCTGATGAATAATCAAATTGTGAATAGATGCCAAAGCAATCAGCTGTCTTATGGCACTGATATAAGCCACAGGGGTATAAGTATCAAAATAGTCTATCCCTAAATTTTGTTTAAAGCCTTGAATGACTAGTCTAGCCTTGAACTTTTCAATAGTTCCATCTACCTTCATTTTCCTTTTGAAAATCCAATTGCAACCCAAAGGTTTGCAACCAGGAGGTAGATCAACCAACACCCAAGTGTTGTTGCCCATGATGGAATCCATCTCATCATTGATTGCTTCTTTCCAGAAAGCAATATTATGGGACTTCATTGCTTCTTCAAATGTCTTGGGATCATCCTCAACAATGAAGCAATAGGAGTATTGGTCAAAGACCTCATCCCTTGTTCCTTCAATTAAATATAGTTGAAACTCAGGTCCAAATGACTTTGGATTCCTGACCCTTTTGCTCTTTCTGAGCATAGGTTCAGGTTGTTGAACCACAACCTCATCAGGGACCTCTGATGGCATTTCATCACGGACCTCTAATACACCAGTGTCATGAGTTCCATTAGGAATCCTTAGACTTGGTCTAGGGACTGATGAGAATCTATTCTCATCAAAGTTTGCATCCCTTGATTCAATTATGGAGTTAATTGAAACATATTCATTAGGCTCGATAACATAGAACCTAAAAGCCTTGGAATGCTCAGCATATCCAACAAAGATGCAATCAATGCCTCTTTCACCTAAAGTTTTCAACTTTGGATCAAGGAGTCTTACAACAGTCCAACAACCACAAACCCTGGGATAGTTCAGGTTGGGTTTCCTTTTAGTCCAAAGTTCATAAGGGGTAACCTTGTTCCTTTTGTTGGGAATCCTATTTAATAAATAGCAAGTTGTTAACATAGCTTCACCCCAGAACCCTTGACTCAGTCCTGGATAGGACAACATGAAATTAACCATCTCCTTCAGCACCCTGTTTTTCCTTTCAGAAATACGATTTTGCTGATGAGTATAGGGAGAAGTCGTTTCATGGATTATACCAACAGACAGAATCTAAGATCTACACAACCACGACCATGCACCAAGGCTGTTGACTAATTTCCCATGTAAAGAATAGAACCATCATTCGGTGACTCATAAGTCTTGAACCAGTTTCTATCTTTGCACACATGAACTGTTGCACCAAAGTCAACCCACCACGCAACATCATCATCCTGCACATAATAAGATTCAGATACATATGTAACATAATAAATCTTAAAAGACTTATTAAACATATTCTGACCTTTCAGTGATTTGGTAGAACCACCACTCCCTGAACCATTAGTGCATGATCCATTGGCTTTACCACCAACCTTAACACCTTTGAAATCCCTTTTAATGTGACCAGATTTGCCACATTTCCAACAAGTAGGTGTTGCATTCTTGTTAGGATCTGCCTTTGTGTTATCATGATGTTTACGTTTGCCTTTGTTGTCATTGTACCTAGTGGAGTTGTTATGCTCCACCATATTGACAACAGATGCACCAGTAGCATTGCTACTCTTTGGCTTGTCATTATCCTGCACCTTGAGAGATTCCTCAATGCGCAGATGACTGCCCAACTCAACCAGAGTTTACTCATCTTTCTTATGTTTCAAGGTATGCTTGAAATCTTTCCAAGAAGGAGGGAGTTTATCAATGACACAAGAGACTGAAATAGCCTCATCCATGTGCATATTGTGTTGTGTAAACCTTCCAAGTATACCAAGAAGTTCATTGTATTGTTCCATAACTGGTCTTGAATCAGTCATTTTGTAATTTGTGAAATTACTTACAAGGAACTTCTTACTTGATGCATCCTCAGCAATATATTTGGCATCCAAGGAATCCCATAGTTCTTTGGAAGATTCAAAGTTATGATAAATGTCAAATAGAGAATCAGACAAACCATTGAGAATTAAACCTCTGCAAATGTAGTCATAATTCTCCCATTTTCTCCTTCTCCTGATCTGCTCCACAGTAGCATCATCCCCATCATCAGGAATAGGAATGGTTAGCACATACACCACGCTCATGCTGGAAAGCAAGAAGTGCATCTTATTTTGCCATCTCCTGAAGTCCACCCCTTCAAACTTGTCGAGCTTGGCAAAGTTTGAAGCCATGTGTTTCATTACAGCAGCAGCCATTGATTATCACAAATAGTTTACTTTGATTGTTGGTGGTTATTCCCAGAACAGGGTTAAGACAATCAGTAGCAACTGCAATACCACTAGGTGGTTAACGGATATCACTTGGAATCGTGTGATCACTTTCCAAAGTAAACTATTTGACCCTATGCATGGGTTACACGAATATCTACTTGGGATAAGACCAAATGTTAGTTATTGAATTAGGCACAATCAATAACCCTTGCGCTTATAAGTGTTTATGTTATCTGTTTGTTTCTGCTGGTTATGTATATTTCTCAGTACATCATGCTGATGAAGTCCATCTCTATTTATAGTAGAGAATACTCACTCATAGTCAATGTACATTATGAATAATTAATGGCCAATTAATCACCCATAATAAGCCTCCATTATCATAGGAATAGTGGTTACATGACTAATTAAACGTGGTCATAAAGCAGTCATAACAGCCACTTGAATGAGTCAAAGCTGTTACAAATTAATCATTGCAACACTACCAGTAGGAACCATTACACTAGCAGCAGGAACCAATACGCTACCAGTGGGAACCATCAGTTACTACACTAACAGTAGTAACCAATACACTAGCAGCAAGAACCAATTACACTACCAGCAGGAACCATCAGTTACTACACTAACAGTAGGAACCAATACACTAGCAGCACAAACCACTATTGAGTCCGGGTGTTCAGGGACCTTATGGGTGTACACTCCGTACCTCCTTACCTAAAACCAGGTGTGAACTTATCCCACAAGTGCACTAAATTCTCCAACACATATGTCACTAATCATTTTCTCTACTTATTAGTAGAAGTTGTACGCTCAAACGGTTACAAAATGTATGTGGAAAACTAGAATAGGGGTCGAATAGTTTTACCGTTAATTGTTTTGAAAACTTATTGTGAGATCAATCAATATAGATATTAAAGGATAAATGGTCTGCAAATAAAGAATGAATATTATGCAAGTAAGGAAAGAAACAATCAAACCACGACAAGGTTGTTTATAGTGGTTCGGTCTACAAGGACTCTTTTTCCTTGCCATACTCCACTCCCCGAGTCTACAACTCGAGAGTTATCTTCACTAATCAACAAGCCCCTTTAACCGGCGGAGAAAACCTTTACACGTCGCTTACACAATATTTTCGACACAAAGCTAGATGTTGAGTTCTTTTACAAGGGTACAACCACTCCCAACAAATTATGTATTTTAAGGACTAAAATACTAACCGATCACACTCATAGATTTAAGATGGTTTGGTAGAGCAATGATGTATGAATAATAACGATTCACACAACAACAAACAAACAAGACTTCCAACTATTCGTTGAAGCTTGATTATGCCTTGATCTTCTTTGCTACAAAAGATTATCACTATAATGAAATGAAAATGAGTTAGATGTAATAAAATGAGATAATGTATGTGTTTTATACTTATGAGTGATGAGAAAACAACTTGAGTTAGCTTGCTATTTATATGCCAAATGATCAGACGACCACGGACTGGACGGAACAAAAAAAAAGATTCCGCCCTTTATAATTTTTGGTTTCGTCAGTCTGACAGGAAAATCATAAAAAATATTTCAAGGATCTACCAAATTTATTAAAGATTATGCAAGATATGTTGAGTGAATATCTAAACAAAATATTTCATGAAATGTTCTAAAGATTTCTAAGGTGATGCAAAACATTATGTAATGTGTAGTTTTCCATTTTTAGAAATTTACATGTTATATAAGTAAATACTTATGTAATGTTTTTTTAAAGTGACTAAAAATGATTGATCTAAAATGTTGAGACACATTTTAATTTAGAAGGCTAATAATGTAGATTGATATGTAGTTAATCAAAAGTGATGAAATGCTAATGCTTAAATGTTGAAAACTATTTAAGAAAAGCTTGTAATAATATCTAACAATCTTGACAAGCTTTATACTTTGCAAAAATGAAATTTACTTTTGTTGATAACAAAACAAGGTAAAGATCCTAAAATATAAATAACATTTTTTGGACGATATTTGTATCAACAATCTCCCCCTTTTTGTTGAGGACAAAACATAAATTTTATTTTTAACAAAGATATAAAGATGTACAAGAATTTTAAAAGTATGAAATTAACTTGAACTTAGGAGATCTAGCTAGTTAACTAAAGTTGACAATTTAAAAGTTATTTTGTCTTAAAATATGAATTAACTAGTTTTGACTTTTGTTTGTCAATTTTTGGTTTACTTTATTAGAAGTGTTTGATGACTTTTGAAAGTCAAAAAGTGTTGTTGACTTTTGAAAGTCAATGTTCAAGTTCAATAATATTATCTATCTTTTTGCCGAAACAAAAAGAAGAGGCGAGGCGGATAATGCAATGAACCCGAGCCAAATGCTCCCCTTGGCCAATGCTCCCCTTTAATTGGGTGCCAAGAGAAAGATACACGGATTATGAAAAGCTACAAAACCAAGGTTAGTAATCATACTATCATCACAAGGACCATACAATCACAAAAATTGTTACAACCAACAAATAATCACGAACATCATTATAACAATCATCATTCATTAGTAAAAGTTTTATGACTAAAAGTCATAAAATGAACAATAATGAAGATGTGTTGACATAATAACAAAAAAATTCTAGAAAAAGAATAACATAGAAAATAAAAATCCTAGAAATAATAATAAAAAAATAACTTGGAAAATAAAAATCCTATAAATAATAATAAAAAAATAACTTATAAAATAAAAATCCTATAAATAAGTAATAACCATCCTATTGTGGTGGAGGATGAGAAAGAGCGTTAATACGCTCAAGAATGTGGTTGAGGATGAACCTCATTTCATCTTGAAGTTCGTGGACCATAATACGGGTCATTTCACTTAGATGAGCGGTTCGCTCACAATGGGAGCAATCATTGCGAGGTTGGTTTGGTGGTAGACTAGGTTCATTGTTTGGTGGTGGAACATTGGTTGAATGATGGCTGAGATTTGATGGAGCAACGAGGGAAGAAATTAAAGCAGTTTGCATTTGCATCGCCTCATTGAGACGAGAATCCACCATGTTTGAAAAAGCATGGAAATTATCTAGGTGAGCTTGGAATTCTACTTGAGATTGTGGGTGGTCTTCCCACATTGACTCATCAATGTCTTCAATATGTGGAGAGAATGAGTGAGGTGGTAGAGCCTGGTCTCCATATAGTGGCCAATGGATTTCTTTGTGGATTGGGCGAAAAAGTAGAGGCCTAGGTTCATCTTGAAAAGGTGGTTCAAAGGATGCTCTTGGAGGTTAATGAGCAATACACTCAATGGTGCCAAAAGATGGAAGAGGTGGTGTATTTGTTGGCCTAGGTGGTAAGTCATCCAAATCATCCGCAAAATGGATGAGGGGATGTTGATGGGGTTGAAAAAAGTTCAAGGGGTATAAGTTTTGGAGATTTTGGTGGTGAGGGTGTTTTAGATGCTTGTATTGTAGTCGGAGGAGGAGAGGTGATGATTGGTGTTTTGGTTGGTGGTGGAGTAGTCAAAATGATGGTTGATTTTGGTGGTGGAGTTGGAGTACTTAAGGTGAGGAAGTTCCCATCTCTAATAGGGGATGAGATGTTGAGTGGTGACGAGTCTGATGAGGAGCTTAGGTTGACAAAGCAACATGGTCTTACGCTAATTCTCGTGGTTTTCTTGAGAGGTTTGCTTGAAGGTGATGAGGTTGATGACTTTGTCATTGTGATTAAGCTTAATAAGTTCTAAGAGAAAGAGTAAGTGATGGTGAATGTGTGAAAAAGGCCATCCAGGATGTATCAATTTATAGAATTATGGAATTATGGAAATTTGTGTTTTGATTTGATGTGGTTTCTAATCATTGCAAAATGATTTTGAAGGGGTATAATAATTTTGAAGTGATTAAATGCATGTCAAGTCTTCCTAAGTCAAACCATACAAATGAAGTGGTTTCTAATGATTTTGAAGTGATTAAATGCATGTCAAATATTCCTAAGTCAATTCATAGAGGAAGTGTTGAGTAATTTTAGCAAGATATGCAATAAATGAACTTCAATCATTGCAAAATCCTGAAGATCAGACATCCACGGATTGCAATGAACCAAAATAATGGTTCCTTCCCTTATAGAAAATGGTTCATTGGGTGGATTTTGAGAAATTTTGAATTTTGGTGAGAAGGATATTCTATTGGTCCAAGCAAGCTAACTAGTCCTAATGGGAATATTGATTAGTAAAAAGTATTCTAGTAACAAAAGTATAGGGAACTAGAGTGCGGGATTAAACAAAATTTAAGACAATTAACTAAAAAGGCAATTAAGACTAAAAATGATTAAATAAGAGAAAATCTAAAAATCTAAGAAAAGCATAAACAAACCATAAGATAATCTATAAAAATCAAAAATGACAAAAATCAATCTATAAACTATGAAACAAAATACTGGATAAACTAAAACTATGAAAATCAAAAGACAAAAAATTTTCCGAGAGCACTAACCGGATTCGGTTGCTCGTGCAACCGGATCGGTTAGCCTCTAAACCAAAATATATATATATTTTTTTTTACTTACGAAATTCAATTTTAAATCTACCAATTTTACAGAATCTTAACAAAATCAAATTACTTAGAAATCCAAAATCCCCGGCAACGGCGCAAAAAACTTGATGTGTTTGCACGAGGTGCAAGTTTTAAAAATTTATAAACACTATTTAACCGTCTAATACTATAAACACATACGAGCAAGTATACTCGTTCGCGATAGCAAAGGTGGGTAAGTCGAGATCGTCCCAAGGGATTTTGTGTTTGAAATTGTTTTTATAAAAGATTGGTAGCAAGAAAGCTTTGTCAAGGCTTCCTCCAAAAGTGATGTTTTAGTGAAATTCAATTATAAAGAAATATATACTCGTGTGTAGTCTATAGGCAATCATAGTAAGTGTTCATGAAGGCTTGGTGTAAACTATTGATGTGATGCACAAATCATAAGCAAATGATTTCTAACCATGGTTTATGTTTGCAAAAATCATTCTAAGAACAAAAACATATAGGTAATCCTTTCGGTCCTTATCCTAATGATTATCCTTTATAAAATCCATTTGTTTGTAAAATGTTCTTATTAAACTCGTTCTTACGAATCTTTCGACCTTTCGTGATGAAAATGTTTCTAGTCTTGTTTTAATAAGTAAACATGGTGGTTGTCAATCACCATATCTCCATACTAGTTTGTCACTTAACTTTTTGGAATAAAACATAAGAGAAATCCTTTCGGTCCTTTTTCTTAAAACATGTTTTACCGACAAATCAAACAAGACTAGTATTTTTCCAACAAACTCATTTAAACAAGATCATATATACATGCATCACATATGAGAACACTAGTATGATTTCCTACATTCTTACACACAAGTATATTCAAAAACTACTCCATGATCATAATAACAAAACACAAGCAATAATAAAGTAATTCCAATAATTCAAATGAATAGAAATCCATAACAAAGTTCATAGAATACCTAAACTTTTGTGATTACAAGAACTAGAAATCGTGGCTTATAGCAACCACACGCCTCCAATCACCTAGCTTAACCGTATAACTCCGAATAACCAAAACAATGGATGAGAATTGCTCTCTCCAACCTCCTGGACGTTTTACAGTGAATACTAAACTTTTGGGATGAATAAAATGGTTGGTAATAGTTTTGGTGTAAACTATTACACTTTGGGTTGTGTCACACCTAGTATACTAAGTCTAGGTTCAATATATAGCCAAAGAGACTTTACTAACTGGCCAAAAACGTTCCCAACAAGTTAATATCAAAAAATGATCGGCATCCAATGATTATGGGGAGTTAAGACAACATTAAATGTGTTTTTGTGTAACTCCAGTCCATGCAATCGAACCGGTTACGATGCAACCGGATCGGCTGCGTTTTGACCATCACCCAACCGAATTCGGTTGCGGGCTCCAACCGAACGGTTGGGTGCCTCAGCTTTGACTTTTGTTAACTTTCTTGGTTTGCTCCTCTTTCTTTGTTCTCGCTGATGATTTCCAAAGCGAAACTTGATCTTTTCTTGCTGTAGATACTTAGAAATCATTGCGCTTCATAATCATTGAGTCCAAAAGCTTCCTTGCTCGACTTCCTTCCTTGGGAATTCTCCAAATGTTCATAAAAACTTCATTTCTTCATCATTTGTGATGCCTGGCTACATAAACATACACAATACGCATCTTTTGCACTTTTGCAACAGTTATGAGTATATATAGCCGATTATCATGCACAAAACCAACAATAACGCTACTAAAAACATGTTCATTTTGAGCGTTATCAAATTCCCCCATACTTAAGTTCTACTCGCCCTCGAGTAGGTATAACATTTGCAAAAATCGAATTCAATGGTCATGATACCGTGGTTCTGAAAATTAACAATCATCCCACAAGAGATAATCATTATTTTACTTTTAATTTGTGAAAAACTTTTAAAATTAACCAATTACTTTAGATAACATAACTAGAACACCTCACGATTGATTTTAAGAATTCACTCAACACTCATATATTGGTGGCATATGTAAATCACTCAATAGTCATGATCAATTCTTTTTACCATAAGCTTGTACAAGTATCAAAACAAAGAAAATAAATTCATCAAAGAGGGCTTTTATTCGGGTTATAACGTTAAGGCTTCGGGTTTATAAAAGGTATGGATAAGACATGGGATGGTTTATGAAATTGGTGTTAAAAATAAAAAATAAAGTCAAGTCTAAACCTCCATGTTGCTAGTCATCATACAAACCACAATCCCGAAAATGATAATATCTTCCTCCTCTTTGCATATCGATTTCCAAATATATGTATCACGTCTTAGCACATTTGCTAATCGATATCTCAAACATACTTCCTCTTCCTTCATCTTCATAATAATATAGCACATTGGCTATTTTTTTTTTCTTTTTTTTTAAGTTGCCCCCACACTTAGTGTAAGCATATACCACAAAAAATACAAATGAGAAAGACGTCTCCTTCATCTATGTTGGAGAATGGTACACACTATAGACAAAGTGTAGCTTCTTCATAATCATAAAAAACAATCCAACACTCCAAATAACTAGCAACAAACCAATAGACATGACATGGGTTGGCTAAGGTTTAAAGGTGTAAAATCTTTTTGTATTTTTCTGGATTTAAACAAGAATGAAAAGATTGGCTCGAAGGGTGTACTAAGGGTATCTAGTGCTAAAGATGAGCACTAACAAATGGGTCCATATAGGGTGTTTAACTAACCGATGTGGTTAGCTAATATATCATTAGATGTAAAATGGAAGGCCATTTGGGTTAAATCCTACGATGCCTCTTATCATTTGAATATATTTATATCACTCGAGAGTGATTTTAACCGTAATGCATAACTAGTACAAGTTCTAGAATCGACATAATCACCGGCACACTCATAGCAAATATAAAACAAAAGATGTGTTTTATACAAAAAGAAACCTCACAATTAAGTGGAAAAAGGCTATAATGCGCGCTAGAAAATGCTATCGAATCCAAAATGAATTACTTCCGTAATTTGGCTCAAATCAAAAAAATTTCAAAACCTCATTTTACCATTGAAATACCCAAGTTGTTCTTTTAATATATCCCAAAAATGTGTGAAAACAACTAGACAATCAAGGGCGATTTCCTACTAATTACCTGCAACCAAAAGTTTATCTAAAAATAAGACTAAAAACTAAAAAATTAAAAATCGTATCATTTTTTATATTTTCTTCCCTCCCCCATACTTAAGTTTTGCATTGTCCTCAATGTAATAAAAATAAACTTCAAAGTAAAGAAAATGGGAAAAGAAATAGTCAAAAGATGCCACGGGATAGAATATGCAATACGCATATTGGGTCATAAGCAAGCATGTGAGTTATCCAACTCCAAATATTTGACCATCAATAAGCTTCTGACACATCCATCCTGCAAACAAAACTGCAATACACAATACACAAAACAAAACAAAACAATCCAAATACTACTAAAAATATGAAAAATAAACAAAGTATGATAATCATCCTAGAGAAATAGTTAAGAGATAGAGATAATATTGTTTAACACATGATAACCATTGTTTTTGAAACCATAAATCAAGAATGATCCACGATCATTCGTTGTCCTCACTCTTCTCATCACCTTCCTCATCATCATCGACATCTTCATCACTTTCGGTTACATAGTTCTCGTCTATTAACTCTGAACGAACTTTCCTCTTCTTCTTCTTTCCTCCAACTCCTGATGAAGATCCTCCAACATCATAGCCAGATCCTCCGACCTTGGGTAATCTACCATATGCGGGTACTGGGTCAGGAAATGGTGAATAGCCAGGATATGGATACGGATATGGTCCAGGATAAGAAGTGTAGGGGAAAGGATATGGTGGAACATTGGGTGGATTGTAGGGTGGTAACTCGTAATTGGCTTCTTGAGCCATGTGTTGAAAGATCGGCATTGAATAATCATTCATGTAATTGTTTCTCAACATCATCGAGTCTCTCCACACTTCCCTACCCTCAATTTCATTCAAATGTTGGTTCCACTCTCCCTAACCTGAGTCAAAACTACTAGATGTACCCGTTTGCACGTTTCCTTGCTGTTGTGGTGGTGGTTGTTGTTGTTTTTGTGGTTGTTGCGGTTCAATCCATGCTCCTAATGTTTTCAATTTCTTATTCAAAGCATTTCCAAAACCATTTGCTTTCCAAATCTCACTAAACTTTGGCTCTCCACACTTAGCCAACTCACTACTATTGTAATGCCCAAGATTTTTTGCCAACCTCGTCACAAAATGTCCTCCACAAATGTTGCTATTACCTTTGATTCATGGGGCTCTCCTAGACAAATACTCGGCTATGAGCCAAGCCGCATTTCCGTCTTTAGTTTCTTCCAATAACATCATAACCCACAAGTCCGGCTTCTGACATTTGTCCCTGCTTCCAATCCTATGAAACGGCCCAGTTACTAGCAATTTGTGTAGCACTCTCATCAACAGATTCCTAATGGTTGCAGCATTCCTCCTAGTGCAAGAAAGATCTCCCACTCGATTCCAATAAGCGGGCACACTAGGGTATTCTTTTTCAAACCTCCTATGTCTCGAAAAGTGAGGTTCAAACAATCGATGCTTAACCTCATTCGGTTCATACAAGCCTAGAGCAACAACAAAATCCGGCAAAGTGTAGGCGTGATCCCGCCCACAAAGCCTAAACCAAACACAAACTTCTTCCATCAAGTTCCGAACATTGACCTTTCTCTCGAAATACATAGTCGAAAAGAACTCCATACACCATTCACGATAAACCTCTTCATTTATGCTAAATGCTCTTTCCCATGACAAATCATCAAACGAATCTCCATCAACCGGATACACATAAGACGTTCACATCATTCTTCGCAACTCTTCTTCACATTCATACTCAGCAAACAAATCCCAATCAATCACCCTTGGAACCAAACATGTCCTATTTTGCAATTTTGACAATCGTTCCCGGAAAGCATGTTTCTCCTCGTTGGTGAGATCTTTGAACTTCAGGTTGATATTTGCTTCCGTCTTCACACTATATGTGACTTTCTTCCTTTCGTTCCTTTGGCAATACTTGGTCACAATCGGGTTTAGTGGAACCCGTGCCTCACTTGAACTACCTACAACAATTCTCTGTAGAAATCATAAATATAAGCCAATATAAGAGTGTTAGAACAAACGGGAAGGTTAATGGAAGCCTCTAAGGTCCACTTCAAAAAATCAAAAAATTCCACATCAGAACTTGGAACCGAATTCGGTTGCAGAGAAACTGGGTCAGTTCCTCTGTTGACCCAATCCAACCGTTCGGTTGTGCTTCGCAACCGAATCGGTTCCTCAACCTGCATAAGGCTTTGCCTTCTAATCCATTTCTCACTCGATTTTTCTAAGTCCAATTCACTCCTAGACTGCATTCTAACATCATCAACGATTCCTACATCCTCAAATTGCTCTAATTTCACTTCCCAAAACTTCCAATCATCACATATTCATCTTTGCTTAGAACTCAACAATCTAGACCTCAATTCTTCGATTACTTGTTCTAATCAACAATGTGGCATCTAATATTTATTAAAACGCATCATCTATCTTTAGGAATCACCAATTGCAACTTAATTTGATTCAATGGCATAACCTAATTAAATCCGAAAAATCAATCATCTAATACTCATTCCATGTTGAATCACTACAATTCTTTTTGCAATGCATTCCTATATCAATTACCCACTTAATCCTGAAAGATTACAACTTAATTCGAATTATATCAAAAACCCCCAAATTGGTGACCTAATTTGCAATTCGAATCAAATGCTCAAATTAAACCTTAATTGAGTTAATTGATTGCAGATGCTTACTTGTTTGGGTTCCATGATGATCTTCTACAACTTTTACAATCTTCAAATATCTTCTAATGGTCGAATTTGCGAAACCCATCTGGAGGATTAGTGTGTGTGTGTGTGTGTGTGTTTTTCTGGAAAAATTGAATTTTAGGTATATATACTTGTATGCAACCGTTTCAGTCATGGACACAACCGTTTTGGTTTGCATTTTTGCCAAATTTTGCATTTTTCTCGTTACTTAGGCATTTTACCTTCCAAGCAACAATCGTTTACTCAAAAATCCTATTAAAGATGCACACAACATTCATCCACCATTTGGAAATTTCAACAATCATCTAATCTCAAAAACTCAAATCATCATACTCATAACTTAAAACTAAAACTAAAACTCAAACTCATAATGCATTAATCAAATAACCTCAACATAATAATAAAAATAAAACTGAAATGAAAAACAAGAAATCCTAAATGCATAAAAATAAAAAGTTCATGAAAGTCAAGCAAACAATTGCTTGTTTATTATGGTGCCTTGTTTCTCCTTAGAATTCCTTGAAATACTCATGCCTTAAGATGTCCTCACTTAGAAATTTCCCGGTCAATTCACGGTGTGTTTCATAAGTTTTGAAATTCCTTATAAATCTTCTCCCATCCGGGCATAGTATATCAAAGTTGACGTGCCATTCTCCATCCCCATCCTCTCTCTTGTAAATACCCGACCCCTCGGGTCCCCATTCCAAATTCTTAAGTTGAACCGGTAAATAACCTAAGAAATTGGTTAGCTTCTTGTAAACAAGGATGTTTTTGAATGGATTATAAAATGCTTCCACCGCTAGTGCGCGTTCCATCTCATCCTCAATATCAAAGTATGGTGGAGCTAGTGGTCCATACATCGGGTTCCCATGGACATCACGTCTTATTTCAAAACAATTCAAGTCATCGTCCTTATCAAACAATTCCAAATCTTCCAGAATTCCACAACTGGTCCCCTCGGTTTTGGATAATAGGTTTGTTTCGACATTCCATCATCAATAGTCATCGTACCTCTACTCATATCTATGATTGCACCACATGTGCGTAGGAATGGTCTTCCTAGTAAAAGAGGTAAACTCTTATCCACCGGAATGTCTAGGACTAGAAAATCAGCCAAGTATGGTTGGTAACCAATTTGAACTCTTACGTTTTTCACTTCCCCCATCGCTTTTGCTTGGGAATTATCCGCCATGGTAAGTTTCGAGTGATTTGGTTGTGGCTTACTAAGACCCAACGTCTTAAACAATGGATAGGGCATAACATTAACACTTGAACCCGTATCGGCTAAAGCATACATTGGTGTGGTCCCGTTCACTTTAATTGGCAAAACAAAATTCCCCAGGTCTTTCTCCTTGCGTGGCATACCTCTAAACAAAATCCTATCTCTATCCTCCTCCGATAGATCTTTATCCTCCAATCTTGCTCTTGCTAACATCACCGCATCTAGTTTCTTGCGGTAGAGAACGTAATCTTGTAGTACCTCAATCACCGGCTTTTTCTCATTTAGCTCGAGAAACTTTTGTTGAAGGTTTTCCAAAATAGCTTCTTTTTGTTCTTGGGTTAACGGTTTGAAAGTTTTTGGTGTAGTAGGTGGTGAAGGTGTGTAGTCATTTGTTTTGTTGGTGGATGTGGTAGGAATTAATTTGTTGGATGAGGTTTTCTTCCTATTTGCCTTCCCCATCTTTACGACTTCCACATTTTCCTTTTCCATACTAGCACATAACTCCACAAGCATCTCGTTCACCCCCTTTTCCTCTTCTAAATCGGTGATATTGATCCTCATTTCCCCCAAGGCAAAATCCACTTGGCATTTGGTTGTTACAAGAAAATCCCGCCCAAAACATACATTGGGCTCATCGGCGTTCCCCTCTTCCAAGACAACAAAATCCGTTTAAAAAATGTGACCATGAATGTTAACCTTTATATTCTTAACCATTCTTTTTCCGTAAGCTTCATAATCCAAACGCACATGACCAATTTGATCAAGAACATTTTCCACAATGTAATTTTTACCATAGGCCATGTTTAGTTGCGCGTCCTAAGCACTCACTCCCTCTACACTACAAGGTGTACCGAACCTCATAAGTGGCGAATCATACTCCGTTAGTGTTGCCTGTGTGAATACCACAACTCTTCCTTTCTTAGGAAGTTGAACTTTGTTTTCACCCGTTTCTTCTACACAATCCGTTTCAATTCCCAAATCCTTCTTACTTCCTTCTAAGATATTTCCAATTTTCTCCAATGAATTCCCGGTGTCTTTGAACATCTCATCCAAGTTACGAAGGTACTCAGAAATTCCGCTTAAACTATCCATAATAACTATCTAAAGAGACAAAACAAAACCAAAGACAAAAATCCAAATCATTAGCGTTAGAGTTAGTAAAAACAAAAGCAAATTATAGAAACATATACTAAGCAAGTAAAGACACTTAACAAAACTGAAAACACAAGCTAAAACTCAAAATTTAAAAAGTATAAATTTTTTTACCGAGAGCTCCAACCGGATCGGTTGGCTCACCAACCGATTCGGTTGGTAATAAACTTCTTAACCAAAACGTCCAACCGGATCCGGTTGCGGGTTGCAACCGAACGGTTGGATTAATTTTCCATTTTTTTATTTTTTTTTAAATATTATTAAAACCTGAAAATTTAATTTTAATTAAAAACTATTAAGTGTACTTTAACTCTAAATTAATGGAGACTACCCATTATCCTTATTAATTATAAAATTAATTAAGTTAATTAATGAAAACCATATTAACTAATCAATTAAACTACTCATTAAGACTACTAAAACTTTAAAAACTAAAAATTAACTACTTCTAATTACTGAAATTAAGAAAATTAACTAAAAAGGCAATTAAGACTAAAAATGATTAAATAAGAGAAAATCTAAAAATCTAAGAAAAGCATAAACAAACCATAAGATAATCTATGAAAATCAAAAATGACAAAAATCAATCTATAAACTATGACACAAAATACTGGATAAACTAAAACTATGAAAATCAAAAGACAAAAAATTTTCCGAGAGCACTAACCGGATTCGGTTGCTCAGCAACGGATCGGTTAGCCTCTAAACCAATATATATATATATATATATATATATATATATATATATATATATATATATATATATATATATATATATATATATATATATATATATTTTTTACTTACGAAATTCAATTTTAAATCTACCAATTTTACAGAATCTTAACAAAATCAAATTACTTAGAAATCCAAAATCCCCGGCAACGGCGCCAAAAACTTGATGTGTTCGCACGAGGTGCAAATTTTAAAAATTTATAAACACGATTTAACCGTCTAATACTATAAACACATACGAGCAAGTATACTCGTTCGCGATAGCAAAGGTGGGTAAGTCGAGATCATCCCAATGGATTTTGTGTTTGAAATTGTTTTTATAAAAGATTGGTAGCAAGAAAGCTTTGTCAAGGCTTCCTCCAAAAGTGATGTTTTAGTGAAATTCAATTATAAAGAAATACATACTCGTGTGTAGTGTTAGGATTTAGAAAATCCAGTCATTAAAGAGTCGGTCACCTCAAGTATATATAATCGTTAGAAAGCTCGTAGTCGTAGATTATTTAATGTTAAGTAGTATTTAGTTAAGTAACACCGTAGAGGACGGACGGGTCTTTACCCACTGTATGCCTGATCCACAGCCCGTAGGTGGCGATTTATGTAAGAACTATAAATACTCTCTACCTCCCAAGGTAGAGAGTTGGAGCTCATAATAATACTTTTACTTTCTCTCACTAAGTTCCCAAACCTCTAACTCTTTCTCTCTCTAAAACATCATCTTATACGCCTCTTTAATCATTGGTTTAGTGTGTTTATGAAATCCAATATCTAACAATTGGTATCAAGAGCCATGGTTTGATCATCTCTCTTACATATCCTTGGATTTCTAGTGGTTTTAGGTGGTTTTTGAGTTTGAAAAAGTTTAGTGGTTTTTGCATCATTTGGATCATTTCTAGTGTTAAAGTTTGAATTTTGGGTGTACTTTTGTGTTTAGAATCATTGTAAGTGCTTGGGTTTTGATTTGGTAAGCTTGAATCACTGTGGTTGAGCTTGTTTTGGATTGAAAAGTGTGTTTTTGAAGTTTTTCTTGCTAGCGACTTGGTTCTCGTTGTGATTTTCATCGTAGCGACTTGCTTCAGTAAAAGTTAGCGAGGTACAGTGTTAGTTGTTAGCGACTTGAGCCTAGCGACTTGTCTATTGAGACAAGCCGACAAATAGTACAAGTTAGTGGATTCTCCACTACGGCTAGCGACTTGGTGAGGTTAGCGACTTGCTTCAGGAATTGTTAGCGAGTTGTAGTGCAAATTGTTAGCGACTTGATACTAGCGACTTGGATCTTAGCGAGTTGTTCTTTAGCAACTTAACTGTGTCTAGCGACTTGATGCTTAGTGACTTGCTGTCATAATTCTTAGCGACTTGGTGTTAGCGACTTGGACCTTAGCGACTTGACTGTGTAGCGACTTGTATCTAGCGACTTGGTCTTAGTGACTTGGTTCAATAACTCTTAGCGACTTGGTTGACTTCTGTTTGTAATACGATTTTCTCTTGATTTAGTTAAATCCCGTGAAAGAATCTATTTCCCGGTTTAATCATAGAGTTATAAAATCCCGTGTAATCTATTAACATGTCTACCAACGTATCTACAATCATCTCCACTGTAGCTGAGGATGTTCAAGCAGTTGGTTCTGATACTCGTCCACCCATGCTTGACAGAACTGACTACGACTCTTGGGCTCAACGAATCAGATTGTACTGTCTTGGAAAGGAAAATGGGGTCAACATTCTCAAATCCATTGATGAAGGACCGTATCAGATTGAGACTACAAGAGACATAATTGATACTGCAGCAGATGGAACCATGATCTTTGGATTGGACGGACCAAAGACGTATGATGAGCTCAGTGATAAGGAGAAAAAGAGATTCGATGCTGATATCCGGGCCTCAAACATCATACTACAGGGTCTTCCAAAAGACATCTACAAGCTGATCAATCACAACACCGAAGCCAAGGCAGTTTGGGATAATGTCAAGATGCTTCTCTCAGGTTCTAAATTAACCAAGGAAGACAGAGAATCACAACTGTATGATGAGTTTGAGCACTTCAAGATGAAACCAGATGAGAGCATCTATGAATACTACGTGAGATTCCACAAGCTTGTGAATGACATGAGGAACATCAAAATGACCATGCCAAACATTCAGCTGAACTCAAAGTTTGTGAACAACAAGAATCCCGAATGGCACAAGTTTGTCACCTTTGTGAAGCTAACCAAAGGATTAAAGAACACCAACTATGAGCAACTGTATGCCTTCCTTCTCCAGAATGAGAGACATGCTATGTTTGAGAAAAGGATTCTAGAACAGTTCAAAACCAACCAGGGAGAAACAAGTTCCTCAAATGACTCAACAGCCTTTTACACAGATGTTGGTATTACTACCAAAGCTTCTCAAGTCATTCCCATGGGTGATGGTAATTACAAACTCATCCCTGATCCAGCATATAAGCCTCCAGACCCAAACACATTCATGGAAAACTGTTGGAATCACTCCTAAACCTTAATTCAAGTGTTAGTAATTCATATGTAATAGTTAGCTTAATATGGCCTTTATGTTAGTAATTAGCCGTAGGCTTATGTAGAAGGCCCATAAGCCTAGGCCTAGCCCAATAAGGAAAAGGATGGGAACTAGGAGTGTTGCCCTAGCTTCCCTCCTATAAATACCTCATGTAAACCCTCACTTGAGGGTTGGTTGTTCAATTTATTTCTTTCACACATAGTCTACGCATAACCGTTTACTTGTATCGTGTGTGTGTGTGTTTGGTTTATTGTTCAACCGCCTCTCTATTTCTTCTCTTGATACTTGTGTTGCATATTTGGGAACCTAACAGTGGTATCAATCGCCTACTAGTTGGGTGAATCGTTATTGCTTTTGAAGTGGGTTTTCGGTCCTACGCGTAAAGCTAACGAGATACTTTGGTTTGCTTAAAAACACGTTTTTTTTACTTTTTAATCCTAGATTCTTGTATTTTCAATGTTTTAGGGTGTTAAAATAACTGTTTTTGTCAAAAAGTTTCAAACTTTATGCGTGGATTTACGTTTTTAAGCTTGTTTTTGTACGAGGGTTTCATCCTACGCGTAACTGTTTTAGGAGTTTTGGCTCATCAAGTTTCACACTTTTGTGTTATTTTGGTGATATTGAAGCTATCTCATCACAAAAATCTGGTTTAGAAACATCTTTGGGCAAAATCATTTTTTACGAGTAAAGCTACGCGTAACAAAACCCTAGCTTTACGCGTAACTTCATCCTTGGTTTGATCTTCAGTTTCGTGGTTTACTCCGTGGTTTCTTGCTTGGATAAGCCTGAAAACACGTCGACTTTGGATATATTTTGCACTGTGATAGTGTAAAAGATCATTTGGGCAAAACCCTAAACTTACGCATAAGCATAAGCTTACGCGTAGATCATCCTACGCATAAGATTCATCTTACGCCTAAGCCTAGTCTTACGCATAAGGTAATCCTACGCCTAAGTTTTCTACGCCTAACTTACTGTTTACGCATAACTTTAGTGCTTTTCCTTCCTTACGCGTAAGCTAAACCTACGCGTAACTCTATCTGTTACGCGTAACTTTGGTGTTTTTACGCATAAGTCCTACTTGGTTTATTGTGATTTCTACGCCTAAGGATACTTCATCAACAACGGTTCATTCGACTACAAAGATCCATTTTTACCAACACAAGTTTTCAACATGTCACAACCACCATACTCTAACTATTTTCCTTACACTTATAATCAACAACAACAACAACAACTAAGTCCACAACATCAACAATGGAATCAACAACAAGCAATTTATCAACAACAATTTAATCAACAACATACTCCACTACTTGCAACAATTCCACAACCTCAAATGATTCAACCACCACCTAGTCTCCAAGTAAAACCTTACACACTCTTCTACAATCAACATCCATCCAGGAATACTATGAAGGAACCAGCATGGTTTGGCAAGATGTGTGAAGCCTTGAGTAGCCAACAATCAATTCATGAAGCTGGCTCACTTGATAGACCTCCAATGCTCACTCCCTGTAATTATGATCAATGGGTAATTCGGTTCTTTAGGTTTTGTGATCTAAAGAAGCCACATGGAAAGTTTTTAAAAAAGGTCATTATGGAAGGTCTATTTCAGATGCCTACTATCGTTACACCCGGAGATCCTAATGCTGTTCCACCAAGAGATGATGTCACCAACATTGCAACTGTTGCAGAACTCATGGGTGATCAACTTCTACACTTTGAAGCCGACGAACTTGCAATGCAATATATCCTTTTAGGATTACCCAATCCAATCCTTCGAAGTGTTGGTGCTCAAAAGACTGCCAAAGCAATGTGGGAACAGATTCATCTTCTTATACAAGGCACAACACTCAATCAGGAAGACATGGAATCCAAAATCTACTTGGCTTATGAACACTTCATGATTGAACCAGGAGATTCATTAGAATCTTATCATCATCGCTTCTCAGACATCATTAATGATTTGGACAAACACAATATCATCATGCCACGAATTTTTGTCAACACAAAGTTCCTAAGTAGTCTTGGTCCGGAATGGGAGAAGTATGTCATTTTTCTCCGTCAAGCTAAAGATATGCATCATGCTACATACGGATTGTTGTACGACTATCTGAAGCCTCACCAAAAAGAAGTTGATAAGGAAAGGATTCTTCGTGGTCAAACTGTTCCACCATCACTTCCGGACAATCAACAACTTGCTTTGTGGGCTCAAACAAACATTCCTCCTTAACAAGCTCCTCAACCCGCTCCTCAAACAACTGCAACAATCAAACCTTCTGATCCATCACAGCTACAAACTCAACAAAATCAATTGGTTCCATACAATAACAACACTACTCAAGCTCTTTACAGTGAAGCTGATGAGGACTCCAATGCCTTCGATGAATTGCAACAAGGATTTGTTATGATTGCTAAAGCATTTGGCCGTTATACAAACAAATCCAACAATCGCATTCGTTCCTCATCTAATACAAGAAATCAGGCTGTTGTGAACAATGTACGAGTTGAAGTTCAAAATCGTGGTTATGGTCGTCAGATGGGAGGTGGTCAAGGATTCAATGCTATGGGAAGGAATAACACTAGTGCTCCGCAGCAGCAAAGGGCTCAAGTGGTTGAACAAGGAAATGCTCAGAATGGGGTTAATGGTCTTCGTTGCTATAACTGTAATGAGAAGGGTCATCTGGCTAATGCATGTCCTAAACCGAGAACAAGAGGCAGTGCTTATTTCAAAGAGGCTTTGCTCTTGGCTCTTTAGGATGAAGTTGGTGGAACTCTTACCAACAAGGAACAGAGCTTTATGGCAGATGCATATTCTGATGATGATATGGAGGACTTGCAAGCTAATGCAGCAGTGATGTTGATGGCACAAATGCAAGCTCTACACATGAGTGACACAGGCCCAGTGTATGACACTGATGGCTTGTCTCAGGTATCTGAACAAACAATTATCATCAATGAGCTGATATCTCTGCCACTTTCTCTATCTGACAAGGATCAGAGTGTTCAACATGCGTCCTCCACATCTCATTCCGATGATTATCAAATAGATCCCGTAGTCATATTTGATGATCAAGATGACTGTATGGTTAATATTGATAATCAAGTTGACTCCGTCATTATATTTGAGGATCTAAAGAATGATCATGTTGAGAATCTCGATGAACAAGATGAGCTTCGTCGACGAGAAACTGAGCTCTTGACCTTAATTAAAGACCAACATTCTCGTTTGGTAATTTGCACAAAATTAAAAGAGAAAAATGCACTGTTAACCAGGGATAATGAATGCTTAACTCGACAACTCAACTTTTTCAAAACTCAAGAAAACCGTGAAAAAGGTTTTGAAGCCGCTTTTGCCAAATCACACCAAAATGAAAAATATTTGGAACGACAGATTTGTGATCTAGCCGCTTCGAAGAATGTGTTGGGAATTATGTGAAGTACGAATTATGTTATTGTTACTGCTGAATGGATTCTGCCGAAGGGTATGGATTCTGCTGAAGACATGGTTCTGCTGAAGTTTAGTTTGTTTCTGCGGAAGTTATTATTCTGTGTTTAGTTTATTTAGTTTGGATATACATGAGCTTTATTAGGAAGTGATTGTGTATATCTTATTTAGTTTTATGTTTATACGTTTCTTGAGAAACGGTTTAGGGTTTTGTTTAGGGTTCCTTGTCTATAAAAGGAACACATTAGAATGAATTATGTACGTGTGCTTAAACAAGTTTTTAATATAACGATCCATAGAGGATCAAAGAAGTTCTTAGTTATCAGTGTTTTATACTTGTGTTTATATTCCGCTACAGAATACAAGTTGTAGAGATTTTCTTTTAGTTTGTTTGTGATTACACAGGCAATACTAACGATCTACGAAGCTCAAGATCTATTAAGGTCTATTAGTTTTCAACAAGTGGTATCAGAGCCTCGTGAGAGTCTCTACGATACTAAGGACAGGTTTTTCTAAACTCCAATACATCCAATACATAACTCACTATGCCGGATCGACGTTGATGTTGAAATCACCAACAACCATAACACCACCCATCTGCAACATCTTAGTCTCTCCAACAGCAATGCTAAGTTTCCTTACCTTAAGAGGGAGGAGTATGACCTTTGGGCGATGAAAATGCAGAACTGGATCTCCAACATTGATTGGAATCTATGGGAGATAGTCTTGAAGGGAAATAGTTTGAAGAGAACTACCACGATGCTTGCTGGTAAGATGACTCATGTTCCTCCCAAAAGCTGAAGAGTTACTTGGCAGTTCAGAGAGAAACCAAGGTAAGAACCATTCTTCTTCAAGCTATTCCCGAGGATCACTTAAGTGATTTTCACTTTGTGGAAGATGCCAAGGACATATGGTTAGCTATTAAGGCTAAGTTCGGTGGGAATGAGGAGTCTAGAAGAATGAGAAAGTCCATGCTTAGACAACAATTTCAAGACTTTCAAATCACTGAAGAGGAAGGAATTCATAAGGGCTATGACAAGTTTCACAAGATTTTAAGTCAGTTAAATTAGCTGCAGGCAAAGCCAGATAATGATGACTGTAATTCTAAGTTCTTGAGGTCTTTACCTCAATCCTGGCTACAAGTGAGCATTGCTTTAAAAGCAAAAGGTGGTTTGGATATGCTTACTTTTGATGAGCTGTACAACAAACTTAAAGCTCTTGAGGTCTTTACCTCAATCCTGGCTACAATCATCATCTACTGCAAGTCACACAGCATTCATAGGAGCCTCTACCCCTACGATGAGTCATGCTCCAAGTCCAACTTACTCATCATCATCTTACACTACCACTCCATCAACTTCTAAATCTGGAGGTATAATGGAAGATGTGCTTGGATCCTTCTTTGCTGATTATGATCCTCAGCAAGAACTTGCCTATGAGGATTTAGATCACGTGGATCCACTGGAGATGGAAGAGATGAAGCTGAAGTGGCAGGTGGCTATGTTGTCCATGGATATCAATAATTTTGAGCGCAAAGTGGCGAAGGTTTGGATTCCAAGGAAGAGATCCAGCGAGGTTTGACAAAAGGAAGGTCAAGTGCTTCACTTGTCAACAGATGGGTCACTTCTCTAGAGAGTGCAAAGACAGAAAGCGGTGATGAGACGAGATACTCTACTTATCGCAGAATCGAGAGAGTCTGGAACTTCAAAGGGATCAGCAGCTTTGGTTACTCTTGACAGCAATGTGGACTGGAAGCATCATGAGCAGGATAATGATGGTCCCGATAATGTTGGTTTGATTGCAAGCTGTACTTCAGAGGATAAGCATGATCAGATTGCCCTAATGGGCATCTCTCAGGTACAAATTTGTTTGTTTGGTTGTAGTGAGCGGTATAATGAACTAAAAGAAGCTTATGATATTTTGAAACCTAAATATAATGAATACTTTGTAGAAGTTGAAGCTTATAAACAGGCTTTAAAAACACTAGAAAGACAAAAGGTTTGGTTTCAGAAGAATCAAATAGCTTATGCTGAGAAAATAAGTGTGTTGGAAAGGGATCTTGAATGTGCTAAGAATGAGTTGAAATATTCTGAGAAGTTGAGAGCAGATGTAGTGTCAGAAAATCTAGAACTTAAAGAGAAACTAGATAAGGAAGTTGCTAGGCATAACGAATGGTTATTAAATGGAAAAAAATTAGCTAGTCATTTATATAGTAGTCAAGCTCCTAATTCTTGGATAGGTTTAGGCTTTAAGAAATATGTAGGATTAGAAGCTAGAGATGACACACGTAAATCCACACCAGCAAGCTTAGCTAATTATGTTAAAGAAGGTGACCTACATGATGTACGTGGATCTATTAGAGGAATTCCTATGCCTGTCGACCTTACCCTTTCTGATGACTTTGATGGATCACACCATCTCTATGGTAAAAAGTCCAAAGACTTGCCGGACCCGATACTTCTTCTAATGACTTTGTCTCTTGTGTTAACAGTGACAAGTCCTCCGAGCAAGGGTCTACAGAGTGTGATTCAAATGACAAGTCTGACCTTCCCAAGTCAACACCCCTGCATGCACCCAAGACTACCAATAAGCATGTCAGAGTTGCTGCCAAGGAATCATCTTCCAAGACAGTTGCCTCTGAAGACTTGCTTGTTAATTCTTTGCATAATAATACTGTTAAAAACAATTCTTTTCATGGTTTTGGTTTGAATACTTCTGCTTGTAATAGAACATCTTTTGGTTTGAATAAATCTTCTAAACAGAAGACATGTTTTGTGTGTAGAAGTAAATTTCATTTAATTAAGGATTGTAATTTTCATGAGCAAAGAATGAATAGGTGTGGTGATTCTAGGACATCTAGACCAATGTGGACCAATGTCAATGCTATACCCCCTTATGTTCCACAAGCAACTAATTCTCCTTTTCCTTGGAGAAGACCAGTTGCAAGACCATATGTACAACCAACAAGTTCATACTTTAAGAATGGTTATTGGCCTGGATATGTTGACTCAATGACTGACGGGACAAGGAACTGGGATATCTGTCAAGTCCTCAGCAGGTTGTTCTTGAAATAAAAAGGGACCTAAATTTCAATGGAAACCCAAGAACAAGAGTGGATCTTATACATCTGCATGGCATAACTCATATGATCCATAAGGCAGGTTCAAGTCAGCAATGACTTGAGCCTCAATAGTGTACTAATATTTTGTATATTTTTGTTGTTGTAGAATCATCCTCTTAAGCATAAAGATGTTGGCATTGTTGATAGTGGGTGTTCAAGAAGTATGTCAGGAACAGGGATATGATGCATAACTTTGTATCAATTGAAGGAGGAGGCAATGTAACCTTTGGAGGAAGTGATGGAAGAATTACTGGGAAAGGGACCATCAAAACACCTCAACTGGACTTTGAGAATGTATACTATGTCAAGGAACTCCAACACTTCAATTTGTTCTCAGTGTCACAAATCTGTGACACCAAGAACAAAGTACTCTTCACAGAGGATGAATGTCTTGTGCTATCTAAAGACTACAAACTCCCAGAAGACACTTCAATTCTACTGAAAGTTCCTCGGAATCACAATCTCTATACATTCAACTTAACTGATGTTAAACCATAAGGTGACTTAACTTGTTTGGTGGCTAAAGCATCTTTGGATGAGTCTACCAAATGGCATAGGAGGATGGCCCATGTCAACTTCAAGACCATAAACAAGCTCTCTAAACTGGGTCTTGTTGAAGGTCTTCCTTCCAAAGTATTTACTAATGATCATAACTGTGTTGCCTGCAATAAAGGAAAGCAACATAGAGCCTCATACAAAGCTGTGACTGCTGTGAGCATAATTTCTGAACCTCTTCAGTTGCTTCATATGGATCTGTTTTGTCCAACTCAAGTTCGAAGCATTGATCAAAAGTATTTTTGTCTAGTGATCACTGATGGTTATAGCAAATTTTGTTGGGTATTCTTTCCTAGGACCAAAGATGAAACATCTCCAGTGCTGAAAGAGTTCATTACCCTTATTGAGAATCAGTTGAACAAAAAGGTTAAAGGAATTCGGTGTGATAATGGGACAGAGTTCAAGAATTCTATTCTAATAGAACTCTGTAGGTCCAAAGGTATCAAAAGGGACTATAGCACTCCAAGAACCCCACAACAAAATGGGGTGGCAGAAAGGAAAAATAGGACCTTGATAGAGGCTGCAAGATCAATGCTGGCAGACTCTAAGCTACCCACCATGTTTTGGACTGAAGCTGTTGGCACAGCTTGTTATGTATTGAATAGAGTGTCCATTACTCGACCACACTTCAAAACACCATATGAACTTCTCTATGGGAAAGTTCCTACTATTCATTACCTTAAACCTTTTGGGTGTCAAGTGACTATTCTGATTACAAGTGATCCATTGGACAAATTTGATGAGAAGACTGACGATGGTTATATTGTGGGATATTCAGCTCATAGTAAGGCGTACAGAGTTTACAATTTATCTGCTAAAAAGATTGAGGAGACATTGAATCTGAGGTTTCTAGAAGACAAGCCTAATGTTCAAGGACGGTCATGTTTGGTCTTTTGACCTTGATTACTTAACTGATTATTTGGGTTATTCTAGACATATGGCTAACCAACAAACAGATACTCAAGAGTCTCCAACTAACAGTGCAGATTCCCTGGATGCTGATTCTGACAGTGAGTTTGAAGATGATGAGCAACCCATTGTAGTGCCTTCTTTCTCCCCTAACAATTTTTCAGGTGACACTTCTAAAGTTACTTCTACTGAGAGTGAAGACGAGTCCAATTATGCAGAGGATCTTGCTAGGCTGAAGAAACAAGAGTATGCAGCTAATCAAAATGCTGAAAGGAATCTTGAGGAGAGTGCAAGTGAAACAATAAGTGGAAACATCAATTCTACTGAACATGATCCGGTTTCTCCTATCATTTCTGCTGAAGGCTATGCTGTTTCTACTCCCATTTCTACTCAAGTGTCCACAGACTTTGGAGATCCTTATACTCGTTTCCAAGACCCTCAGATCTTGGTAATAATCAACCCAAAGCTGGAATCTTCACCTCACCTTCTTATGACACTGATTTTGAACCTACTATGACTAATCTTGATTCTTCCATTGAAGTCAACACCACTACTACTAAAAGGATTCACAATACTCATCCACAGTCCAATATTATTGGTGATCCTAATGCACCTGTTAGAACAAGGGTACTGTGGCAAGTTCTAAATATGGTCAAGTGGCTTTTATCTCTTATGTCTCAGATCAGCAAAGAGACAATCACACAGACTATGAACATTGTATGTTTGCTTGTTTTCTTTCTCAAGTGGAACCAACCAGTGTTACTCAGGCTCTTGAAGATTCAAGTTGGCTTGAGGCAATGCAGGAAGAGATGCAACAATTTCAAAATCAGCAGGTTTAGATATTGGTACCACTACCAGATGGCAAGTATGCAATTGGTACTAAATGGATTTTGAAGAATAAGAGAGATGCAAGAGGTGTTGTCATTAAAAACAAAGCAAGATTGGTTGCTCAGGGTTATAGACAAGAGGAAGGGATTGATTATGATGAAGTGTTTGCACCTGTGGCTAGAGTTGAGGCCATACGGATTTTCTTGGCTTATGCATCCTACATGGGATTTATGGTATATCAAATGGATGTTAAAGGGGCATTCCTGTATGGTGAAATAGAAGAAGAGGTTTATGTCACTCAACCTAAAGGATTTGAAGATCCTGATCATCCTACTCATGTTTACAAGGTAGTCAAAGCTCTCTATGGACTACATCAGGCACCACGAGCTTGGTATGCCAGGCTTTCATCGTTTCTACTGAAGCATGGATATCGAAGAGGTGCCATAGATAAAACACTTTTCCTGAAGAAGAATTCCACAGACATTATTCTTGTGCAAGTGTATATGACATTATTTTTGGATCCACAAAGGAAGCTTGGTGCAGGGAGTTTGAGGAGCTTATGAAGGGAGAATTTCAGATGAGTGCCATGGGAGAAATGACTTTCTTTTTGGGTCTTCAAGTTCAGCAGAAACCTGATGGTATCTTTATAAGTCAAGACAAATATGTGAGGGACATATTAAAGAAGTTTGGAATGGAAACTGTGAGGACTGCCACTACACCGTATGAAGCTCCAAAGTCAAAAATCAACAATGAAATAGATCCACCAGTGAATGTACACCTTTACAGATCTATGATTGGTTTTTTGATGTATCTAACACTTCACGACCGATATTACTTTTGCTGTAAGTGTGTGTTCTCGACATCAAGTTACTCCACTAACTTCCCATCTCAATGTTGTTAAGAAGATTTTAAGTACCTCAAAGGCCAACCTCATTTAGGCCTTTGGTACCCAAAAGAATCTCCATTTAAGCTGGAAGCATATAGTGATAGTGACTATGCTTGTGCAAATCTGGATAGGAGGTCCACCACTTGGAGGTTGCCAATTCCTTGGAAAGAGATTGATTTCTTGGCAATGCAAGAAACAGACTATTGTGGCTACCTCATCTACGAAAGCAGAGTACGTTGTCTGCTGCAAATTGTGTGGACGAGTTCTTTGGATTCAAAATCAATTGTTGGATTATGGGTATAATTTCATGAACACAACAATTTTTATTGACAATCAAAGTACCATATGCATTGTTAAAAATCCAGTTTTTCACAGTCGAACAAAACATATTGAAATCAGGCACCACTTTATAAGAGATGCATATGACAAACATTTGATAAAAGTGGTTAAAATTCACACTGATGATAATGTGGCAGATTTGTTAACAATGGCTTTTGATGGACCAAGGTTTCAACACCTTCTGGTCCATATTGGTATGCTTAACCCTTAACTGCAAAGTTTAAGGGGAGGCATAGGCCTCAGGGGAGGCATATGCCTCAGGGGAGGATTTGTGTATACTTTGCATTGTTTTTATGTAAATTTCTTTGATTTTTGGTTTATGATTCTGTTCTCTAACACTAACCAGCTAATGTAATGATAGTTTGTTTGTCTTTGTTTGGTTTGTGTGTTTCTCTGTGTTTGTTATGATTTGCAGATTAGTTATTCAGTTGGAATTTACCATGGTTGTTAAGTTGGAATATGGTCAAGAAAGCTCTAAAGCTTGTTTCTACTGAATTCAAAGTGCTGAAGTGAGTTATTTGTTTCTACTGAAGACAAAGTACTGAAGCAAATTGTTCATTCATTCATTCGAGAAACAGTTTTGACTTACGACTTACAGAGTACAATCAACATCAAATGCAACTACAAGGAAAGTGCTTTACATGAATTACTAATCCTAACCTAGTGATATCATCTATTCCAACATCTAACAGGCTGTTGGATATGCATGATCGCTCACATCTTTCACACTAGATGCTGGATATGCGTTTGTGAAGTCTTGCATAACCACCCATTCATTCTATCTCGATGACTGGACATGCATAACCAACACTAACAAGCAGCTAAGGATAAATTTGGTGTGGATGGATTGATGAAAACGTTGATGACGACGATGACCACGCATGATGATGGAGAAAAATAATATGTTTTTTGTGGTTCATCTACGTATTTCAACCAAAATGCAACCCTTCCACCATCCTTAAGCACTTCCTTTATACGATATGTGATGATGCACCATGATATGAAGCAGGAAGTGCTAGAACCACCTCTCTATCCTTAGGGAGTGGCAGATTTCTAGCACGTGGCCTTCGTTGAGGCTGAGGTGCTGGAGGTTGGGAGTAAGCTGTTCTCTCCTTACAGAGTCATCGAATCATCAACGGCAATGGAAGACACATTCACAACTGCGAGAACAGGCTCTTTCACTCTCTTTAAAGTTGCTTCCTCATCTGAGTATTCATAAGGTGATACATAAGAACTTATGGATGAGTTGTCTTCATCATTGCCTGGATTGCTTGACAAATAATTCTTCTTCCACCTTTCGAGACTACTTATGGAGGATGTATTGTCATCTGATGAAAGGGTGATTGGGGAGGATCTTCTCATGGTTGATTGTAGTTAATTTTGGAGCATTGATGCAATTAGGGTTTGTGATGTTATTTGGGGTTTTGATGAAGAGTTATGTGTGCATTGGGATTGTTTTATAGACAGCTTCAAGACTTAATGAGAGTTAATGCGTATAGGTGAAACAAGAAAAGATATTTACTGAAGCTTCCTGAATACGTGATCTGTTTCTGCTAATTAGTATTCTTCAACAGATTGATTAGTGTTTCTACCGAAGTTGAAAGTTAATTTGGGGAAAAGTAGTAATACACGTATTCAGTCAACATTTGACCAAAATTGGGAAAATACTACTTATTCTCGGTTTGCATATCTTCGTCTCATTAAAAGTTTCCCTCATTACTCACATTCAAAACACTTCCAATTGTGTGACTCTTAACCCTAACTTTCAATTTTTCTCATGGCGCTTCAATTCAAGCATGATCATAATAAAGTCGCCTTTCGGGAACGAAGGGTGATGAGTTGTATAGACCAATGGTAGAATTCTTACAGAGGTCCAAGATTCATTATGCTTTAACGCATTCTCCTGAAGTGATTTATGAATCGTTGGTCACACAATTTTGGGCAACTGCTGAAAAGAGGAATGATACAGAGATTGTAGCTATTGTTGACGGAACAGAGTATATTGTGACGGAGGAGTTGATAAGAAGACAACTTCGTTTGGATGATGCAAATGGGGTTTATCATTCTAATGCGGTGGATATTCTTGCTGGATTAAGAGCTATTGGATATCAGGGTGCAAGGACCGATATGTGGTTGAAGAATCAGTTGTGTCCTATGTGGAGATTTTTGGTTCACACCTTGCTTCAATGTATGAGCAATAAATCTGGAGGATGGGATCAATTTTCTACGCAACTGGGATGTGGTATTGTTTGTCTTTCTCAGGGTTTGACTTATAATTTTTCTAAGTATATTTTTGATAATATGGTTGAAAATATAGATAGGAAAAAGCATAAGTTTTTTATGTACCCTAGGTTTCTTCAGATAATTTTAGACATTACCACCCAAGCCCAAGACTTTTATCCCATAGGAGCGTTAACTGCTAAACTATTTGCTTCTATGAGAACTAAGTATGAGGGGGCACATCATCCTCTGCTAGCGGCTATGTTGCTTCAGGGCAATGCATCTGCTGAAGAAGGAAATGTTGTTGGTTCTCCACCTTCTACTACTGTTGCTGCTGATGGGAATCCATTAGTGACAATGGATGAAGGCCCTTCTAATACTGTTGAAACCCATTTTGTTACTCCTGAACAACATTTGTCCACTTCTTCACCTAGACCTAGTTCACCATCTACACAGGTTCCTCATGATGAGGTGGAGACTGAATTTAATAGATTGCCTACTCCTAGTCCTATTAGAGCTCCAGTTGATGATAATGTTTCATTCATAGAGCATGTTGATGTTTCTTCTGAAAGGCTCAATGATGTTCCCATTCCCACAGAGCAATCTACTGGTGGAGCTGAGGACCCTATTACACTTACATCTTTATATGCTTTAGTGAACAGGTATGGAGCTGAGATCACTGATCTCAAAAAGGATCTGGCAGAGACTAAATCTAAGCTGGGTGGTGAGATTGTAGATTTGAAAAGAAAGGTTAAGGACTTGGAAATACAACTGAGTCAGAAAAGACAAAGGAGACTGGAGGTTTCTTCTGATGAGGAGGATGTGAATGCTCAGTTTGAGTCACTTGATATGTTGGCTAATGTGGCTCAAGAATCTAATGTCTCTATTTCAAAGGTTGGTACATCTGTGCAGCAAAAGGAGCCAATTTTGTTTACTAGACGAAGGAGAAAGCAACCTGTGCATAAGGATACAGTTCAAAGTGTTTTCACTCTTGAAGAACATGTTGTTGCGGATACTCCTTTAATGGACATTCTGGTAATGATGTTCAAACTTCAAATATGCTATCTGAATCTGTTTCTGAAGTTTTTCTTGCTGGAAGGAAGTTTTATTTGAATCCGTAAGTAGATGTATTTTCTACACCTATTGAAGATTTCTCTACACCGTTTCTTGAAGCACATCCTGGATGAAACTTCGAAGTTCTTGTTATGGATACTCCTTCAGCTAATGCTATTTCTGAATCTCGATAAAGGGAAAGGAGTAGTGGTTGATACTGAGCTTGGTCCAGATCTAGTCAGTGAACAGGAAAGGCTAGCTCAAAAGAGGATGTTAGATGAATGTGCCAATTTGAAGAAAAGTGCTGAATTGGCTAAAAAGATTGAAGCTGAGTCTATTTCTAAATTGACTCATGAGAGACAAAAAGAATTAGATGCATTGGCTACTCAGATGCCTGCTGAACACTGGGATGTGTATACTCAGCAAGCTGTTTCTAATCCTTCCATTGCTCAGAGTATTTTGGGAGCCAACTTTAATAGTGATGATTTTGTGGCTCAGATGATGGCTCTTGGACTACAAAAGAAGCAAGAAGCAATGGCAAAGAGGAAAGCTCTACAAACACAAAAGATCGTGACTAAGAAAATGAGAGCACAATCTGCAGCTCCAACAAAAGGTTATATGCAAAAAGTAGTGAAATATCGAGTTGCTCTCTATAACTCTGGTATGACTATGAAGCAGGTTAAGGCTTTATCTGATGATGAGTTAATCAGTTGTTATAATAAGATTATGAAGTTTACTTCATCTAGTCCTGCTTCTGCATCTACTTTGAAAAGAATTGCTGATGTTCCAGATGCTCCTAAATCCAAAAGATCAAGGATAGTTGAAATTGTAGATTCTTTTGAGGATCCTGTTTCAAAGTCAAGTACTTCTGTTGCTTCTGAAGTATCTGCTGAAGCTATTCCTTCCGTATCTGCTGAAGCTATTTCTTCTGTATCTAATGAAGCTATTCCTACAGTTGTTAAAGTTCAATCTGCTGAACCTTATGTTGCTTCATCTGGAATGTCATCTTGTGCTGCAGTACCTTTAGTTGATCCTTTAGACAAAGTTGGCCAAGAGTTGGGTTGTCAAGCTGAATTACAGTCAGCTAAATCTAAAAAGGCCAGAGTAGTAGCTGAGAAGATGTATGCCTTACGTGGTGGTGTTTCAAAGCAGGATGATTCTATTTCTTCCACACAATTTAAAGATGTTACTGAAGAACCTATACCTTCTTCAGATATTTATCTACCAGGCAGGAGGAAGAAAAGAATGGCTAGAAAACGATCGGTTCTTTCGAGATCTGTGAAATCTACTGAGGCACATAAATCTAAGGTTAAGGAATCTTCAAAGGTTAGTTCTTTGGGTCTCAATGCTGATTCAACATTTATTCAAGAGGGATCTTCTGATGTTTTTCCTGAAGGGTCTCATGATGTTTTGGTCAATTGGTCATTGCAAAAGGATGAGCTGAATGTGATTCACCAACTGGATCAAACGACCATGGAATTTAATTTTTTGAAGGAGATCTTGCATCTGGTGGATAGGGCAGACTTGGATACGCTATATACTCTTGTAAATAAGTACTATTATTCTACTGCACCTAAGGGTTCTTGTTTATACTTATTGGGTGATCTTCATGTTTTGTTTGATTCAACATCTCCCAATGGTAAAGGATACTTTATTTGGAAGAACTCTCACTTATGGCAGGTTACATCTTGGAGATTTTATCCTCTGCCTCGTGTGCATGTAATTGAGACGAAGAGTGGTATTACTGTCTGCATGTTTGCTGAGAGAACGTATCCATTATCTGTGAAACTTATGGAAAGAATGCTTCTTCAGAAGTTGGAAGTTCCTCCAGATCCTGTTGGCAATGATCTTTTGCATGCTGAACAATGTGTCGGTGTTATTAAGAATCATCTTATGGCACATAGGAGTTCATCATAATTCTGGTATTTTGTAATTTGTATGATTTGTAATTTTTGTTTCTTTGTTTTCTTCTTAGTTAAAAAAAATTAAAATTATATATGTGTGTGTTTTGTTTTTACTAACTTTTATTGCGGGTTTGTTGTACATTATTGCTGGTTATTAACTCACCAGATATACCTTGTGTATGTCAAAGAGTTAGCTAGTCCAAAGGGTACAGCTTTGGTAAAGACACCTCAAATCTGTTGATAGCTGTAATGGTTTGCTCAAAATCATAGGGTTTGCAACCACCCATGCTTCATTGCTGAGTGTTGTATGGTTCTCAATTCACCATGATTTATTCCTTCTTGGAATCCAAGAATTGACTAGCCCACATTGTTGGATATTGGATTTCACATACACATCAAACCATAACACAAAGTGGGCGTATAATGGTGAGTTCTAGAGAGAGAAAGTTAGAGGTTTAGGGAACTTAGTGAGAGAAAGAAAAACTATTATTATGAGCTCCAACTCTCTACCTTGGGAGGTAGAGAGTATTTATAGTCTTATATAAAACGCCACACAACGGGCTGTGGATCAGGCATACAGTGGGTAAAGACCCGTCCGTCCTCCATGGTGTTACTTAACAAAATACTACTTAACTAAATATAACTATGACTACGAGCATTCTAACGATTACATATACTTGAGGTGACAGACTCTTTAATACCGGGAATTTCTAATTCCTAACAATCTCCCCCTAAGGGAGGTCACCTCAACCATGTACTAAAATGACATTGAATACAATCAGATATTACATTAACAATTGATCTTGCATTCTTGATGTAGTACTTTGCTCTGAAGCTCGTAGTCATTGATTCCACTCATTGCATGTTTGGTTAATCCAAGTGGAGGTCTTTTCCTGATCCACGTGATAATAATGTTGGGCCAGCTTTTGAGATCATCAGCAAATAGTAAATCTCTCGATACATCCATTGTGGTGTTGGTATTATGTGATGTTGTGACATTCGGACCGACATGCTCACATTCTGGATCATGATATATTCTCATCCGAGTAGCGGAAGCATTCGTTGATTCATGATATTGGCAGCAGCGTAGCAGAAGCATGGAGTGAAAATATCCGAGTCATTGATGCACTAATCATGATTTCTTTTGAGATGAATGTGTTAGGTGAGCATGCGGCTATGGATTGACCGCTTCATTTTGATCAGCTGCAAACGTCGGGTGTACCGCATAAGACAGTTAGCAATAAAGCGCACGAAAGTGTCTTTGAACACTTTCGATGAATTGAGGTACACGGCCCACGGTTCCCTGTTGATCAGTACAAGTACTGTGATCGGTATAATTCGAAGAATTTCCTTGACAGGGTTTCACAGCTGCTCTAGCTGTTCTCAAACCGAACGTCTCAAAGAAGACAACACGGAGTGAGTGAACCAAATAATTTACGTCCACGATTGATGAAAAGAGATTTGAAAAACAATCGTGTATTGCTCAATAGAAATTGTTTTTGCAATATAACGAAGGTTTTAATGAAAATCAATTATCAATCATAAAACACCTTTTGATTTGAAAAATTAGTACACGGTCGACGTGCTAATGAAAAGAGTTTTAAAGCACAAAGACCGGTTTTTCAAAGGTATCTGTCAATCAATATCCTGAACCAGGATTGATTCAAAAGATTGAATCGCCCCATTGTTTCCGTTCAGTTGTCACATGGTTGATCTATATAATAGATCTCACATGCCACCTACCGGGAGCTTGTTAGATGTTGGCTCCAGAAGGCTTTCCATCTTCACAGTGAATATGTAAACACATCACTCGGATGTTACGCAATACCACAAGGATAATGCGTAGGACTCAAGATATAATCTCTCTTTCCACATTGTGTGAAACAGAGAGTCTTCATTGAAAGTGTCCTAATGAGATTTATTGATGATCTCGTGGCTCTAGACTCAATTTGTGCATATTTGGATCCTATATCGGAGACTAGGGAGAGGGTCTCCTCCTTCAATATCAACAATCTCTAAGAGAAAGTCGATAGATAATGTCGGTTCCCGTGAGAATGAAACAAGTCCTTTTAAGAGGAACTTGAGTGGTTTGGAAAGTTGAAGTGCAGTGCGTCACTGGGTCCATGACGTCTTGTCTTCAATACCGATGTTACCATCAGTAGCATATGAATTGAACCCGGTTTCTGCCCTAAGGTTGAATAAATGGAGGGCTATTTGTTTTCACCCTTTTCTCATTCAATTATTTTTAATTCTTCAACCCCTTCAGTGCTTACCGAGACTTCATAGCAAGAACCTTGTTGGGTTTATTCCAGTACTAGCTCAGTCTTAGTCCGCACTCTTCCCATATCTCATTTTTCTCCTTTTATCATCATACCTAAGAACTCTACACTAACTAGTGGATAGTCCCTGGGTAGATCCCTCCGGTTCTGGCGGATCATGGGAACACATACCTAACCTTATCGTCCTTATATCACCATACATAATGTAAAGTTGGTCAGTCTTGTTGGTATTGTTCGTCTCCCATAGGAACCAATTGAAAACCATTTGAAAATCAATCCAGATACTTATGATATTTTATCAAAGTATTTTGTACCTGAATTGTTTTTGATATTTTTAGAAGAAGAACTCCCCTCAACATGTGAATCAAGTATTTGAAATAGTTTTCCACACGGAGGCAAGAGAAAGAATTAACTTCTTTGATTACCATTTAAAAAAAATATCAACATCACTTCCCTAATCGAATCAAGTAGATAAAGCATTTTGGGGAAGGATGAAGTTTTCATGATTTTGCTCCCCCTCAATATGTGCCTCGAGATTGAAAAGAGTTTTGCACATACTAGAGGGAACCTGCACCTTGAGATAAGTTATCACGTTTCAAATCATAGGTTTTAAGATAGATGCTCCCCCTCAACATGTGCATGGAAAATTTGAAATCGTTTGTCACATGTGGGAAGGAGAGCTTGTACATCCTTATAAAACCATTTACCGAATTATCAGTTTAAATCCAATTTAAATCACACATTCTCCCCGATCACAATTATCAAATCATTTGAGATTTGTGATCTCTTATAGATTTAAATTGATTTTGAAAGCTTTTAAGGAGAATTGTGACTTGATTATGAAATCGTTTTAACTGATAATGATCGGATTTTAAGACTTTAGACTCCATTGATAAAACGTGCTTGAATATCTTTTGAAAACAATTTAATGCCAAATAACTTTTTAATTTAATTGAAATCATTCTCCCCTCAATCAATGACATAGGTTGTTGATTGAGAGATTGATATTTTGACAAATAAGTCCAGATGATTATAAAAATAGAGACTGAGTTATTTTTCAAAGCAGTTAGTTTTCAGCAGATAAATGATTAAAGAATCCGAGCATGGAATTTTGAAAACATGATAAAGTATGGCTCTGTTCTTTCTTTGAAAAAGCGGGTTACTGCCTGAAATGACAATAAACCATTGTTTCTCTTTCTCCCAAAAATTATTTATTTATTTATTTATTTATTTATTTTTTTTAACATTCGAACAACATCTAAAGTCCCGTGTCATTCTTTGAATGACATCACAAAGACCGTAGATATTGTCGAACCGAGAAAACGCATGACAAAATGACAATATTTTTGAAGATTTTTCGAATTTTTCAGATTTTTATGGATTTTGAAGGTTTTATAATTTTGTATTTTGATTTTCGAATAGATATATACAAGAGATAGATGAAGATAGACCTTTACTCCTCGTCTTCCTCCTGAAGACGTTTGAGTGTTTCCGGTTGAAGACTTTTCAAGCCAAGACGTGGAAGAATAAACTCAAAACGTTCTCTTGGAAGAGCTTTGGTGAAGATGTCTGCTAACCGATATTCAGATCTCACAAAATAGAGTTCCACCACACCTTTTTCCACTTGTTTCCCGATGAAATGATGTCGAATGTCGATATGCTTTGCTCTTGAGTGTTGAACGTTGTTGCAAGAGAGAGCAATAGCACTTTTATTGTCACAGTACAGAGGGATTTTGTTGAATTCAAAGCCATAGTCCGATAATTGAGATCTCATCCATAAGACTTGAGCACAACAAGATGACATGGCTATGTATTCAGCCTCTGTAGAGGAAATAGAAGTACTCATTTGCTTCTTTGAAGACCAGCACAAGCTTATCACCCAAAACGAGCACCTCCTGACGTGCTTCGACGAGTATCTTGACAACCTGCATGATCAGCATCTGCATAGGTCGTTAGTGACATACCGGTGTCCTTCGGGTACCAAAGTCCCATATTGATGGTTCCTTGGAGATACCGAAAGACCCGTTTAACCGCTTCAAGGTGCTTTTTAGTAGGCTTAGCCTGGTATCTAGCACACATGCAAACAGCGAACAAGATGTCCGGTCTACTAGCTGTGAGGTACATCAGGGATCCAATCATACTACGATATTTTGTTTGGTCAATCATGATCCCCGAGTGGTCCTCATCTAGTTTGGTTCGATCAATCATGGGAGTGTCAACAGGTCACTTGAATCAAATCCAAATTTCTTTAAGATCTCAGTTGCATATTTAGATTGATTTATGAAAATGCCTCCGGGACTTTGCGAAATTTGTAATCCCAAGAAAAATGACATTTGTCCCATCATTGACATTTGAAATTTTGAACTCATTTCATTAGAAAAACGATCACATTCCATTGGGTCAGTCGAGGCAAAAATAATATCATCAACATAAATTTGAACATGAGTTAAATGTTTGCCCGACTTCCTGGTGAACAATGTTGGATCAACTGCTCCTTTGCTAAATCCGGTTGATAGAAGAAACTTTGACAACGTATCATACCATGCCCTTGGAGCTTGCTTTAAACCATAAAGGGCCTTCTTCAAACGATAAACGTGAGTAGGATGCTCTTGATTTACAAATCCTTCAGGTTGGCCGACGTAGACGACTTCTTTAAGATCTCCGTTCAGGAATGCCGTCTTTACGTCCATTTGATAGACTACCATGTTCTTACTTGCAGCATTAGCCAAAAAGATTCTAATTGCCTCGATTCGAGCCACAGGAGCAAAAGATTCTTCAAAGTCTATACCCTCCTCTTGACGGTATCCTTTAGCAACTAATCGAGCCTTGTTCTTTAACACATCACCATGCTCATCAAGTTTCACTTTGAAGATCCATTTTAGAGCAATAATCATAGCACAATCTGGAGCAGGTACTAATTCCCATACATCTAGTCGATCGAACTCATGAATTTCATCTTGCATAGCATTGAACCAGCTATTTTCATTCATGGCGGTTTTAACCTCTTTTGGTTCGATCTTAGAGAGTACGGAGTTGAAGAAGCACCATAAGGCATCGGTTGCAAGTTGTTTCCGTGTGGATACTGGACGAGAGGGATTTCCAATGATGTTGTCTAATGGATGATCGTGAGTCCATTTTCCGAGGTGTTCATGTGGTAGTTGTTGAGGGACTGAAGTAGCAGAGTCGATGTCTCCTGAAGAGGATGGTTCTGAAGAAGATTCAGGAGCAAATATGTTTTCAAATGGAGCATCTTCAGGATTAGCAAAGGGATTAACTTCATCATTGGAATATGAGCAGCCTCTGTTGTAGGGATCAACACCTCATTAGTACTCGGATCATAAAGTTCATCAAACATAGGATCAAACAATTTCCTTAAATCATCTTCAGATGGAGGTACATATGGCGTTTCTTGAGAAGAGTTTGGAACAAGGGATGAACCAATTGGACTGCTTTGAAGTGCGGGTGTCACACCCCCAATTTACCTGTTTTGCAGCGGAATGGAATTCCTGGGGGATTGACTGTCATAGCACCACATCACAGTTATATTGAACGACCTAAAGTGCCGTTTCAAAAACACATCGTTGGATATTATAATAAAACATTCAGAGTACAACATCGGTCCCAAAAGGTTTTCAAAGTTTGCGGGAATACAAATATAATACAAATCCAAACGATGTTTTGAAATAAAGTGCCATAATGTACATAATGTAAGTCGACGTCGCGACTCAAAATGTAGGTCCCTAAACCATGTCATGATGAATGCCTCAGTTAACTGAAAATACATTGCTAAAAACGGTCAACAATAATGTTGGTGAGAAATCATAGGTTTATGTAAATGTTTTATACGACTACACAAGTATCTATCATGCATGACCATCAAGTCACGTAAAAATAATGTTACAATTGCTCTAAGCCCATGACCCGAAACTAGACTGTTCAATCATGTATGCCCCTGCAGAGTGTTTGCCAGACAACTCCGTAATGTGATCAAATGAAATGCATCCGTTTTCCTGGTTGGGATTCACCAACCCGGATGGAGGCGTCACCCTCGATAGATCTATCCACTCATCCTCGCTTCAAAGATTAACGGTTCATGTTCAAGAAATGGGGACTTTCAAATTGGCAAATGCGGTAACTTAAGCAATGTAATGAATTTAACATACTTGGTATCGTACAAAGAAAAATGTAGTGCAATGTATTCTCCCCCGTGGGTTTGAAAATAATCGAAAGCATGTAAAACGGGGCTATGAAAACTCACTTGGATAAACTGGAATATTGGCAAAAGTGAGTACACCGAGGTTTAATGTGATGCGTTAACCGGGACCTATTATCAATGATATGATATGTCATGAGTTGCAATGTAATGTTATGCATGCACTTGATATGTTATTTATACCATTTATGAGTTTTGAAAATATTACTCGACGTCGAAAAATACTCTTTTGACGCCTTGACCAAACAAAAATCACTTTACATGTTTTTACGTCAAAATGTCATCCTACAATGGTTTTATAATGATTTTTAGAGAAATTTACACTTTTCGTCGCAAAACAATGTCGTCGGAAAAATCATGAAATTACCAAAAATGGCTTTGGAAAACTAGTCGTAAAATGGTGTACGTCGATCGTTAGAGAACGAACTCGACTGTTTTGGAAAGTTTGTATCGATATCTAAAAGTTTCAGTTCAGGAGTTTTCGTCCAAAAGGTCTCGAACATAAAGATAATAAGGGTTGAAGATGGTGGTTTTTGGCTAATAGTGTGCAGAAAATTAGTTACGGCAAGTTTATGAAAAAGTGCATATCTTTGTCGTTTCAAATCCGTTTTCTACGTTTAATATGTCCTTAGCTTCGTATTGAAGTAAACTAATATATTTTTGAGAATTCGAAATAATTTGTGAAGCTTAAGGCTCGTTTTTGACCCGTACAAGATAAAAACATGTTGCTGAAATTTCTGAAAAATAATATATTTCGTCGTCAAACTTGTAAAATCCATAACTTTCTCGTTATAACTCCGTTTTATTCCGTTCAAGCGGCCACGGATTCGTTTTAAAGTATATTTTCTAAAAATCAAGGCCAAAAAGTCGTGCCTACTGTCGGATTTTCCAGAAAAGCAAAACAAGGACAGAACACAAAATATACTTATCGAAAATAGTTTTTCTCGGACAAAACCTATTCTAATCCCTTCAAATCAACTCCAAAACTAATCTAATCCTACCATACACCTTCTTAGGGTGTCATGGGTTCCTAATCACCATCAAGACCAACCAATACCAAGGGGATAATTATAGGATGACCATATATATATATATACTCTAAAATCATGAAAAAAAATGGTATAAATCACATATCATGCATATAAGCTCCAAAAATGAAAAGAAACATATGAAAATGAAAAGGAAACTTGAAAATGATAAGAATATGCTTACTAGTGAAGATGATGAGGTGAAAGTAACAAGGATTAACTTAAATATCCTTGGTTTTTATTTCAAAACCATATAAAGGATATAAACTAGGTTGAAATAACACTTGAACTTGAAAATATTTGATCCCTTGAGAGCTCTTGATGTGGCCGGTTTTATGGAGAACCAAAGAAAGGAAAGAACTTAACTCTTAACACTTTTAAGTATGAGAAATGAATGAGAAATGTAATAATAGAGTAGACTTTTATATTTGAGTGAAGAAACAAGAAATAAATGAACCATACTACATTTAAAACACACCCTCCCCCTTGGCCGGTTTTAGGGGAGGGTTGTCTCTCCAATATATATTTTTTTTTTTTTTTTTATTTGTTACTTGTATAAATTTTGTATAAACTTGTATTATTTGTAAAGGAAATGTAAGAAATTGTGACTTGTAAGGTAAAAGGTATAATTTTGGTACAAGTAAGTTTTTTTTTTATAGCTCAAAATAGGATGAAATGAGATAATAAAAATTTGTAAAAATACTTTCCTTGTGAAATTTGGGTGATAAAATAATTATCGTACAATTTTTAAGAAAACGACGTAATAATTAAACTTTAATGATTTAAGTACCAAATAAATTTGAAACACTAGGAAAACTAAAAATATAGTTTTTATAAACTAAATGTAAGTTTAAAAATACCTCGGGATCATTTTTGAAAGTAACGGATTAAATATTCAAAATAATAACTCACGCGATAAAGATTATAAAATATAAAAATTACGCGTAAAATATGAAATGAAATGTCATGAATGAATTGATATGATGCAAATGATGTCGATGAAATGTAGACTAATCTTAGTCCATATGAAATGTACGTGATGTCATGATCATGAATTCGCCGCTAAACCTCCAAGGTTACGCGAATTTGAAACAAGTAAACCAAGTTTACTATAAATGTTGAAATAATGAGACATGAATTGTGTCGAGAAATGACCTGAAAGTACGGATTGTCACATTCGCCCATCCAAAAAGGAATTCAGTCCCTGAATTCAATCATTGTTAGGTCTAACGGTGTCGGTAAAAAGATGAGGATACTTGCGTCGCATCTGGTCTTCCCGTTCCCAAGTAAACTCGGGACCTCGTCGAGAATTCCAACGAACTTTCACAATCGGAATACGACTCTGTTTCAACCGCTTGACCTCGCGGTCCATGATTTCTACAGGTTCTTCCACAAAGTTGAGTTTGTCGTCAAGCTGAACTTCATCCAATGGAATAACGAGCGATTCGTCCGAAAGACACTTCTTCAAGTTTGAAACGTGAAACGTGTTGTGCACATGGCTAAGTGCTGATGGAAGATCAAGTCGATAAGCTACCGGACCAACTCTGCTCAAAATCTTGAATGGTCCAATGTATCTCGGGTTTAACTTCCCACGCTTTCCAAATCGTACCACGCCCTTCCAAGGCGATACTTTCAACATAACTTTGTCACCTACTTGAAATTCCAAATCCTTGCGTCTAACATCCGCATAACTTTTCTGTCGACTCCTTGCAGTTCTGAGTCTATCACGAATTTGAACAATATTTTCCGTGGTTTCCGTACCATTTTCGGGCCAGTAAGTTGTGCGTCTCCTACTTCGGCCCAACAAACAGGTGAACGGCACTTACGACCATACAGTGCCTCAAATGGTGCCATCTTTATACTGGTGTGATAACTATTGTTGTACGAGAATTCAATCAATGGCAAATGGTTAGCCCAACCATTTCCAAAATCAATCACACATGCCCTTAGCATGTCTTCTAACGTTTGAATGGTCCTTTCACTTTGACCGTCGGTTTGTGGGTGATATGCTGTGCTCATCTCTAATCTGGTTCCGAATGAATCTTGCAATGAATTCCCAAAGTTTGAAGTGAATCGACTATCTCTGTCGGAAATGATAGAAATTGGTGCTCCGTGCCTCGAGACTATTTCTTTGACATAAAGTCTAGTGAGTTGCTCCATGGAATAAGTCTCTCTAATCGGTATGAAATGGGCTGACTTGGTAAGGCGATCAACAATTACCCAAATAGCGTCGTAACCTCCCGATGTCTTAGGAAGTTTCGTAACAAAGTCCATCGTAATGCGTTCCCATTTCCATTGAGGAATTTCCGGTTGTTGGAGTAAACCTGAAGGCTTCTGATATTCAACTTTCACCTTAGAGCAGGTAAGGCATTTACTAACGTACGTGGCAATCTCCGCTTTCATGTTCGGCCACCAATAAAGCTTCTTAAGATCTTGATACATCTTATCCGATCCTGGATGAATAGAATACTTTGACTTATGCGACTCATGCATAATCAATTCTCGTATTCCGCCATATAATGGAACCCACATTCTATCTTTGAAACATAATACTCCATCTGCTCTCTTTACAAAACCATTTGCGCTTTCGAGCATACCATAAAGCTTTTCACTTGGTCGATTTTCCTCCTTAAGTGCTTCTATCTGTGCTTCGTGGATTTTCGATGGTAAAGGAGAAATAATCGTCATTCCCAATGATCGAACTCTTAAAGGTTTAGACCTCTCTTTCCGACTAAGAGCATCAGCCACAACATTGGCTTTTCCCGGGTGATACTTGATTTCACAATCATAGTCGCTGAGTAACTCCAACCAACGACGTTGCCTCATATTAAGCTCCTTTTGATCAAGAATATATTGCAAACTCTTGTGGTCGGTAAACACTGTGCACTTTGTACCGTAGAGGTAGTGTCTCCAAATCTTGAGTGCAAAAACTACGGCTCCTAACTCGAGATCATGAGTTGTGTAATTCTTCTCATGAGTCTTAAGTTGTCGAGAAGCATACGCTATCACCTTCTCATTTTGCATTAAAACAGCCCCAAGTCCTTTATGCGAAGCGTCACAATATACAACAAAGTTCTCAATGCCTTCGGGTAGTGCCAAAATTGGTGCACTGCAAAGCTTTTGCTTCAGCAACTGAAAAGCAACTTCTTGTTTCTTTCCCCACTCATACTTCTTGTTTTTCTGTGTCAACTTGGTCAAAGGTCTCGCTACCTTCGAAAAACCTTCGATGAACCTTCGGTAATACCCGGCTAGTCCTAGAAATTGTCGAATTTCTGTAGGATTCGTTGGAGTAGCCCAATCTTTTACGGCTTCAATCTTTGCGGGATCAACTTGTAGTCCATGACTATCAATGACATGACCAAGAAATTGCACTTTGTGATTCCAAAAATCACACTTCAAAAATTTGGCATACAACTTCTCATTCTTGAGTAGCCTTAAAATCATCCTTAAATGCTCTTCGTGCTCTTCTTTGCTCTTGGAGTAGATCAAGATGTCGTCAATGAACACTATAACAAACTTGTCCAAATACCGCTTACAAACTCTATTCATGAGATCCATGAATACCGCCGGTGCATTAGTCAATCCAAACGGCATCACTTGAAACTCGTAATGACCGTAACGTGTTCTAAACGCTGTTTTCGGAATATCCTCTTCCCGAACTCGAAGCTGATGATAACCCGACCGAAGATCAATCTTGGAATAAATACTAGAACCTTGCAACTGATCGAACAAGTCATCAATTCTGGGGAGTGGGTAACGATTCTTCACCGTTAACTTGTTCAATTCTCTATAATCTATGCACATTCGGAAGGATCCATCCTTCTTCTTCACAAACAAGACCGGTGCTCCCCAAGGCGAGGAACTCGGCCTAATGAATCCTTTGTCTAGAAGCTCTTGCAATTGACTAGACAATTCTTGCATTTCGGATGGTGCTAGACGGTACGGTGCTCGCGCAATCGGTGCAGCTCCGGGCACTAAGTCAATATGAAACTCTACTTGACGTGCCGGTGGAAGTCCCGGTAAATCCTCGGGAAATACTTCAGAAAATTCACGAACAATAGGAACATCTTCAAGTCGCTTCTCCTCCGACTTTTTCTCGGTTACATGGGCTAAGAAAGCAAGACAACCTTTCTTAATGTACTTCTCCGTTTTGATGCACGATATGATACTAAGTCTGGTTCCACTTCGTTCCCCACGAATAATCAAAGTTTCGCCGTTGTAGGGAAGATGAACTACTTTCTCATCACAAATGATCTTTGCGCGATGCTTAGATAACCAGTCCATGCCGATGACGACGTCGAAACTACCCAAATCTACGGGCATGAGGTCTATGTTGAAGGGATGATTAAGAAAATTGAATGTGCAACCGCGAACAATGGTGTTGGTGTTAACTACGCTACCATTAGCTAATTCGACGTTGTATGATATGTCTAATGTAGTTGGTTTAATGTTGAGCAAAGGTGCAAATGCATTGGACACAAAACTTTTATCGGCACCCGAATCAAATAAAACTGAAGCGTAACGATTATTGAGAAGAAACGTACCCGTTATGACATTCGGGTCCTCCCTATCTTCTCCGCCTCCAATGACGTAAACCCTTCCGTGTGCCAAACCTCCTTGATTCGGATTTGCTTGATTCTTTCCCTTCTTACAATCCTTCTTGTAGTGTCCAGTTTCCCCGCAACCAAAACATGTACCTTGTGGCCACTTGCAATCCCTAGTACGGTGACCAACTTTCTTGCAATTTTCACACGGATCGGGACATCGACCCGGATTGTGATGACTCAAACACTTATTACACTTCGGCAAAACCCCCGTATATCCTTTTCCTTCCTTCGGACCCGCAACATAAGCCTTAGCAACCTCTTGCCTTTTGGGCGGTTGTTGAGTAGCATTCCTACCCCTGTTGTCCCACTTGCGTTTGTTGTTGTTGCTATTGTTGTTGTAGTTGCCTCGGTTATTGTTGTTGAAACGGTTGTTGGGGTTGTTGTTGTTTCAGTTGGTGGTGGTGTACTTACCTCGCTTCACCACTTGTGCCATCAACTTCTGAGTCACTCGAATAGCTTCCTCAATTGTTTGTGGATCAAACGAAGTCACATCTCCTTGAATAACTTCGGGAAGTCCCCCGATGAAAGCCTCTAGCAACTTTTCATTATCCGATACCATCGACGGGCATAACACGGCTAATTCCTGGAATCTCCGAATGTATGTGTCAATATCATAACCAATAGTGACTAATTCATAGAACTCCGTCTCCAACTTTTTGATTTCCGTTCGAGGACAAAACTTCTTAGTCACCAAGCCCTTGAATTCCTCCCACGTAAGCTTAAAAGCATTCTCCATTCCAATCGGTTGAGCGTATGAATTCCACCATGACAACGCTCCATCGAGTAAAGTGCTCGTAGCAAATTTAACCTTACTGTCATCCGGACAGTTACAAAGCAAAAACACCGATTCCAATTTCTCAAACCATCGTACCATTGCAGTAGCTCCCTCGGTACCTCGAAACTTAGTGGGTTCACCACTCTTGAAATCTTTGTACGAACATTTCTTAACCCCAGATCCTCCGGCATTACCAGTAGCAGTAGCTAGCCTAGCGGCTTCAGCAGCAGCCACTGTTTCCCTTTCGACTCTTAGAGCATTAGCAATGCTATCATTCACCAACTTTTGAATTTCTGCTTGGGTCATTTCCGGTGTGGCTTTCTTAGGCGCCATAATTCTTCAAAATCACAAGATGAAACAATCATGAGAACTCGTAAGTAGAAACAACCATCATACAAATATATCCACAACCACATCATGCATAAAGTAAATGAAATCACAACGGAACAATAGCGAAATATCACAAATATAATCACAACACACGTGGATAATATACATGAAAATTTCGGCCTACATGGACCGATATCATAGATAATAATAACCATTCCTACATAGTAGAGTCAATACTTGATACATTTGTTTGTACAACAACCAAAATACAACAAGTTCTTTAAACTACGTCACACACCTTGTGACTAGGATAATAATGGTCAAAACTATACAATGACAAAAGTCTACATAAGGCACCTCATGGTGCTCCGCCGGCCCTGTCCTGAAGATCGCGAACCTGAGTAACCAAACTATCCACCAAACTCCTCAACTCATCAATCTGACCCTGCAAAGCAACAATACTCTCCCTGTCCTCTATCTGTCTATGCTGAATACTCTGATGAGATAAGTCAATACAAACCCTGCCTAATCTCAAACCCTCGACCTCCTCGCGATGGGTTCAACCCTATCTACCGACAACTCCTCCAACTGTCGTGTCAAACTATCAATCTGGATCTGCTGACTATCAATACGGGTTCCTAACGCCTCGGTAGAAGGTCGTCGCAGCTGCCCTAGAACTCTCACCTAACTCAAATCTAGCGGGTGGCTCGGGCTCAGTAGATGTTGGTGTAGGGATATCAAAACGAGCACGCTTTTTGGGCGGCAAGTCTGTCGTAGGCAAAGGATCTCTAAGAAAATATGATGGAGATGGTGATGATGGTGGTGATGGTGCTAGTAGTGGTGCTGGTGGATCGTGAGCTGGGCTAACGTGAGGAGTGGGTGCAACCTCGCCCTCCTCGAAGGGTTCGGTCTCAGTGTCGATCATGATAGGTGGAAAGACTGGAGTAGATCCAATGGAAGATACGATCTCAGTGGAATGTGATGCAACATCATCCATGATGGGGTTATCTGGAACATCATCCGAGCTAGAGTCCGATGATATGGTGATGGGATGTGAATCAAGACATGTCGTGACAACCGATGTGAAATAAAAGTAAATAATCTCGAATAAAGTGTAAGTGAATCCGCATGAAAAATGAATATGTACTATGATGAAATGATGAGATGCTATGATAATGTAGCTATAGTCTAGGGTCAATGATGCAACCTAGTTCTCTATAACTGCAGCTCTGATACCAATCTGTCACACCCCCAATTTACTGTTTGCGCGGAATGGAATTCTGGGGATTGACTGTCATAGCACCACATCACAGTTATATTGAACGACCTAAAGTGCCGTTTTAAAAACACATCGTTGGATATTATAATAAAAACATTCAGAGTACAACATCGGTCCCAAAAGGTTTTCAAAGTTTGCGGAAATACAAATATAATACAAATCCAAACGATGTTTTGAAATAAAGTGCCATAATGTACATAATGTAAGTCGACGCCGCGACTCAAAATGTAGGTCCCTAAACCATGTCATGATGAATGCCTCAGTTACCTGAAAATACATTGCTAAAAACGGTCAACAATAATGTTGGTGAGAAATCATAGGTTTATGTAAATGTTTTATACGACTACACAAGTATCTATCATGCATGACCATCAAGTCACGTAAAAATAATGTTACAATTGCTCTAAGCCCATGACCCCGAAACTAGACTGTTCAATCATGTATGCCCCTGCAGAGTGTTTGCCGGACAACTCCGTAATGTGATCAAATGAAATGCATCCGTTTTTCTGGTTGGGATTCACCAACCCGGATGGAGGCGTCACCCTCGATAGATCTATCCACTCATCCTCGCTTCAAAGATTAACGGTTCATGTTCAAGAAATGGGGACTTTCAAATTGGCAAATGCGGTAACTTAAGCAATGTAATGAATTTAACATACTTGGTATCGTACAAAGAAAAATGTAGTGCAATGTATTCTCCCCGTGGGTTTGAAAATAATCGAAAGCATGTAAAACGGGGCTATGAAAACTCACTTGGATAAACTGGAATATTGGCAAAAGTGAGTACACCGAGGTTTAATGTGATGCGTTAACCGGGACCTATTATCAATGATATGATATGGCATGAGTTGCAATGTAATGTTATGCATGCACTTGATATGTTATTTATACCATTTATGAGTTTTGAAAATATTACTCGACGTCGAAAAATACTCTTTTGACGCCTTGACCAAACAAAAATCACTTTACATGGTTTTACGTCAAAATGTCATCCTACAATGGTTTTATAATGATTTTTAGAGAAATTTACACTTTTCGTCGCAAAACAATGTCGTCGGAAAAATCATGAAATTTACAAAAATGGCTTTGGAAAACTAGTCGTAAAATGGTGTACGTCGATCGTTAGAGAACGAACTCGACTGTTTTGGAAAGTTTGTATCGATATCTAAAAGTTTCAGTTCAGGAGTTTTCGTCCAAAAGGTCTCGAACATAAAGATAATAAGGGTTGAAGATGGTGGTTTTTGGCTAATAGTGTGCAGAAAATTAGTTACGGCAAGTTTATGAAAAAGTGCATATCTTTGTCGTTTCAAATCCGTTTTCTACGTTTAATATGTCCTTAGCTTCGTATTGAAGTAAACTAATATATTTTTGAGAATTCGAAATAATTTGTGAAGCTTAAGGCTCGTTTTTGACCCGTACAAGATAAAAACATGTTGCTGAAATTTCTGAAAAATAATATATTTCGTCGTCAAACTTGTAAAATCCATAACTTTCTCGTTATAACTCCGTTTTATTCCGTTCAAGCGGCCACGGATTCGTTTTAAAGTATATTTTCTAAAAATCAAGGCCAAAATGTCGTGCCTACTGTCGGATTTTCCAGAAAAGCAAAACAAGGACAGAACACAAAATATACTTATCGAAAATAGTTTTTCTCGGACAAAACCTATTCTAATCCCTTCAAATCAACTCCAAAACTAATCTAATCCTACCATACACCTTCTTAGGGTGTCATGGGTTCCTAATCACCATCAAGACCAACCAATACCAAGGGGATAATTATAGGATGACCATATATATATATATACTCTAAAATCATGAAAAAAATGGTATAAATCACATATCATGCATATAAGCTCCAAAAATGAAAAGAAACATATGAAAATGAAAAGGAAACTTGAAAATGATAAGAATATGCTTACTAGTGAAGATGATGAGGTGAAAGTAACAAGGATTAACTTAAATATCCTTGGTTTTTATTTCAAAACCATATAAAGGATATAAACTAGGTTGAAATAACACTTGAACTTGAAAATATTTGATCCCTTGAGAGCTCTTGATGTGGCCGGTTTTATGGAGAACCAAAGAAAGGAGAGAACTTAACTCTTAACACTTTTAAGTATGAGAAATGAATGAGAAATGTAATAATAGAGTAGACTTTTATATTTGAGTGAAGAAACAAGAAATAAATGAACCATACTACATTTAAAACACACCCTCCCCTTGGCCGGTTTTAGGGGAGGGTTGTCTCTCCATTATATATATATATTTTTTTTTTTTTTTTTATTTGTTACTTGTATAAATTTTGTATAAACTTGTATTATTTGTAAAGGAAATGTAAGAAATTGTGACTTGTAAGGTAAAAGGTATAATTTTGGTACAAGTAAGTTTTTTTTTTATAGCTCAAAATAGGATGAAATGAGATAATAAAAATTTGTAAAAATACTTTCCTTGTGAAATTTGGGTGATAAAATAATTATCGTACAATTTTTAAGAAAACGACGTAATAATTAAACTTTAATGATTTAAGTACCAAATAAATTTGAAACACTAGGAAAACTAAAAATATAGTTTTTATAAACTAAATGTAAGTTTAAAAATACCTCGGGATCATTTTTGAAAGTAACGGATTAAATATTCAAAATAATAACTCACGCGATAAAGATTATAAAATATAAAAATTACGCGTAAAATATGAAATGAAATGTCATGAATGAATTGATATGATGCAAATGATGTCGATGAAATGTAGACTAATCTTAGTCCATATGAAATGTACGTGATGTCATGATCATGAATTCGCCGCTAAACCTCCAAGGTTACGCGAATTTGAAACAAGTAAACCAAGTTTACTATAAATGTTGAAATAATGAGACATGAATTGTGTCGAGAAATGACCTGAAAGTACGGATTGTCACAGCGGGTCCAGAACTGAATTGTTCAGGAGCCGTTTGACCGGTCAGCTCATCAAACGTAACGTGAATTCTTTCCATGATGTTTCGGGTTCTTTTGTTGTAGATTCGGTATCCCTTTTTGTTTGGTGCATACCCTACAAATACTCCAATGTCTGCTTTAGCTCTAAGTTTGCCTAAGTCTTGACCCTCATTAGTTGGATAGCACAAAGCTCCAAACACACGAAGGGAAGAGAGATTAGGTTTTCTGTTGTAGACAAGTTCATATGGTGTCTTTCCATGAACAGTGTGAATCAGGGAACGATTTTGTGTGTAGCATGCAGTGGAAATAGCTTCAACCCAGAGAAACATTGGAACTTTAGAGTAAATCAGCATTGTTCTAGCAGCTTCTACAAGAGTTCGATTTCGCCTTTCAACTACACCGTTCTGTTGAGGAGTTCGTGGAACACTTCTTTGATGGCTGATTCCAATGCTTTCATAAAATTCACTAAGTTGTTTGTTAACAAACTCAGTTCCATTGTCTGTCCGGATAATTCTGACGGTTTTGTTAAGTCGAACCTGCAGCTGTTTGATGAGTTTGATGATGATATTCGGAGTTTCATCCTTTGTCCTTAAGAACTTGACCCAGGTGAATCTAGAGTAATCATCAACTATAACTAACACATATTTCTTCCCAAATATATTCAACACTCTCATTGGTCCACATAAATCCATATGAATTGTATGAAGAACTTCTGTGACAGAGTTAGTAGGTTTGGATTTATGGGCATACTTCTTGCTTTTTCCCAATTGACATGCTGAACAAAGATGATCCTTTTCATACTTTAGTCGAGGTAAACCTACAACTAAGTCCTTTTTGGAGAGATCATTGATGGTGCCGAAGTTCAAGTGATTGAGACGTCGATGCCATAACCATGACTTTGTTTTTGAAACCTTTGACAGCAAGCAAATTGGAGAAGACTTCATCATATCTTCTATAGAGATGGTGTAAAGATTTGAACCACGAGTTCCTCTTAAAAGTTCCTTACCATCAAGTTCTCTAACAAAACAAGTATGTTTTCTGAAGGCTACTTCTAGATCAGAGTCACAGAATTAACCGACAGAGAACAGATTATGACCAAGACCTTCCACATAGTATACTCTAGAGATAACACTATCACCAACAACATAATCACCATAACCCTTAATTGCACCGAAATGATCATTGCCGAATCTAACTGTCTCGATGAATTTGCTCACGAAGTTCATGAGCCGCGACCGGTCTTCAGTCATATGCTTGGAATAGCCTGAGTCCAGGTACCACAAAACGATTTGAATGATCTGCAGTTGGACACAGACAAGAATGGATAATCTGGATAATTGGGATCCCCATGCAAGAATGGGTTCCACTTGGTTAGTAATTGGAACACCCACATCGAAACGAAACATCCATATCGAAGTAGAAGCAATGGAATCATTGGGAATAGATGCAATGCTGGTGTCTGTATTTGACCTATTCAAAGTATGTTCACTTCTTAAGGGAATAGTTCTACCAGTAGGCATCCATTTTCTAGTGGGCATAATCTTAGTAGTTTGAGAGTAAAACTGATTATTCTTATGGCCAAAAGGTATCCAATAATAACCTATCTTTATAAAAGTTCTTCCTGTGGGTTTCCACTGTTTTCTAACAATCTTTCGTTTTTGCCTTGTTGCCTTATTTGCACGATTATTAGCATTAACAATTTTAACTGGGCATTTGATAGCATTAGACAAAACATTCACACCACATTCATGATTAGCAACAGAATTCAAGCAGACATCATTACAAGGTTTGTAAATAGTATCAGAATTGAATTAATTACAGTACGCCTAAGGCTAATACTAGAATCAACACGATTCGTTTTATTCAACTCAAGCTTAAAGTTCCTAGATTGGTCTTCTACTCTCTTCCAATGCACATTCTTAATTTGCAAGGTCCTATCACTCCTTGTATTGTCTTGAGACTTTGACCTGCTTGCTTTAATGTCACTGATTACTCCTGTAGAGGGAATGGAAACATTAGTTGGTTGATCTAGTTTTTGCATTCCTGAACTTGATGTGCAAGGATCTGAAGTACTAGAAGGCACATTAGTGTATACTTTCTTAAGACTGTGATTTGAGCTTTTTGCAGGCACACTGACGTTCACTTTCTTAGTACTAACAGATCTGGAATCTGAACTACTTGAAGGCACATTAGTGTTTCCTTTCTTAAAATTGGGCATAGAACGGATTTTCTGCTTGGAACTAGGCATAGAACAAGGCATCACAGCTTTGCCTTTTGCACCTAAGGTTAAGGATTTGGGACATGTTGCAATTACACATTCTAGCAACTCTTGAGATCGTTTGGCCTGGAGGCAAGCAAACCTAATTTCACTATCAAGAGGTTTGTTAATGAAATCCTCTTCGACAATCTCACGGAGACATTCTAGACTATCCTTAAGGTGAGCACAGTATTCATGAAAAGCATGTTCATTATTCCTGAGATGAGGAGGAATATATTTAACTGTCACAGTGTATTTGCAGTCTAAGGGTGATTTTGAGACAACATTCTTATTGAAAACAAGTGGCAGTTTCCCATTTCCCTGACTTCTCAGATTCTCAATTTCCTTTTGTAAAGACGTTATTTTTTCGTTGTTTTGGTCACGGGTGACTTTTATTGAATCATATAACTCTTTAAAATGTCGTTTAACTTTTTCATTTTCTTCTAGAAAACTCTTGTTATCCTTTTGTAAGGCATCAACTAAGTTTTGAAGATGAAAAGTTTGAGAATTCTGAGAATCTAAAGGAGGAGGCATTTGGGAGCCTGTCATATTGTTCGTTTGACCCTTTAATTGAGAGATTTGAGCTTTCAACTTTCTGATCGTGTTGCACTGAGCTTGAATCTGTTCATCACGTTTGTTAATTTGAAAAACTGCATCAAACTCTGGAGCATCTGAGGATGTCTTGATATTTGAAGTTTTGACATTTTCTTTAAGATGTTGATATTTTAGTTGTAAATTAAAATGCTCAACTTCCAGTTTAGAAAAATGTTTAACCAAATTGTCGTGATCATCCAGTTCAATTTTCTCGTTTAGTTCAGAATTAGTTTCTTCAAGCTCAATGACACGATCATGGGAGACTTTCAGTGCAACCGATAATTCATGAAATTTGGAAGCATTAATGGAACAATTTGTAGCAATGAAAAACACATCCTGAGTAATACATTCAGAAATCAGGTTCTCATTTAGTGTATGCAAGTTCTTCCTCTCAATCTCATTATATTTTAGTGCTCGCTCATAGTCACTAACTTCAACCATCATTGCATCAAATTCCTTTTCCATTCCCTTAATATCAGTTTCTATCCCCTTTTTAAGACTCTCAAAGTGATCTTTAAGAATTTTAAAGAAAGGCATGACCTCAGTTAAATAACATTCTTTCATTTGCTCAAAACCTCTTTCTCCTTCCGTAATACCAGTGGGTGTGATCCTTTTCTTGCAAGTTTTCTCAAAATCAGCAAATAGTTGAAGTATAACATATTGGCTAATTAAGGTCTTGCTTTTAGTGGCAATTGTTCTAGGAACATGATGCATTGGTGTATTGGGAGGATACACAGTCGCTCTAGGCATTTTCCAAAGAGGAGGGTTTGTTTCAACAATATTTTCAGCTTTCCGCTTATCTAAATCCATTTTCCAGAAAACCTGTTTGGGAGTCAACAATGTCTGAGGTTTAAACATGTTCAAGGAAATCCAGTTTTCCTTCTTGTAATCATGGGGTGTGATCTTTATTTTCTTCTCTCTACATTTAGGATCATCTAATTTCTTGTTCATCTTTTCCCTAGTGACTTCATCTGATTTCTTATCTTCCTCAGTGCACTCAATGCAACTAGGTTTCTATCTAGGTTTTAGGATTTCATTGCCATCATAAAGAACCTTATGAGCATTTCTAGCCCTTTTAATGACCTCTGGATTTGGTTCCTCAACAAGGGGAATGCTATGCTTATCGCTTAGGACCCTATGCTTAGTGATCATGTGAGCAGTCTGAATGGTGTTCCCTTGTATGTACAACTTGTTTTCAAGTTTGTTTTTCAAAGTTTTCAGATTAGAAAAATCTTTCAAGAGTTTTGAATCCTTTGCATTAAATTCTTGCTTAAGCATTTTCACATTTTCTTGAAGTTCTTGTTTTTGCTTAGCAGTTTTAGAAAGTTTTTCTTGCAAGGAATTTAACTCTTGTTTTAATACTTCTTCTCGAAAATTACTTTTTCTAATAATTGTACGCACTTGGTCATCCATTTCCTGCTCACGAGTGGTCAACTCAAATTTAGCACGTTGTTCATAAATAGCAACACGTTCTTTATAGGCATTTAATTCAGATATTACAGAATCATCAGGGGCACAGGCAGTGTATTCATCAAAAATATAGTCATTGTTGACTGCAGGAGATGCATCACTTGGTACAACTTCACTTTCACTTTGTTTCACATATTGATCATATGGGACAACATTGATATTACCCATATTTTCACTATTTGATACAAAAGTTTCAGTTGATAGTACTTTGTCATGTGATTCACGCAGAACAGTCAAGCTAAATCACTCAAGCCTGCCACTTGTGAATGGCAGACCGTAATCAGCTTAAAACTGCTCAAGCACGAATGCAATGAAGATCAGGAGAGTATAGTGTTTCCCCAGGTCGTTAAGTCCCAACGAGCTGTGCGAGAATAGTCAAACGTAAAGTGATCGAGAGATTTGAACGGAAAAGGAGATGTGATTGATTATAACTAAGGAAAAGCCCATAAACTACAGGGGCTTAAATGCAAATTAAAGAAAATCAAAAAGTTAAAATCTATTAAATAAACGCTATCACTATTTTTACAGATCGATGAACGTTTATTTTATAAAACAAAATAACTTTAATAAACTAATTTAACTAAAACGTAAACTCAAAATATCTAAAAACGTTATTTAAAACGGAAACGAGCGTTATTTACGAAAATGGCGCTGGAGCGCAAGATAAAACGTAAATTTTATGAAATAAAAGGCCTACGAATGTAAAACTAATTTTCTTACGTACTATTTGATAAAAGAAAATTTTAGAAAAAAGATTTATATTTTTTAGACTTTTATATTTTTTATTATGATTTAAATAAGTTTTTACACTAATTAAATGTTAAAAAATACTAAAACTATTTATAAAAATCTGAAACTTTTTGTAAAAATCCTTAATACTAATATAGATTTATGAAAATTAGAAAACTTGAAAAAGCTACACTGAATAAGCTCGTAATAAGCTAAACTAGCCAAATAAGCTAAACGGGACTAAATGTATTTAAGAGATTTGTTGTGTAAGAAAATAACAGAAAAAGTCCCAAGGGCGATTGGTTTACAGGTACACATTAAACACTCTATCAAGGGGGAGGTCGCATGTTCGAACCTTGACCTCCCCTTTTTGCTAACCATTTTTTTTTCGATTTTTTTCTTTTACAAACCAATTTTATACATGAAAATAAGTACTTTTGTTAACTACCACTTTTTATGAAAACGGCTAATAAGCACTAAACCAGCTTAAGTTTTTGTCACAGTGGGCTTTTTTTTTTTTTGAAAATGACTAAGTACAAAGCTTGAGCTAAAATACTTAAAAGCTAATTAATAAGCACAAGGTAAACTGTAACAAGCTAAACTAATGTTTATAAGCACACTTGAACACTGAATAAGCACAATGACTACTAATAAGCACTGAATAAGCTAATAATAAGCACAAGTCACCACTGTTATGCACAGGTCACTGTTGGATTTCTGGCTACTTTCAAGATGACTTTTAAGCACTGAAATGATCTAGAAAATGAAAATAAGCACTTGGACTAACAAGTGCACCAGCTAGGCTATCTAAAAATCTAAATTACACATGCTTAGGAGTACTAGATAGCTTATAACAAGCTTGTGAAAAAGCTTGTAGTTCCTGTGCACAGAACAGATTTTCAGACAAGGTATCCAAAAGAAGTTAAAAAATAAGCACTCTATAAGCTGATTAAAGGCAATCTAGTATTTTTCTATTTTTCTTAAGCAACTAAATATTAATTTCCCAAAAGTACTTAAGCTAACTTTTAATAATAAACACACAGTGAAATTCTAAATTTTATTCAAAAACAGCTATTGAGAAATTTGACTTTTTTTTAATTTAACTACACAGTTGACTTTTATGAACTTTTAACTGATTCTAAAGACTTATTATGTTATTATAAGCTGTAATGAGATAAGATTAAGCTAGAGAGATAAGTTACAAGCTATTTTGATGAAATTTGTATCTAAAACTCCTAACAGTGGACTGTAATTTGAGCATACAAACTAATTTTGACTTTTTACTAACTAAATACTAATTTTTATGCTTTGACTGATCTATATGATCCTATTGTGACATTAAACAACAACAAATAACAACATTAAAACCTTCTAACACAGATTACTAAGCAGAACCAAACACCCCTTATTAGGACTGTTTTGAGCTTTAAGACACTAAAACAAGTTTTTAAAGAAATAAACCTAGTGATTATCTTATATTAACTAAATTGAGACAAGATTAAACCAAAATTAATATGCTTAAAACATTTAAACTAGAAAATGCAATTTTTAAAGAAATTGCTTACAAGTTTAGTCCAAGTACAAAACATAGAACAGAGGCACAAGACCACTCCTATAGCTTCCCAAGAAGCTCTAAAACCAGGATTAATCCAGTATTCACCCTGCTTCACCCTTTGACATCTTCTCCATGGACCTTTTTTATTTTCCAACTATTATTAAGGAATTTTTGGTATATTTGAGTTTTTAGTCTAAACTGGAATTATGAGGTTTCTGACAGCTTATAAGCTTCTTCAAAAGCTTATATGAGCTTAAGAAGCAATTATAACAACTAAAAATAACAACTGAGTACTTTGAGAATTTGGACATAAAAATTGCATACTCTGAATACGTAAATGAAACTTGAAATTAAGGTTTACAAAAGTGTTATTGGACAATAAAAACATGAAATATAAAGCTTGAAAGCTGATTAATACACTGGAAACTTAAAAATAATTAAAACGAGACAAGTAAATAAAATTACACTACTTTACTCTACTACTCTCCTCTGTCTCTTTCTTCTTTATTTATCACCATTTCTCATCCCACTAGCCCAAAGATCTTTTCCCACTTCAATCTTGGCCCTCCATTTAGTCAAATTGATCAAGACCGTTCAAACAACTTTTGGCGCCAAAAGTTGAATAGACAGCTTATGGCAGTTCTGCTTCAAATAAATGCATCATGGAGTGTTGCAGAGGGTTAGGGGGAGAGTTTGGATAAGTTTAGTGGACTGGTGAGCTAAGTAGGGTGGTATTGGTGAAAACCGTGGGTAAAAATGGTGGTTTGGGGAAAAAGGGTGTGAAGGGCATTTATTGTGGGGGGTAGTAGTGGCAGAGGTGGTGGAGAGAGTGGGTAGGAGGATAGAGGGTGAGCTGGAAGGTGAAAACAGGTGGAGGTGTAGGAATGGACACAGGTGGAAAGGAAGAAGATGAACAGTGGTGAGGGGCGGGTTTAATTTAAACCGTGGGTTGTTGGGCTTGGGTAGCTGGGTTTTAGGATTGGGCTTTGGTTTTGTGTTAAATAACACAAATGAGTCCGTTTGGTTTGTAGTTAATAAGCCCAAGGACTAAATCTGCCAAGGCTATATTCTTGAGGGACTGATCTTGTCAATATTCCAAACTTCCTTCAAGGGACCAAACCTGCCATTACATAATAACACAAGGACCAAAAGTTGTATTTTATTTAAATTTTTTTAAAACTTTAAGGACCTAATATGTAATTTTTGGATTTTTAGGGACTAAAGGTGTAAATTCCCAAAAGTTTATCATAAGGACCAATTTTGTCAAATATGAATAGTACAAGGTTTATTTTGATCAATTTCCAATTTTAAAACCTTAAGGACTATTTTTGACACTTTTGCAAAGTTGAGGGACCAAAGTTGTAATTTTGTGATTTTAAACTTCAAAGGATTATTTTGAACAACTTGTGAATCCCAAGGACCTAAAATGATATTTTACAAGTTTTTGAATTACCAGGGACTAGATTTGACAACTTTTGAAACTTGGGGGACTAAAACTGCCAATTATGCAAACTTGATACGTTTTTCATCAGATTTTGATGTTTTTGCATTTAAAACATATAAAACACTTGTTTGTGATATTTTTATCATTTTGATGCAATTCTGAGTGTTTTCAGATGTTTTTGGCATTCTAACAGTATAAAAATGATGAGTATTTAGACACTCATCAATCCCCCACACTAAGATATTGCTAGTCCCTAGCAATGATTTGAGAAAATTTAATGGATTTTATCTCTTTACCAAAAGCCATTACTTCTGGAGTAGCCAAATGTTTTAGTTCAAGTAAGAACCATGGTACACTGATAACCATGTGATTTTGAGCAAACCACCAGCTTTCAACGGATTTGATTTTGTCTTTACCAGAAGCCGTACCCTTCTGGACTAGCCAACTCTTAGATAAATTATCAAAATTATCTTTGGTGAGCTGAATACCAATTATGGTTTTTCCACTGCCTTTACCACAAGCCATAAACTTGCGGGCTAGCCAACTCTTCACTTTTAAGGATATGGTGAGCTGAACACCATACAATTTTGGGCAAATTGCAAGCCGTCAACGGATTTGAGGTATCTTTACCAAGAGCCGTTTGCTCCTGGATTAGCCAATCCTTATGTGGGTTAGACATGGTGGACTGATTACCATTTGTTGTGTTTAGTACATAGTACTTCCACTAAAAAAAAATTTTAAAATTTGGCCATTTTGGGGGAAAAAGGGACTAAAAGGGTACATTTATGATCAAATTCGCCAGAATTTCCCCCCCACACTTAGAAATGAATATTGTCCTCAATATTCAAAGTGTGGAAACACAACAATTATTCTCTTTTTTTAATATTCACAATTTTCATTCATCCATTTTTTTTTTTTTTTTTTTTTTTTGACATGTGGGGCATCTCCCCCACATTAGGGTGGTACACACGGGTGAAAACCCATGTAGCATGCTACTGTTTTTGATTACCGAGTCGCTAGCTTGACTCGACCCCGAATTAATTTGTTCATGGGGAAGTAAGTGGAAGAGACAATCTCCATCGGACTTTCATTCAAGATGTTTGTATAAACATTGAAGTACGTGAAAGTTCCACACCGATGAGATATACATAGAACCGGCTCACAAATGATACATGAAAATGCCGGGGTCAAAGATAATGTCTTCATTCCCGAAGGAGTGAAGAACAGGAGAAGTCACGGGATATATGAAGAAAAGAAAGAAAATCATGATACAAATCATGACTAACTCTTCATCCTCAATAGGAGGATCCATAATTTCAGGATTATGAATCTCATCATTTAAGCTTATGTGATCAAGACAAATCTCGGGTGTGTCATGATCAAATTGGAAGTTATCATATTCCGGCGGAGATATGATATGAGTGAGTTCACCGGCGAACTCCTCGTGAAGAGAATCAATCACAAGATGTAAATCTGTGGATTCTTGTTCCACTGTAGATTCATCACTATCCTCAATCTGAGTATCAAAGAGTGGATTCTCAGAAATTAAAGTGAATTCAGAGTCGAATTCAAATAGAGGATTAGTGAAAGTAGTTTTGAATGTTTCAGGAACAAAGTGATTAACTTTCTCAATTGGACTGTTGGGATAAGAAGTGAGTGAACGATCATTATCAAGGAGACTTTCAGTCTCTCCCAGATCGGCTTTGAAATCAGAAAGACTATCATTACTTTCCGATGAAAGTGGATTGATGTGAGTGAGTTCATAGGTGAACTCCTCAAGATGATGATCAACATCAGTCTGAGGGAGTGATGTCTCAACATACTCGATGTTTCCATAAGAAGTACAATCGTCGCCAACATCGGAGAAAGTTTCAAAATGATCTTTTGAACACTCAAGAGGGGGAATAGAATCACACACATGATCAGAAGTTCCCTGTGACTCTCTCGGGATTGGGACAAGGTTCTCAACACTAGACTTTATGTATTCGTCCGATTCCTTTCGGAATAGTGTCAAGATGCTCATCCCCCATGTTCAGAGAGTGAGTGGGAGCTTCGGGTGTGATAGCAATTGCATGAGAATGAATCTCAACTGCTGGGATATCATCTGATGAACTTGATGAATCTTCAAGTGTATCTTCATCATCACTGTCATCAGGAATAAAACGAATTGAGAGCTAGATCTGGCTGCTTTTTCTTTTGCAATTGATTCCCTAACAGATTTTTCAAAGTCAATTTGGGATTTTAATTTAGCAGCCTGCTCTTCAGCTAGCAATTCTTCCATGGATTTCTCATGTGAATTTTGAATGATAGGACATTGTGGGAGTAGAGATTTGTCAAAACCGGAAGGTTGACATTGATAATCATCATGAGGGCCCCCACAATATACACAAGAAAAACTGGGAATATTATGAAGTATAGTTTTATTGAACTCCTCACCTCTTTTCACTAACTCTAGAAGCTCTAGATAAGTGTCTTGTTGGGTTTGTTGAGGAGTTTGAGTTATTTGACACTGTGGAGGTTGGTCGTGACATGGGTAGTCGTAATTGTTACAAGGAAATGGATTCCCTGTTTGACAATCAGAGCTGAGATGGGAACCTCCACAGTTCTCACAACAAAATGATTGTTGTGGCTGGTCATGTGAATAATATGGAATTTGGTCATTTCCAAAGTCCTGAGTGTTACCAGAAAATTGTTCGTAGACAAACGTGTTTCCGGATTGACACTCAAATCCTTGGTGAGGACCTCCACAATATTCACAGCAGTAATGTTGGTTATATGAAGATGAGTAGGGCTGTGGTGGGTACTTGGAAAAGTTAGAGGGGTCGTTAAATGAGTTCTGATAAGGATCATAATCAAATGAATTCCTCGAACCACAAAACAAACAACTCCCGTTACGGATATCATTACCACATTGTACACACGTACACCAACGACAGGGTGAACCATAAAGAGGCTCACCACAACCGACACAAGGAATAAACGATTCTATTTGAGAATTATGAAGAGGAATCAGTTTATTCAAAGAATCAACAAAATCAACATGGTGATCCGAATGACTATCAAGTCTCGAAGAACATTCAGAAAAATCAGGAGGTGGGACAAGTGGTGTGCTCTGAGAGCTAGCAATTTCCACCACTTCCGTTATGGTCTCCAGTTCTGGTTCTTGAGAAACGTGAAGATTAGGCAAGTCATTCTTGCTAGTCACTAGTCTGAATTCTGCATGTTTGCTTTTAACCGTAAACCGTGAAAGTTTAGGATCAATTCTAGACGGCTTAGGAGCAATTGAGGGATTAGATCTTTGGATAACCGTGGGTTGGACGTATTTAGTACTCCCTTTATTAGAGGGAAGTACCTGGTCCTTTGTCACCCCGGTTTCTCTTTCTATTTCCCTACGCAGAATGAATGGATCTTCACGAACAACGCGAATTCTAGACATTTGTGATAAAGTCTGAAGCTTTTCAGCTTCGTCCCAGAATTCGTTCTCGAGAGATTCCATGAGAATAGAAGTTTAGAATCAAATGGATAGAGGGTAAAGGGATAAAGAATCAAAAAGGGTAGGAGGGTAAAGAGGAATATTTTTGGTATTTTTGAAAAACATGTTGTAAAAACTAAGAATGAAAATCTTTTTGGGTTTTTGATTTTATAGATGGTATAAACAAGGAGTGATTATTCAAATCACTAATCTGCTAAACGTAAGACTATTAGCACTGCTCTCCGGCAGCGGCGCCAAAATTTGATTCACGCAGAACAGTCAAGCTAAATCACTCAAGCCTGCCACTTGTGAATGGCAGACCGTAATCAGCTTAAAACTGCTCAAGCACGAATGCAATGAAGATCAGGAGAGTATAGTGTTTCCCCAGGTCGTTAAGTCCCAACGAGCTGTGCGAGAATAGTCAAACGTAAAGTGATCGAGAGATTTGAACGGAAAAGGAGATGTGATTGATTATAACTAAGGAAAAGCCCATAAACTACAGGGGCTTAAATGCAAATTAAAGAAAATCAAAAAGTTAAAATCTATTAAATAAACGCTATCACTATTTTTACAGATCGATGAACGTTTATTTTATAAAACAAAATAACTTTAATAAACTAATTTAACTAAAACGTAAACTCAAAATATCTAAAAACGTTATTTAAAACGGAAACGAGCGTTATTTACGAAAATGGCGCTGGAGCGCAAGATAAAACGTAAATTTTATGAAATAAAAGGCCTACGAATGTAAAACTAATTTTCTTACGTACTATTTGATAAAAGAAAATTTTAGAAAAAAGATTTATATTTTTTAGACTTTTATATTTTTTATTATGATTTAAATAAGTTTTTACACTAATTAAATGTTAAAAAATACTAAAACTATTTATAAAAATCTGAAACTTTTTGTAAAAATCCTTAATACTAATATAGATTTATGAAAATTAGAAAACTTGAAAAAGCTACACTGAATAAGCTCGTAATAAGCTAAACTAGCCAAATAAGCTAAACGGGACTAAATGTATTTAAGAGATTTGTTGTGTAAGAAAATAACAGAAAAAGTCCCAAGGGCGATTGGTTTACAGGTACACATTAAACACTCTATCAAGGGGGAGGTCGCATGTTCGAACCTTGACCTCCCCTTTTTGCTAACCATTTTTTTTTCGATTTTTTTCTTTTACAAACCAATTTTATACATGAAAATAAGTACTTTTGTTAACTACCACTTTTTATGAAAACGGCTAATAAGCACTAAACCAGCTTAAGTTTTTGTCACAGTGGGCTTTTTTTTTTTTTTTTTTTTTTTTGAAAATGACTAAGTACAAAGCTTGAGCTAAAATACTTAAAAGCTAATTAATAAGCATAAGGTAAACTGTAACAAGCTAAACTAATGTTTATAAGCACACTTGAACACTGAATAAGCACAATGACTACTAATAAGCACTGAATAAGCTAATAATAAGCACAAGTCACCACTGTTATGCACAGGTCACTGTTGGATTTCTGGCTACTTTCAAGATGACTTTTAAGCACTGAAATGATCTAGAAAATGAAAATAAGCACTTGGACTAACAAGTGCACCAGCTAGGCTATCTAAAAATCTAAATTACACATGCTTAGGAGTACTAGATAGCTTATAACAAGCTTGTGAAAAAGCTTGTAGTTCCTGTGCACAGAACAGATTTTCAGACAAGGTATCCAAAAGAAGTTAAAAAATAAGCACTCTATAAGCTGATTAAAGGCAATCTAGTATTTTTCTATTTTTCTTAAGCAACTAAATATTAATTTCCCAAAAGTACTTAAGCTAACTTTTAATAATAAACACACAGTGAAATTCTAAATTTTATTCAAAAACAGCTATTGAGAAATTTGACTTTTTTTTAATTTAACTACACAGTTGACTTTTATGAACTTTTAACTGATTCTAAAGACTTATTATGTTATTATAAGCTGTAATGAGATAAGATTAAGCTAGAGAGATAAGTTACAAGCTATTTTGATGAAATTTGTATCTAAAACTCCTAACAGTGGACTGTAATTTGAGCATACAAACTAATTTTGACTTTTTACTAACTAAATACTAATTTTTATGCTTTGACTGATCTATATGATCCTATTGTGACATTAAACAACAACAAATAACAACATTAAAACCTTCTAACACAGATTACTAAGCAGAACCAAACACCCCTTATTAGGACTGTTTTGAGCTTTAAGACACTAAAACAAGTTTTTAAAGAAATAAACCTAGTGATTATCTTATATTAACTAAATTGAGACAAGATTAAACCAAAATTAATATGCTTAAAACATTTAAACTAGAAAATGCAATTTTTAAAGAAATTGCTTACAAGTTTAGTCCAAGTACAAAACATAGAACAGAGGCACAAGACCACTCCTATAGCTTCCCAAGAAGCTCTAAAACCAGGATTAATCCAGTATTCACCCTGCTTCACCCTTTGACATCTTCTCCATGGACCTTTTTTATTTTCCAACTATTATTAAGGAATTTTTGGTATATTTGAGTTTTTAGTCTAAACTGGAATTATGAGGTTTCTGACAGCTTATAAGCTTCTTCAAAAGCTTATATGAGCTTAAGAAGCAATTATAACAACTAAAAATAACAACTGAGTACTTTGAGAATTTGGACATAAAAATTGCATACTCTGAATACGTAAATGAAACTTGAAATTAAGGTTTACAAAAGTGTTATTGGACAATAAAAACATGAAATATAAAGCTTGAAAGCTGATTAATACACTGGAAACTTAAAAATAATTAAAACGAGACAAGTAAATAAAATTACACTACTTTACTCTACTACTCTCCTCTGTCTCTTTCTTCTTTATTTATCACCATTTCTCATCCCACTAGCCCAAAGATCTTTTCCCACTTCAATCTTGGCCCTCCATTTAGTCAAATTGATCAAGACCGTTCAAACAACTTTTGGCGCCAAAAGTTGAATAGACAGCTTATGGCAGTTCTGCTTCAAATAAATGCATCATGGAGTGTTGCAGAGGGTTAGGGGGAGAGTTTGGATAAGTTTAGTGGACTGGTGAGCTAAGTAGGGTGGTATTGGTGAAAACCGTGGGTAAAAATGGTGGTTTGGGGAAAAAGGGTGTGAAGGGCATTTATTGTGGGGGGTAGTAGTGGCAGAGGTGGTGGAGAGAGTGGGTAGAAGGATAGAGGGTGAGCTGGAAGGTGAAAACAGGTGGAGGTGTAGGAATGGACACAGGTGGAAAGGAAGAAGATGAACAGTGGTGAGGGGCGGGTTTAATTTAAACCGTGGGTTGTTGGGCTTGGGTAGCTGGGTTTTAGGATTGGGCTTTGGTTTTGTGTTAAATAACACAAATGAGTCCGTTTGGTTTGTAGTTAATAAGCCCAAGGACTAAATCTGCCAAGGCTATATTCTTGAGGGACTGATCTTGTCAATATTCCAAACTTCCTTCAAGGGACCAAACCTGCCATTACATAATAACACAAGGACCAAAAGTTGTATTTTATTTAAATTTTTTTAAAACTTTAAGGACCTAATATGTAATTTTTGGATTTTTAGGGACTAAAGGTGTAAATTCCCAAAAGTTTATCATAAGGACCAATTTTGTCAAATATGAATAGTACAAGGTTTATTTTGATCAATTTCCAATTTTAAAACCTTAAGGACTATTTTTGACACTTTTGCAAAGTTGAGGGACCAAAGTTGTAATTTTGTGATTTTAAACTTCAAAGGATTATTTTGAACAACTTGTGAATCCCAAGGACCTAAAATGATATTTTACAAGTTTTGAATTACCAGGGACTAGATTTGACAACTTTTGAAACTTGGGGGACTAAAACTGCCAATTATGCAAAATTGATACGTTTTCATCGATTTTGATGTTTTTGCATTTAAAACATATAAAACACTTGTTTGTGATATTTTTATCATTTTGATGCAATTCTGAGTGTTTTCAGATGTTTTTGGCATTCTAACAGTATAAAAATGATGAGTATTTAGACACTCATCATCATGCATCTTATGCACATCAGCATCATCGTATAGTTTTAGTACCTCTGAGATGAGTGTGTCTTTGGATGGGCCAGCCTGTGTTGAAGAGGAGACCTTGGAAGAAACCATTGGAGAAATGCTAGCCATAAAGATTGTGTGTGCAGTAGGTCCATCATCCACATAAGAATCGTATGCATCACAATCAGCGACTTGAAAGGCATTCTGATGATTGTGACCTATCTCCTGAATAGGCTGCTCATCCACATCTGCATCATAAGTCTTGGCATTGCCCTCAGCAAGAAACAACAATTCCTCTTCATCCAAAGTAGCACCATTATCCTGAGCTTGCACAAGTAGCATCTTATCTCTGAAGTAATCAGCATTCTGTGGACGCTTTGGAGATGTGCAGTTCCTTGCAATGTGTCCCTCACCACCACAATTATAACATTTGATCAGCTTAGCTTGACCTTGATTACCATTCCTTCCTCGATTCTGATTAACAACATAACTTCTACCAGCTCCACCTCTTCCCTGATCATACTGTCTTCCTGAACTGGTTGCACCACGATCCTCCCATCTTTAACAGTAGCTTGATTGTGTGGGTTAGATGTTGTTCTGAGGTTGTTATTGGTTTGTGGGAGAGAATTCATGTTTTGACTGATCAGAAGAGCTAGTTGATTAATGAAATTACCCACGTGTGCATCAGCATCAACTTGTTTGAACATGGGATCAGGAATTAGTTTGTGATTACCATTTCCCATGGGTATGACTTGTGAGGCTTTCGTTGTGATTCCGATGTTTGAATAGAAGGCAGTTGAGTCATTAGACGAGCTTGTCTCTCCCTGGTTGGTTTTGATTTGATTAAGAACCAAGTTTTCAAACATAGCATGTCTCTCATTCTGAAGAAGGAAGGCATAGAGTTGCTCATAGTTTGTATTCTTCAATCCTTTAGTGAGCTTCACAGAAGTGACAAACTTGTGCCATTCGGGATTCATGTTGTTCACAAACTATGAGTTCAGCTGAATGTTAGGCATAGTCATTCTGATGTTCCTCATGTCATTCACCAACTTATGAAATCTCACATAGTACTCATAGACACTCTCATCTGGTTTCATCTTGAAGTGTTCAAATTCGTCATAGAGTTGTGATTCTCTGTCTTCCATAGTTAATTCTGAGCCTGAGAGAAGCATCTTGACATTATCCCATACTGCCTTTGCCTCGGTGTTGTGATTGATCAGCTTGTAGATGTCTTTAGGAAGACCTTGAAGAACAATGTTAGAAGCCCTGATATCAGCATCGAATCTCTTTTTCTCCTTATCATCAAGCTCATCATACATCTTTGGTCTGTCCATTCCGTAGATCAGAGTTCCATCTTCAGCAGTATCAAGTACATCTCTAGTCGTCTCAACTCGATACGGTCCTTCATCAATGGATTTGAGAATGTTGACACCATTTTCCTTTCAAGGCAGTACAATCTGATTCGTTGAGCCCAAGAATCGTAGTCAGTTCTATCAAGCATGGGTGGACGAGTATCTGAACCAGCTGCTTGAACATCCTTGGCAACAGTGGAGATGATAGTAGGAACGTTGGTAGACATGTTAACAAATTATACGGGATTTTATAACTCTATGATTAAACCGGGAAATAGATTCTTTCACGAGATTTTACTAAATCAAGAGAAAACCGTAAACAATCACCCAAGTCGCTAGAAGATAATGCACCAAGTCGCTAACACCTAATTCGCTACACCCCCAAGTCGCTAAAGTCCCAAGTCGCTAGACAAATGCAAGTCGCTAAGTAGTAACTCGCTAACCCTCAAGTCGCTAGCAAAATTTTGGCAGCAATTCGCTACTCAAGTCGCTAAAACTTCAAGTCGCTAAAGAGCAACTCGCTACAGACCAAGTCGCTACCACCAAGTCGCTACCCGTAGTGGAGAGTCCACTACTTGTACTGTTAATCGCTAGGTCTAAGTCGCTAGCTCCAAAACTGTAACTCGCTACAAAATTGTGAAGCAAGTCGCTACGAAGAAAGAGATCCGTATATCAAGTCGCTAGCAAGAAAAACCACATAAACATCACTTTTCAATCCAAAAACAACCCAACCAAGATGATTCAAGCTTACCAAATGAAAACCTAAACACTTGTGATGATTCTAAACATAAAAGTACTAACAAAATCCAAGCTTTAACACAAGAAATCAACCAAATGATGCACAAGCCACTAAACTTTTTCAAACTCAAAAACCACCTAAAAACCACTAGAAATCCAAAGATGTGTAAGATATGATCTAACCATGGCTCTTGATACCAATTGTTGGATATTGGATTTCACATACACATCAAAACATAACACAAAGTGGCGATAATGGTGAGTTCTAGAGAGAGAAAGTTAGAGGTTTAGGGAACTTAGTGAGAGAAAGAAAAACTATTATTATGAGCTCCAACTCTCTACCTTGGGAGGTAGAGAGTATTTATAGTCTTACATAAAACTCCACACAACGGCCTGTGGATCAGGCATACAGTGGGTAAAGACCCGTCCGTCCTCCACGGTGTTACTTAACAAAATACTACTTAACTAAATATAACTATGACTACGAGCATTCTAACGATTACATATACTTGAGGTGACCGACTCTTTAATACCGGGAATTTCTAATTCCTAACATATTTGGTAATCAGTTCACCAATTTTAAGAATTGACTAGTCCTGAGCAAACGGCTATAGGTAAAGACATTTCAAATCCGTTCATGGTTGCTGGTTTGCTAATAAATCAGATGGTTATCAGTGTACCATGGTTTTCGAACTTAAACATATGGCTACTCCAGTAGTGATGGCTATTGGTAAAGAGACATCAAATCCATTATTTTCAATGATTCACCTCTCACCTGGATGTGATGAGAATAGTTTGCAACTTTTATGTTTTGATGTACATGTTGTCATTTGTTGCTGCAAAGTTATGGACTTTCAGAGTTTCTTCATCAAAGAGATGATTTTGTTTTGATTCTTTGCTGATGATGTTCAAGTACAATCCTCTAGTGCTGCAAGGTTAAAGATCTATCAAGAAACTGGAACTTAACCAAGTCAAATTCCAGTTTAGGGAAGGATTGTTGGGAATTATGTGAAGTACGAATTATGTTATTGTTATGAATGGATTCTCGCCGAAGGGTATGGATTCTGCTGAAGACATGGTTCTGCTTAAGTTTAGTTTGTTTCTGCGGAAGTTATTATTCCGTGTTTAGTTTATTTAGTTTGGATATACATGAGCTTTATTAGGAAGTGATTGTGTATATCTTATTAAGTTTTATGTTTATACGTTTCTTGAGAAACGGTTTAGGTTTTTGTTTAGGGTTCCTTGTCTATAAAAGGAACACATTAGAATGAATTATGTACGTGTGCTTAAACAAGTTTTTAATATAACGATCCATAGAGGATCAAAGAAGTTCTTAGTTATCAGCGTTTTATACTTGTGTTTATATTCCGCTACAGAATACAAGTTGTAGAGATTTTCTTTTAGTTTGTTTGTGATTACACAGGCAATACTAACGATCTACGAAGCTCAAGATCTATTAAGGTCTATTAGTTTTCAACAGAATGCTTTGTTGTCTCAAATAGAATAAATGAAACATGAACATAAACAACAACTTAACGCTCTTAATTTGGAAACTCAAAAAGCCATGGCTGAGTTGTTAACTTGTCAAAAACAGTTCTCTGAGTACAAAAAGCATTCAACGAAACAAATAGATGACTATCTTGAGGAAATTGTCAACTTACAAACCAAAATTAAAGAGTTTAAAAATGTTGTTTATAAACATGGTGAATCAATCACAACGATTCAAAAGTTTTCTTTCAAACCTAATCCAAATGGATATGGACCGAATCTTGCTGATTATAAACCTAAGTTTTCACACAAAGCATTCAAACCAAACTCAAGTTTACAAAGGTGCAGAACATAGAATTGATGATTCAATTATGACTGTTGTTGAATATAATCGGATGGAGGAATTAGATGGTGATGACGAGAGTCGGTCAAAAATGGAAAATGTCGTTTATAACAAACCATTTAACTATTCAGAAGCCGTAACTTTTGTCACACAACAAGATACTTCAAACACACCTTTGGTTATCACACCAGAAGTCAGTCCTCAACCAAAAGGTGCACAAATTAATGGTCCTTTACCTTCACTTAGTGAAGTAAAAACTAATGCCGAAAGTTGTCGTGTTATCAAATACTTTGACACTTTCTTATCTGACCTCAAAATTTTGGAACGTGAGATTGAATTTCATTCTCAAATAAAAGTTCAACATTTTACCTCGCCCATGGCGCGAGAACATAGAGATATTCTTCAGAAAAGAATTTTACCCCATGTCAAAAATTTGAAAATTGTGCACTATATTGGGAAAAGGATTTTCACAAGGAACTTGGTCTCATGAAAATAGTTTTCGAGAAAACTGAAACATCGATTTCAAATACTAAACGTAAAAGAAAATGTTGAGAAAAGATGTTGATCGACTCTTGGAAGATGTTATCTGTGCCGATATCCATAATGCTGTGTTATTACATTCTTTGCCATATGCATCTGATGATATCTCTGCTGATTATGATTCTGTTGATAACGTTGTGAATATCGATATGATGCATCGATCGAGTCTTTAACAGTTGAAAATAAACGATTGTCAAATGAGCTTTCAAATGCAATACGCCGTCTTAATTGGTGTCAAAAAGATATTCACGATCAACAACTTGCTTTTCAACACAAAATTGCCCAGTTGCGTGCAAAATCTTCTGATCCTAAAATTGAGCAACTGGATGATCAAAATGTGTCTTTTAAGTGTCAAATCTCAAAATATGAACAAGAACTTGCAAAAGTTAAAAAGGAATATGGTGTCATATTTGATTTACTCAAACAGACTCGTGATGAAGCATCAAACGAACTTGATCATTATCTTGCACATACTAAAGAAGTCATGAATTTTTGGAAGTCTTCGCTTCAAAATCAAGATTGGTGCACACTATCACTAAGTTAAGGGAAATGTTAGGAAAGTATGAACAACTTCCGCCATCTGTAATTAAGAGAATAGCACCAGTAACACTGAGTAATCATGAACCTAGAATCCCTACTGCCAAATCACAAGTTGCTAACGTGCTTCCTTTTACTGAAACAGGAATAGTTGCCTCTTTTCCAAACGTCCGCACTTCACAGCCTAGGAGCAACACAAGGAATAATAGGAAGTTGCGACCTAAGAAAGAACAATAAAGAATGCTGAAGTAGAAGAACACCCTAGGACTATGAATAAGACTCATGTTGCTTCCACTATAAATATTGCGTCTAGCAAATGTAATAGGAATAGTGAATTCTGATTGTCATGACAAATGTGTTGCTAAAGCTATCATCTCTCGTTTACGGAATCCTAAGATTCGGAATACCTCTAGGCCCACTAATCTTTCTAAGTCTGTGCTTGGTAAACCGCCCTCTTTAGATTCTTTAGAACGCATTGCTGTCCCTGTAGCTCCAGTTTCAACTCCTAGGAATGTAGTACCACCTAGTGCATTCACTAAGACTAAAGCAAATACTAGTTGGAGATGGCAGAAATGGATATATAACACACTAGGATTTAAATGGATACCTAAAGCTATTGATGTGAGTATGTCTACTATAATCGCCAGAACCCTCTAACATTTCGGTTCCACATCTACTTCTATTCCATCCTGTCGCTCGTGGTGTAATGCAGTGATACAGATCATTCTCTGGATTGTTGATAGCGGATGTTCCGGACACATGACAGGCAACCTTAAACTGTTATCAAACTTTGTTTCAAAGTTCATTGGCACTGTCAGATTCGAGAATGATCACTTCGCGGCTATCATGGGCTACGAGATTACATTAATGGCAACATCGAAATTAGCATGGTTTATTATGTGGAAGGCCCCGGTCACAATCTATTCTCAGTTGGTCAATTTTGTGATGGAGACTTGGAAGTAGCTTTCAGGGAGAAAACTTGTTTCATTCGTGATCTTCAACAAAATGATCTTATGTCCGCCAACGATCATCCAGTCTTTACACTATCTCCATGCAAGACATGATCGCTTCATCTCCCATTTGTTTACTATCAAAGGCAACATCTACAAAATCTTGGCTATGGCACCGTCGTCTTTCACATCTTAACTTTCAAACCATAACCAACCTTGCTCGACACAAACTTGTTGAAGGTCTCCCACGATTCAGGTATTCTAAATATCATCTATGCTCGGCTTGTGAACAAGGGAAAAGCACTCGTGCTCATTTTCCTTTAAAGTTGGAACACAGCTCTCAGCATGTGCTTCATCTTCTTCACATGGATTTGTGTGGCCCGATGCGCGTGCAGACGATAAATGGCAAATGCTACATTTTGGTAATTATTGATGACTACTCAAGATGGACTCGGGTTTATTTTCTTCGAAGTAAAGATCAAGCTCCACAAATGATCATCACCTTTCTTACGAAAATTCAAATTCACTCAAGGAACACCGTTAGACAAATTCAAATGCAAAGGAACTGAATTTGTGAATCAAACTCTTCGGGAATACTATGAGAAAGTGGCAATTGAGCATCAAACATCTATAGCCCGCACACCGTAACAAAACGGAGTTGTTGAAAGATCTAAACCGCACGCTAGTGGAAGCCGCCAGAACGATGTTAATCAATGCTAAACTTCCAGATTACTTATGGGCTGAAGCTGTCTCAATTGCATGCTACACTCAAAACCGTTCAATAATTACAAAACGCCACAACAAAACACCATTTGAGCTTCTCCACAATCGCAAACCGAATCTCAAACACTTTCATGTCTTTGGATCTCTTTGCTATCCAAATAATGATCGTGATGACTTTGGAAAGCTCAAAGCTAAAGTGACATTGGAGTCTTTATTGGATATTGTGAGAATTCTAAAGGTTACCGGATCTGGAATCGCCGCATACAAAGCAAGTTATGGAAACGATTCATGCTAATTTTGATGAACTTACTGAAATGGCTTCTGAGTATCACAGCTTGGAACCCGTCACAAACCGCTAAACTTCCCCAAACCCCATCATCACCGGATATAAGCCCTCGCCTTACTCGTCAACAAATGGAAAGACTATTTGCTCCTCGCTCGATGACGATATTGATGAACATGCTCCAGGTGTATCCGCCTGTTACACGCCAACCTGATAATACTCTAATACCTGATACACCTGCTACAACAACTATTGTTGAAGATGCACCATCAGTTGACTCTACTACAACAGTTGAACAAACCGCTTCCAACAATGATGAACCGGCTGATGATGTTCTGAATGAAGTACCCCCACCTGCAGATTTTGATCCAAATGCATTCTTTAACCCGTTTGCTAATGAAACTACTGCACCTGATGTCGCGGAATCATCAACAAGTCATTTGAATCCTCAAAATCTGCACAACGTATATCAACATCAACCCTCTACACATCGATGGACAAAAGACCATCCTCTGGAAAATATTATTGGCAACCCGAATCAACCAGTCGTTACGAGACAACGCCATCACACAGACGGTGAACATTGCATTTATGCACTCAGCCACTCACTGTCTGCCAATCTGAGCCTAAAAACATTAAGGATGCCATGACAAAAGATAACTGGATTGAATCCATGCAAGAAGAACTCAACCAATTCAAACGTCTTGAAGTATGGGAACTGGTTGAAAGACCAACAGGGTCTACGTCATTGATCTCAAATGGATTTGGAAAACCAAATTGATGTCAAGGAAACGTTATCGAAACAAGTCACGCCTGGTGGCTAAGGGTTATGACAGTGAAGAGGGTATTGACTTTGAAGAATCATTTGCTCCGGTTGCTCGTCTTGAGGCTGTTCGGATATTTCGGGCGTTCGCAGCTCATATGAACATCACGGTCTTTCAGATGGATGTCAAGCTTTTCTGAATGGTCAACTGAAAGAAACGGTTTATGTCACCAACCGTAAGGATTCGTTGATCCCGCTCTTCCGAACCATGTTTACAAACCAAACAAAGCTCAGATGGTCTCAAACAAGCTCCTCAGGCATGGTATGATAAGCTATCATCTTTCCTCATTACCAATAATTTTACCAAAGGTTCGGTCGACCCAACTCTTTTCATACAATATCACGGGAACATATTTTAATTGTTCAAATTTATGTGGATGACATCATTTTTGGGTCAACTCATAAAAAGTACTCAATCGCTTTTGCAAAAATAATGAAGAAACATTTTGAAATGTCCATGATGGGTGAACTTACGTTCTTTCTAGGACTACAAGTTCATCAATCACCCCGTGGTATTTTCTTGAGTCAGTCCAAATATGCCCTTGAAATTCTGAACAAATTCGGAATGAATAATTGTGATACTTATGCCACACCAATGGCACATACCAAGAAGCTAGACGCTGATTTACATGGGAAATTGGTGGAACCTACAAAATACCGTAGTATTATTGGGTCTCTCATGTATCTAACAGCCAGCAGGCCTGATATTGTCTTTGCCGTATATCTTTGCTCTCGTTATCAGTCGCGACCAACTGAAACCCACCTCTTCGAGGCTAAAAGAATCCTCCGATACATAAAGGGAACCATTAATTTGGGGATCCGTATCCGGGATTCTGGTTTTGAACTAATCGCTTTTCGACGATGACCACGCAGATGCATAGACTCTCGAAAAGTACTTCTGAGCACTACAATTTCTTGGTGACAAATTGGTATCTTGGCAATCGAAGAAGCAGGATTGTACATCGCTGTCATCAACCGGCGTAATATGTAGCCATGTCGGCGTGTTGTGCTCAAGTCATTTGGATGAGAACACAACTCAAAGACTATGATTACGTATTTGACAGTAATCCCGATGTACCGTGGACAATCGGAGTGCTATTGCGATCTCGCAACTCAGTTCAACACTCAAAGTCAAAGCACATCGATCTTCGATATCACTTCATCACGGACCACGTGGAACAGTGGTATGTTGAATTATACGTGGGTACGAATACCAACGGCGATCTTCTCACCAAAGCCTTAGCTCCCGCTAGGTTTAATGAGTTGGTCCACCGGATTGGTATGCGGTGTTTGACTCAAGAGGAACTGGATGAACTCTTAAAACATTCTTAAAAACCAGTCAAACACCAAAACCTCTTTTGTAAATAAGTTTTCAAAAACAAAATACAAAAATATAAAATCAGATAAAAACAACAAAAATATTCTTCTATCTATATTTCTTTTAACATGGCAAGTACAACTCTTCCGTCAACTCTCAAATCTTTCAAAATTCAGTATTTTTCCGATCAAGTGTTGAGGGGGAGAAAATAAATACTACCTCCGTCCCATATTAATTGTCCTGTTTTGACTTTTTAAGTCTTTCTTTCTTAACTTTGACCTTAAATATTTTTATTAGTGTTATATAATATTTAATAAAAATTATACCAATAAAAAATACATTTAAAACTCAATCTATTCATATATTTTTCATCAAATATTATATAACAAAATTAAAAATATATAAGGTCAAAGTTATAAATAAATGACTTTGAAAATTCAAAGTGGACGGTCAATATGGGACGGAGGGAGTATTTAACTGTTTCAAAATAACTGTGCACTTGCATGTTATCCTATCCCGGTTGTTTCTTTAAATGGTGGTCACATTTCTGGTTTACTGACACTCCTCGGACTAAAATTTATAACCTTTCATTATTTCTTAAGTCGAGGGGGAGTGTCGTCAAGTTTCTTTCTTAAAATCTTTCGTTTGGTAACCAAAATGGAAGTTAAATGGCCTTGGATGAAAAAAAAAAGGGAAAAGGTGGAGGGACCAAAAGTGTCAATAGCTTAAAGTATTTTCAATAAAACATCCCTCCTACCTCATTTATTTCATAACATTTATTACTTCACCTAATATTATCCACGATCCAAAATCGCTTAACAAATCGTGCTTTCGATCATCAATTTGTAAGTGGTTTTGTGTTCTTAACATGTTTTTAAACAATGGTTTTGAATTTCATGCAAATCCAACGGTTAAAACTTAAGATTCAATGGATTTTAGGTTTTACGCGTAAGGGTTAGAACACATGATCATGTGTTGTGTGTTTGTGGTTAAAAAGATAGTGTCAAAACGCTTTAATAACATCAATGATAACTTTTCTATCCTCAAAATACACCTAGATACACGAATTGATGGATTTTGAAAATTAGGGTTTATGCGTTGATTTGGGTGTTTTCAAATGAGAACGTTTTTTGTGATAAAGATAGTTGTATAAGGTTGTTTTCAAGATGAATTAATCATATCTAAGCCCAGATTTT